>JBBPFQ010000133.1:3578331-3588747 GCA_037974815.1 Kaempferia elegans | reverse complement strand
ATTAATTAATAAATTGAATATATATGTGTTCAAGTTTACTCATTTAATTTAATAAGTTATTTAAGTTTATTTATTTATTTTATATATATTAAATGAATATAAATAAATTTTTACCCAGCTACGTTTACATAATAGTTTCTATTGAAAGATATATTTTCCAAAATACTTCATTGCTAGCAAAATTGCTTGAAAGTGGTGTAAAGAGGACAACTATTTTAATAAAATTTGAAATGTGGGATGAGGTTTTGATTTTATGTCAAATATACATATTATTTATTAAATTTAGTAATAACAATTTATCATGATAAATCTATCACAACTATTTTTATTAAAAAAATAATCAAGCAAATAATTCCTTAATTTGAATTTATTTTAAATTATAAATGTAAAATTACATTATAGTTTAGTCTTCGTCGACTTAGTTGACAACTATCGCTGAATTCCTTTCCACACGTGTCGACTAAATAGTTGACTCGAAATGATGCTAAGGGATTAAGAGTTGGGCCAAACTCACATAAAAGCCCAACACATTCATTTATGCCCCATCCGCCTCACAAACCCTAATTCCCAACCCTAATATCTGCGACCCAAGGCTGCGACTCAAAGCTTTTCAAATTCCTTTTTTACTCCCTTCAGTCAGTAACAAAAACAACAAATAGATAGGGAAAACGAGGGTATTTTAGTATTTTAGGGCTTCACTCGCTTCAACAAAACCCTTCTTAACCCCTCTACCTTGTTGGCTAGTTTCCCCCATTTCCAGCTAGGGCTGCCCCCAAAAAAGTGGTCTTCCGACGTCGTCCCGAGTCGTCGCCGCTTCTGCTTCTCGTCGACTTCAATGGCGAAGCGTCAAATTCCTTTGCTCAACCGTGTTCTCGCGGAGAAGATCGTCCCTCCCTCCAAGACCACCGCCGGGGCCCTTCTCCCGGAGAAGACAACTAAGGTGATCGTTTTTTAGCCTTGATTCTAATCGCCTTTGATTTGGCAACGATGTGTGGTTGTGTGTGCCTATTGTTTCTGATTCGCTGCGTCAATGAAATCTGCTCAGTATCTTGTGATCAACTGCTCCCGAGTTGGTTGCCTCTTCCGAATAGTAATTGTAGCTGTGTCCCTTATGGAAAATCATTGATTTTCAATTGTAAATATGTTATTAGGGAAGATACCATATGGCCGCGTTGGTATTTAGGCTTGTATAGTCCTCGGATATTGAAATTGATATTTTTTTGCCTGGTACTTTTTAATTTCATATCAGAGATTGTAGTATGGATGTTCACTTTATCTTTGATGGTGGGTTTGATTATTTTCTGACTGATCCTACCTATCGTATAATGATCCCCACAGCACTACACCTGAGGAATCTGGGAAGGAATATAGAACTATATTAATTTAGACTTTTCTTGTGAGTGTGGATTTATAACATTTTCTTCTACTGGAACATAATTACCTTATTAGTGACATTTTGAAAGTATACTATCCTAGTTATTAATGCCTGCACATGCATATCCATCAAACTGATGATTCTTTTTGAATTCTGTTTTCCTCTGAGGAAACAGAAAGGAACAAGGTAACATGAAACTCAATTTTGTTTTGAAGAGGCATCTATTATAGCCATCATACAAGAAAGAGACATTGACTAATTCAAATTAAAAACACAATGTTCTGTTGGGTCAAAGCAGAAAAAATTCCATTGAATTTTCATTGATGATAAACATATTTTGAGTTGATTACTGTTTTTTTTTAAATTACATCAAACTGTAGTCATGACTATGATTGAATAGTATAGTTACAATTTTGTCCACAAGTAATTTGTTTGTAATTCGTGAGATTTCTTAGTGTTGTATATCATGTGCTTGAGAGCTAATCCGTCTACTTGAATTAAGATGTTTCCATGCAACTTGTGCATCTAAATTACTGCATTTGTTTTCATTTATTTGACTAATTTCCAATTAAGTGACATCATGTTGATTCTCCATTGGCCACTTGAAGAATTTATCTCATCCTCTTTTCAAAGAATTTTTGTCATGTTTTTTTCTTAACTATTAATTTACTCTCTGCTTTCGTCCTCAGTGTGATTATGGAGTAGTAGTAGGTTCTGAGGTATGTGATAAAAATGGAAATCTTAATCCTGTGAAGAATGGATATACTCTTCTTCTGTCAAAGGGCCATGGGACTGAGCTAAAGCTGGGTGGAAAAAGGTACCGTAACCTTGTCACTCAATTTCCAAAATAAAGTAGAACAAATATAAAGGTCTCTAAATGTTGGTAAAGTAGTTTTTGTTTGTCAATCAAGTTTTAATTTTGTAATGCTACAATGCCAATTTATATATGATCAAACCTGCATCTCAATTGAGGTGAGTTTAGGTAGGGGTTGATGAGATTCTTAGTAGTTATTTTTTGTGCAATTAAATGCCTTAATTCACCTAAGGTGTTGAACTAGATTTTACTGAATAATTATATCATTTGAGCATCTACTCATGAGTGAAGAAAACAATGAACTATAAAATCTCAACTACTTTAAGGAATGTGCATTGCTTTTTTCCTCCCTCCCTCATGCAGCTTTCCTTGGGGCAATATATATTAGGAATGAAACTAAATCTAATGATAGAAGTATGACAATAACATTATAACTAATTTGATTCAAGTTGGTTTTTTCATTTCCCCGAGGAAATGAAATATCCTGAAGGGAAATGTTATAGTATGCTTGTAGCAGTACCCTGTAAATAACTAATAGTCATTGCCCATATATGAAGTCAATTTAAAGAAAGAATAAGGATTATAAACAAAATAAATCTAATGAAATCATTATAAGAATCATACGGACCATCTCATAATACATTCAAAATAAGAATATATCTTGATTCTTCATTAAATATTACTTTAACTACCCTCAACATAATGGGGAGAGAATTATACAGCCCATGCCAAAATATTTGTTTTTTTATTTCTTATGTTCTAGTGCTAGATGGCCCAATTGCTACTATTTCCATAATACACAGAATATAGCTTTTCACATAAATTTCCGTTGATGTGGGTAAGAGTAATCACCAGCCTAACTACCCTTAAACAGCTTCTACATGTACAGCCCTTGATCAACCTCTGAAACATATCGGGCGAGCTAAATCTTATTGAAGAGTGAGCTATTCACCTTGGCCAGATTGTGGCTATTTTTGGTGAAATTCAATTCCCAATCCACTTTGAGCAAGTTGTGTTCGCCTTAGGTAAACAGAATCAAGCTTCAATTGGCATCAACCAAGCTTCAATGGGTGATAATCCCCGAATTAAGATCCTAGCCAACTTAGGAGCGCTTTGTTAATATTGATAATTATTATCATGACAGTTCTTTTTCATTCATCTTTCTTGTCTTTGCTTGCTTAAGAGTGTCAACCCACCCTTCCTTCAAAATATGCATATTTTCATGGACATATTTTTTCTAATATACTTTGTCGTTAAATTTTCAGTTACCTAGCATGCATTACTGAGAGTATTCTCAGTCTCTGAGTTAAAAGATTGAAGGTTAGAATATAATTCTGGTTTTTGCATTCAATTTTCAGGAGCAACTGCATTGGTTTTCCTCATAGTCCTACCTTGAGTACATATGTAGGCAGTGGTAGTTTAAAGCATGGAGAGCACCTTTACTCAGAAGGCTCTAATATAAGTAGCAGATCAAGTCAACTGAAGTCGTATATATGTGGGCCTATTTCTCTGAAACCTGTCCTCTGGAGTCGATATTTATCTTCTCAGGCTGGAGCAAATTCTGGTGATAAGGAAGACTATCTAGAAGATGGGTTTTCTGACCTGGAGGTACCACTGGAATCTGCTGATTCTGTGGATGGTGCAGGCAAAGAAGTAGATGAAGAGCTCATTTCCGAAGGGGAGTTATCCGAAGAAGCTGCAGATGGTTCACTTGACTTGGTAGATGTTGAAGCAAGTGAAGGTGGGGCAAAACAGAAGCGGTTAAGGCTCTCACATTCTCCTATTTTCCAGTTAATAATGGATACTCCAAGAAATTCTTTAACAAGTGCGCTTGATAAGTATGCTGAGGAAGGGAAACCTCTTGGAAGTGGTGAGATATCTATTGCTATGCTTAATCTGAGGAAGCGACGACTCTACTCAATGGCACTGCAGGTGATTACTCACCCAAAAGTTTGATGTTCCTTAAATTGATTTTTGTCCTCTGGTACAAAAACTTGGCTTTTGGGAACATTTACTGTTAACAAAGTGGATCAGGGCTTTCCCTTTCGAGTTGTTTAATTGAATGGCCAAACCATACAAACAATTTTGGTCTTAGATTTTGATTGGCGCCTGCAATTTGTAGTTTTATGATATTTGGTTCTCTTTGTAAGTTTTATTTCTCCTCGTACCGCATCACTATCTGCAAGTTCTCTTCCTCTTTATTTGTCATACATTTTTAGTATCCATTGCATAAGTGTAACACACAGTCCATTATACAACTGTCTAATTTTAATGCATTGGGCATGCTTGAGCAAAAGAATCATTTTAATGTTAAAATCTGCATTGTGTTTTAAAAGACTGAATGTAATGTTTATTGGGTCAAGTGTGGATCCATTAATTAATCTTGAACAGTCAAATGCTCTTTTAAATTTATGTGCGCTGAATCAAATTATCCTTCATTTTCCATAACTGCTCTTGGTTGATTTATGTCGATGTTATTCCTGCTCTGTAGTAACTCTTTTTCTAAAAAAACTGGAGATTGCATAAGCAGCTGAAATGACATAAATGTGTGTTTTCTAACAGTAGTTTGACATATTGGTTTTGTGCACGAAATGAAATAAATGAAATGTTTATGTATAGAGCTTTGCTTAATTCTCTCAATTTTTTGGTTTCACATTCTTTTTCATGTTTTTATATTTTCCTTTTTGACTTTTGTTTGTTGACATTTGCAGTTTGTTGAATGGCTGGAAGCTAGAAAGAAAATTGAACTCGTGGAGCGGGACTACGCATCTCATTTGGATTTGATCGCAAAGGTTAATGGTCTAATGAAGGCTGAAAAGTACATCGAGAAAATCCCAGAAGCTTTCAAGGGTGAGGTGGTTTACAGAACTTTGTTGGCTAATTGTGTTTCTGCTGTTAATGTCAAGAAAGCCGAGGAGGTGTTCAACAAGATCAGAGATCTTGGTTTTCCAATATCACCTTTTGCTTGTAACCAGTTGTTGCTGCTCTACAAAAGGATAGACCGGAAAAAGATTGCTGATGTACTCCTGATGATGGAAAAGGAAAATGTCAAGCCGACACTCTTCACTTATAAGATTCTAGTTGATGTCAAAGGCCGTGCCAATGACATATCGGGTATGGAACAAATTGTGGAGACAATGAAAGCCGAAGGCGTGGAACCTGATTTGCTGATCAAGGCTTCTGTCGTAAATGCTTACATATTCGCCGGTTTGAAGGAAAAAGCAGACGCTGCATTAAAAGAGATTGAAGGCGATGACGTCCAGGAGAATCGATATGTTTGCAGGGCTATTCTCCCTCTGTATGCTGCCTTGGGCAAAGCAGATGATGTGGCAAGAATATGGAAAGTATGCGAAGTGAAACCTCTTCTTGGCGAGTGCATTGCTGCAATAGAGGCCTGGGGTAGGCTCGGGCAAATTGAAAATGCTGAGGAAGTCTTTGAGAAGATGGCCAAGACTTGGAAGTTGTCGTCAAAGTACTTCACCGCCTTGTTAAAGGTTTATGCAAACAAGAAGCTGCTTGCCAAAGGAAAGGAACTGGTTAAACGAATGTCTGAGAGTGGTTGCCGAATCGGTCCTTTGACTTGGGATGCGCTAGTGAAACTGTATGTTGAATCGGGGGAGGTGGAGAAAGCTGACTCGATATTGAACAAGGCTTATCAGCAAAGCAAGACTCGACCTCTCTACAGCTCTTATATGACCGTGATGGATGAATATGCTAAAAGGGGCGATATCCATAACGCTGAAAAGATTTTTCACAGGCTGAGGCAGATTGGCTATGTTGGTAGAATGAAGCAATTCCACACTCTGCTCCAGACCTATGTGAATGCAAAGACACCTGCTTATGGCTTCAGGGAACGGATGAAAGCCGACAACTTGTTCCCCAATAAGACTTTGGCGGCGCAACTGATGTCTAACGATGCGTTCAAGAAGACTCCGGTCTCGGAGTTGCTCGATTGAAGGCATATCACAACTAAGTTTCCGACCATTTCTACTCTTTAGATTTTATGTTTCTACAAGTGGATTCTTCCTAAATGAAGTCTTAATGCATAAAATTTTGTGAAGGGACCTTTTTCCTCAGCCAGGCCTGTTGCCCTCTTTAGAAATATCGACCGAAACTAGTTTTAAGTGTATGAAAATCGATTGTTCTTCATATTAGATGCATTTGTTTTAATGTATTTGGTATCATGTGCACTTGTGGCAATGTAGATCTACGTGAAGTTTGGCCTATTGCTTTGATGTTATGATGGATACCATATAGTTTAAAATGTTGATAAAACAATTTCATAACATATAGCATAAACTTTTATAATTAATTTTATATAATAAAAATATTAAATGTGTTGTCTATATTTATTTTTTATTTTTTTGATTAAAAGTCACAATGGGGTAAACTTTACTTTATTATTTTAATTCATTATATATATTTTAAAACACATATTATTAAAAGAAGATCATAAGGGCTTCTATTTAAAAAAAAATCAAAATATTGTTTTACTTGATAGTATTTGACTTGACTACGCCGATTTAAATTTCTTAATTTAAAATTAATATACTATAGTTGGATTAGTTGGTTAATAGCTTAATATTTTTCTATAAAAGTAATTAAAATTTCATTCAAAATTATTATTTATCTTCATTGAGTTCTATGTGTTTTATTATTATTATTATTAGATATTTAGTTTTTTTTTATTTCGTTTCGTTTTAAAGTTACTTTCTTAAGTAATTGAACATTTATTATTTTTCACAAATTGATGTCAATATTGGGGCTCTTTCTCATAAGGTGTAGCTCTTTCTCATTGTACGATGTGATTTTCTCCTGATGATCGATTTGTAGAAGCGGGTCGGTGGAATTACTTAAAAAAAAAATACAATATATAAAACAATCTATTTATATAAAAATTGAAATGTTTTTTTTAATCTAAAATTAGTTATTTTTTTTAAGTACTCTTACTTTTAAAAAAATAAATATTTTTAATATTAATTAAAATTTAATGGGTATTTTAAGTAAAAGTTGGTACCATTCTTTTTGTTTTTGTAGATTATTTTTCTTCCCATTTTTCCAACCCTCTCTAAATTCTCCGTTACAGCTTCCACCACCAGCCTCCGCGGGTCAAATTTCCGTCGTCGGGTGAGTGTGAGAGATCGGCGGCGACTGAATCTTCTCCGCCCCCGTCGTGGGGTGAGCAGGTAGGGAGGAGATGGGGAACGCGAGCGGTCGGGACGGGATGGAGGACGTTGACGACGGCAACGAGTCTGTCCGATCGAGATCCGACGCCGGTTCGAGCTCCAACCACATTCGCCGCATTCGATCCGTCGAATCGGCTGATATTTTGCTGCCAGAGAGCCCTAGCCGCTCCCGATCGCCTCTCATGTTTACCCCGCAGGTAGCTATCGGGATCTCCCTGGCTAATGTTTTTTTTCCCTTCTAGATTTAGGTTATTGAAAATTATGAATGTAAAATTTTATTAAAAAAAACTATGAAAACGTAGGCAATCTCGTACAAGCTGCAATTGGCCAAGTGTTAGGATTGGTAAGGTGCTAGAGTAATCTTATTTTCAACAATGTGAATCGATAGATTTGAAGTGGCGCAAAGAAAAACCTGGAGACTGCTGATCTCTGGCTGAAGTTTTGTGTTGGAGAATCAGGATTGCTTAATTTCTTCGTGTTTGACCGAGTTTACACAAGTGGTTTGTGTATGGTTTCATTGAAATTGTGGAATTGCATTTTTTTCTTTCATTGGGAGGAGGTGGTGCCTTAATCCATCAGTTCTTTAGAAGTGTTAGGATTAGAGGAACACACATGATTGATAAAATGCAGAATAAAATTGTTCTTGACAGTGTAAATTGACAGATTAGAAGTGGTGTTCTAAAAAACTGAGAGTGGAAATAGTGCTGATCTCTGGCTGAAGTTTTGGGTTCGAGAATTAGGATTTCTTGATTACTTTAGCTTGATTTTACTGAGTGACTCATGTTTTTTGTTCTGTTTAATCGATCTTCATATTTCGGTTATACTGAAGTTGTGGACTTATGTTTTTCCTTCAAAGGAAGAGGCACTGCCTCAGTCCTTAGTCATTTAGAAGTGTTAGCATTTTGTACCTTTTCCAATATTTAGAAACATGAAAACAACTTCAGAGAGCCATTCACTACCTCATTGATCTAACCCGTCACAACACCCAACAATGATTTAATTATATAATGCACATCTCTAAGAATTTCATTTTTCAGTTGTATAGCCCAGGAGTATTATCCGCTAGTTGCCTCTCAAAAGTAGTCAAAGATATAAAACCCAATGATTGTTTTTTATTCTCAATATCTATTTTCTAAAAGATTTTTTTTCACAAACCAAACAATTAGTGTCTATGAAGACTGATTGATCTATTGATATCTTCTTAGTTCTTACCATTGATTTATTGATAGCTTCTTCCATTTTAGAGAGGCTAAAATGGAAGCCTTTATTTATTTCTTTCTCGCAAGTAGATAAACAGGTCAATTTTTAGTTTTCCTCCATTACTGATTAGGCAGTAGACACTAGGGTTAATACTACTAAAATTTGGACAACTTGGGATTTCCTTAATTTCTTTGAAATAAATTTAGTAGTTACACAAGATAGTTAATTGCTGAAAAATGAGTAATGCAGAAATTTACAATTCTCTCTCTGTTGGGATTTCCTTTACTCGGAATTTACAAGTAGATTATATATATTTGACATACATGTGGTCGTCTCTTAATGAATCAGTAAAGAGTATAGTTGAACTTATGGATCTGATTATGAAATATCTAACCAGAGTGTAGATAATTGTTAATTGTTCTATGTTCCAACAAAATTATTTAATAAAAGCTAGCTGGCGCTTGAAGAATAGGAAAATTTTAAAAACAAAAGGTTTTAAGTCAATTAGAATTCAAATTGAATATATGGAATGGAGCTTTGATGTAAGAAATGAATTGAGGGAATAGTTTTGATGAATGTACCAGAAATCCTTATAAGCAAGAGTTTCTATCTTGGGATCTATTATTCAATCGAAGGAAGATAATATTGAAGATAGTATTGGAGATAACATTGATAAGATATAGAGTGGATGGTTGAACTTGGGAGGAGCTTTTATGCTCTTGAATGATCGTTGATCCCGTCCGGAAGCGGTGCACTATGGACCACCGGTGAAGTGACATGAACGTTGACTGCAAGTACTCCAAGTGCTTTTTGCCTGCAAATGCTAAATAGAGAAGGGGAAAACTTTTAGTAAGCAAGCCAGGGAGAGGTCTCCGATGATCAAGTCAACGCAGCGGAAGGGATGGAAAAAGGCGAAATGAAAGTACGCACGTACCTCTGCCAACGGAGAATGACCCCTCTTTATAATGCCTCTTGTAATCTCCGCATTAAATAAGGCATCATGTCACAACCTGCTAAGCTGTCGGAGCGGTGAAGCAAGGGAGTGTCGATCGAGAGACGAAGCAAGCGAGTGTCGACCGAACGGCGAATGCGTGTGGTGATTATGCTTATAACTCACAATGGGTGTGAGTCTTTGGGCGCGTGGAAACACACTTATAGCTCACCGTGGCTACAAGAGTCTTTGGGCACGAAATGTGAAGTAGGCCCTTGGGAACTCGTCCGATCGGACGTAACCGATCGGGAGAAGACGGGGGCGGAACCCCGTGGATGGCCGGATGAATCGGGAGGTGAGCCCTAGGAAATCCTTCTGATCAGATGTAGCCGATTGAGAGAAGATGAGGGTGGAGCCTCGTGGATGCCTGGTTGAATCATAAAGTGGGCCCTAGGGAACCCGTCCAATCGGGCGTAGCAGATCGGGAGAGGAAGAGGGCGGAGCCCCGTGGATGTCCGGCTGAATCGGGAAGTGAGCCCTAGGGATCTGATTGTCCATAGCCGATCGGGAGAGGACGACCGAGTGACATGTGATTTACTAGGGAATAGTCTCGGCGAGACCCACCAATCGACCAATGGAGGAGAATCCCGCTAGGGGGGTTGTCTAGGGTTCTGACTTGCTTACGACCTTGACTGCCTCCTATTCCCTATTGCTGACTCCTGGGCTCCATCACAAGGCCTTTCCCATTCACCGGATCAGACATCATCAAGCTTCATTCATGAAGCTAAAAAGTGAATATTCTATAAGTGCCAATCGATATCGATCCCTCCAACTAAGAGGCAACTGATGACTAATGTAAGCTTGTCCTTAGGAGTATCAGATTTTAGAGCCTTATATATTTGCTTTTAGG
>JBBPFQ010000133.1:3520107-3533630 GCA_037974815.1 Kaempferia elegans | reverse complement strand
TAGCACATGGATGATCAATGTCAAGGAGTGATGGCATCCTCTCCAAAAGTTCATCCAGACTTGCAAGCATCACTTTCTTCTTGGATTTAGTAAGCAAACTTGTGGATGTTTGTCTCAGAATTTCCTGCAAGATGAAAGCTATATGTTAGTGCTCTGCAGGACAAACATGGAGTACTTTTTCAAGAGGAAACGGAAAGCAAGGAGACAAAAGATACCTTGACTTCTTTTAAGATGGTATCCAATGATATGAGAGATGCCAATCGCGCATCTTCAGCAGCCGTAGATGGATTTCGGATGGGTGAACCGCCTTGCTCTTTTGTTAATAACGCTGAATCACTTCTCATTTGTTGTAAAATCTGTAATAGAGCAGCAGCAAAGGAACTCAGATTTATGTAGGGAAGTAATACTTCAAAAAGAAAAGGTAGTGTGAAATTAAGAAAACCAAACAAATTATGTAGCTCGTCAAACATGATATATAGAGCGCCAAAGGCACACTTCTCAACAATAAATATGAACCACAAAATCATCAAGTCATGTTTCTCCCAATAATTTAGAGTAGGCAATGTGAATCTTTTTCTTTCATTGAGTTCTATGCAAGCTTATATCACTATTAATATCATAAACCACAATATAATAAAAAGAAACCATGGATTCAAGTGTTGATTGTGTATCTTCTAGCCACCAACTGATAATGTATTGTGCATGGGTAACTATTGTGCCTCCTATGCTGACACATTTAGGAAGTATCAACTGAAATCACACTCGTCTTGGTTGGTACCATCGGGATCAACTGTAATAGGAAGTTTCCAGAGTATCGGCACAGTACATAATTGTACGACCAGACAACAAAACTCCAACTTTGGTGTGATGCTTTAAATCTCAGCACAAATTATTTTCATATCTTTTTATTATTGGACACAAGTAATTAACTCTCCACTGAACTAATGGCATAAATACAACAATGAATTGTTAACACCTATTGGTATCCATTAATGATACTTTTAATAGAGGGAAAATCCATCAATGAACCCCCAAACTTTAATTAAGATAGGACAGTTTGTGTTTCATTACCTTTTTTCTCTTATGATCGACAGATTCTAGAGCTGATCGCAGTTTGTTGACATGGGCTACGTCCTCAGCTCCCTCTGTTGCCAAAGTACCTGCTATATCCTGTTTAACCCAAATATGAGGAAAGCTCCAAGTGGGAAATTTAGAAAGTAACAGAAAAATGGGAAGTACTTAAGGTAGGTTTTATAGTTCAGCACTTTTAAATTACCAAAATAAGTACATCCAATGGAATATTAGAAATAGGCGGTTAATACGGATAACAGGATACGAATGGAGATATGCAGTCAAGAATATTTCTGATTCCCAGTTCATACATGTGAACTCAAGTAGAAAAGACGACATACTAATGGAGTGTTTGATTCATGGAGTTGAATAACTATTCTTAGAGAATAAAATAGACAAGGAATAAAATAAATATTCCTTTGATTCATAGAAGGAAATATATATGAAATAACTATTCTTTATGTTTGACTCATTGAAATATTATAAGAAATAGATACAAAGTTGTTTTTACAATGATAAAATGCTTTACAAGAAATATTGTCTAATTCATCTAGCTCACACGATTTGCCTAGTCCGGTGTGATTGATCCACCCTGCCTCCCAGACTAAGCAAACTGGCCAATTAATATGCATTTTCAGATTGAATAATCCATCCAGCCCAACTTTGTCCCTTACCCTCCCCAACTTGTTCTGCCCATTCGGTGCTAGTTACGCCCAAACAAATATAGTACACTTGACCCACCCAAATTGTTCAGCCTGCTCAGTCCTACACCATCCAAAACATGCAACCCAATGTGCCATTCAGGACCATTCGGTTCAGCAGTACCTATCAGGCCACCTGGCCTAATCGCCCCTTCTGAATCATCTGGCTCACCATGTCTTGACAGGTCAATCAATCCAACCACCTAATCAATTCATTCAACTCACCCCTACCCACCTGCTTGGACTGAAGCAGACCAATTATAATCTGTTGTAAAAATACAACACTACATTTGAAATAAGAAAAGGAGGTAAAGGAATATAATTGGCCATAAAACTTCAAGAACTTGCAACCATTAGTAGAATAATAACAAGAGTAGCACCTTTAAATGTTGCAATTGTGATGAATAAACCCGCTTGGTGTATTCAGACAAAAGTTGGCCCAAAGCATCAGTACTTGGAAGCTGTGCAGTACCAAGACCAGCCATCCATCCATCCATAATGGCAGTTGACAGAAGTTCTAGTTGGCCAGTAGAATTTCCACTGATAGAATCAGCACCCGCGACAGAGAGGAAATCATAATTCTCTGCGAGCCATGACCGAATTTGGCGCTGCAACTCACCAGCTGGTGTATGAACAAAGAGTGCAGCAAGTGCCTTATTTCCAATTGCAAATGCTTTAGCCTCCTCAGTTATTTCTCGGAGCTTTCCTCCAGTAACATGTTGCCTCCACGTCTCCTACACTTACAAACCAAAGAATACTTAGGACACAAGGAAGATATGTGTTAGTCAATAGTCTAAGTAGTACTTTTTCCCTGTCTTGAAAAAAGTTTGTACCTGATCAATCCCTCGAAGCTTTAAGACTATGGATGACAATTTAGACTTCTTTTCTTGTTTTATGTTCACCTTAAAACCATGGACTGAATCATAGTGAACCAGAGATCTACTAGGACTACTACCACGGCTAGAGCTCCTGCTATGGCCATCATTAGATTTTTCAAGGAACCGTTCAACTGAAGAAACCTACTAAAAAGGAATGGAACAAGATTAAAGGATTTCACATCTAGCAAGAAATGCAACCAGTTCGGTCAGAAACTCTTAGAAGGTAGTAGAGAGTGGGATACATTACCTTGATCGACTGCAGCTCAGGTGATCGAGCAAGGAGAGATCTTATGTATAATATTCTGACACGTGAAACTAGCATAGTATCCATAACCTTCTTTGGTTCCATTTTACGAATAAATAAGAAAACAGCATCCCTGATCTCAGCAAGTATTTCGTGTTCCCTAGCAGCACCTGCTTTGATGACTGCAGCCAAAACCTGCAGCACGATTTACATTTTATAAGTATACACACTAGATGTCTTAAGGACTATGAAGTACCAGCCAAAAAAAGACACACAAAAAGAGCATTTGTGATTATTCTAAACGTTATATGCCAAATTGACAACTCCATAACTATAACTAATTCCCAACTTACCGAAACCCAAGATTTGAACCAAACAAATATATTTAAAAAGTTGTAAGTTGTTGCAAATTTGAGTGAAAAAATTCTTGGAAATACCAACCCTAGAATAGCAGTATCAAAAGTTGAATTAATTAACTCATTGAATTTATTCATCTACAAATTGCTTTTAAAGTGTCAATTGTATCACCAAAATTGAAAAGTATATCACTTTGTATTTTTCATAAAGAACCAACTTGGTTAAGTAATAATGAAAGCAATTAAACTATGTACTTTACAATGAAATTTTGGAGGACTACACAATTTATACTAAGCATCAGACTATCATCCTGCAATGGAAGGACACAATTCACAATATAATTCACAAGAAATGATGATACATGTAGAATGAGTAACAAGGATAGAAATAAATACAAGCTCGACATGGAACCAAGAAAAAACCAAGTCAGATTAAACATAGTTAACTCCCTCATGTCATCCGAGACAACTAGCATGCTCTTTATTGTCCAATGTGAGATTCACGGCCACAATTTCATATAGGTAGTGGAGATAAAAAAACTACTTTAGAAATTCTAGGGATTTTAAAGTCAACAAGGGCGGAGGAAGCCAACAGGAATAATAAGTGGTTCTTCATCTCATTTGTTTTTTCTTTTATTCTTCCTCTTCACATCTTCTATTGGCTAGGGATAGGGGAGTATGGAAGATGAATAAGAAGAGGAAGGAGGAAGAAAATCAAGAAGCAAGCGAAGGTATAAGTAGGAAGCAAGGGAGGTAGCACAAAAAGAACAAGAAGGGAAATGGGACTGAACAAAAGGAAATCAGAGATTAGGTCATCACGTTTGATTTTGATTGTTGTTGAAATGCATCGTGTAGGAATAAACTTAGTAGCTATCCAAATCAAGAACAAGATCTGTAATGATACCAAGATTTAACATTAACATTTGTCAGATCATTGAGTGCTATGCCTAGTAGACAATGTTTGTAAGTGCAAGTACAATTATCTGCATCTTCCCTGTTGTCAAATAGAGACTATGCACATTGTGTTTTGCAAAAATAGCACCATGCAACTAGGTTAAATAAACATTAATATCTACCATAATAAGGTAAATCTTTATTAACACACTTGATCTATACAATCGAAAATATATACCAGCATCAAAAGTTTATTAGCGCCATCAGATATTGCAGCAAAGCTCTCAAACTGGTCCGGATCAAAATCAGCAAGTGCAGCAGTAAGATACTCTCCAGCAGGTGTTGTCTTTCTTATCTCATTACTTGATTTCACAAGAGCTCCTGTGTTTTCATTCTTGTCCTGTGAACTAGGCAATACTAGGGCATTGAGTGAAGGTACTCTGTTGTTGTTGCCTCTGCCCAAAATAGAAAGAAGACATATATATATTGCTGTCTTAAAAACTAGAAAAGCATTCAAATGTAAAATGTACCTGTTTAAGTCTCTACCATGCATGTCCACAGTTCTTCCGGTAGCAGGGCTCGACATAATCTAGGGGATAGAAAAATTGAAGGAATTTGTGATGGAATGAACAACCAAAAAGAATGTTTCTTTTGAGTTTATTCAGCTTGAACAATATTTATAGTTCCAAGCATTGATATATTGCTTACTTCCAAGCTTGTCAAGAACGAGAACTCAAATACAATGAGGGGTTCATAGGATAGGAGCATAAATGTACGATCATACAATTAACCAACAATAATTTTTTGCAATATCAAAATAAGATGCTATCATCATTGTTGTCACCATCATCAACCTATATTTGTCCCAACTCTTTGAGGTCGGATACAATAACCCAAACCCAATGAATTCAATGAGATAATATTATTGTCACAAACATATTTGAAGATTCACGAAGTACCTCCTATTAAAATACCACACTAAAATTGATTGGTTAACTATTTATGATTCGAAAGCTTGATCTGCTAGGAAAGTGACCACTCTGTATATTTATATTCTTAATAAATATGGTCTTCTAGGAGCATTAATGTAAGGGCATTAAATGACTAGGTACTCAAAGAATTCACAGCATGCTTTTTGTCCTGGATTTTGGTGCCTGGCCATAACCAATTTTGAATACTACCAACTATCTCAAATTCCATTCGAAGTCTATCAAACTTCACGCAACTATATCAAACATGACAGCAAATTTAGACCCATGCCTAATTGGCAATAAGAATAGATAGAATACCCAATTGGTTGATGAAAGAAGTACAAAAAGATTCAAAGATAACCTGAGGTGATGAAGCAAGTGATGATTTTTCTGTAAGCCTATCAAATAGCTTCTCATTCTCTTGGTGCAATTTCTGCATTTAAATCATTCAACAGGTTATTGGAAAACAAAGCAACACAATAAATAAAAAATAAACCAATCTGATTAGCATAAAGCATATTCCAAACAATAAGTTCAAATACAAATAATGCATCAAAAAATCATATCCAAAATATATTTGTCTATCAAAAAACTGAATCCAAAGCAATTCTCATCAGCATTTATCCTACATAAACTGAAAAAATCTGTGATGTAAGCATGAGAAGTATAACTGAGGCGAATAAATTGAAATAGTTCAATAACCTCAATAAGAGCATCCCTCTTTGATAGTTCCTCTTCAAGTTTCTTTATGACCTGTGAAGAATCAGCAGTATCCTCTATTACCTTAGCAGTTGAAAGAGCTCCAGTAGACCCTGTCTCAGATCTGCTAGATATACAGGCATCACTTGATTGGAGGGCCTCATTAAGTTGAGACTCAATCCCCGTTAGTTTGGCCTACCGAGTGAAAACAAAGACATTCAATCAACAGCGTCATTTTAGAAAATATGAACAATTTCATCACAAACTTTTTAAGATTCTTGATTGGAAAACTATGGAGAAAAGAGAAATGATACCTTAGCATTTAAATGTTATTATATTACAACATTAACTAGTACTTGAAATTTCCAAGATGCTTATCACCAAAAGTTCCTGATGCAAGACATGCCATACTAATGTCAACAAGAATAAAGGGACCAGGCTCAACAACTTCAAAGTTGTATTGAATGATATTTCTCTTCCAGTTATATACAACACTTAAACAATTACCATGACCAAAGACTCTTTGCAGGAAATCATTCAAAGATATAGTATCAGATATTAATATAATGTGGCCTAGAAACAAATTTGTTTTCCTTAGGTAAATTGTAAACTATACTAAACCATTTTTAAGTTATTGCCATTACAAGAAACGAATTATTGGAGAATCATAATTCCTAGGTATCTGCTCTGTTATTAATATGAACAATTGTGCCTAGACATGTTTATTTGATCTAGTAAATTCTTAATTTTGAACAAGCTCCAATATGAAACTTGTTGCAATAACCTTTGGAATGTTTAAGGCTACAGTGCATTTCAAAGAAGTGGAAAAGTATGATTCTATGAAAAAACAAGCTGAATGGTAAAAGAAAATATGTATATAGGCACAAAAATAAAATGAGTAGAAGTAGCAGAAGTATTTCCAATTCATAAAAAAAAATTGTTAGATTTTATACTACCAAGTCTCTTATTTGAGTCAGTAAGGTCACTCACTACTTTCCGACAATGACAATCTCACCCAATGTTTAACATGTAGAAAACACTCGTGGGAAGTGGAATACGTACCAATGGGAGTCAAAGAAATATATCTTTTTGCAAAAGATAAGAAGACAGAAAATGCGGATACCAAAGCACTCAAGAACAGAGCTAAATGCTCAAAACTGCAATCAAGGTAATATGACAGAATTGTTTCCATTTACAATAATCATTCAATATGTCTCCACGGGGGTGGTCAGTTGACTAGAGGGTGACAGATTTGCTACAAGCTGACCCTGTGATTTACCTCCTTTCACATAACCTGGGGACGAGCTGTGAGGGGCACCTAGGGTGAGCGTAATCACCTTTTACTACAATAATCGTTCAATATATCCAAACTGAATTCAAGTAGCATTAGTGATGAAAGATCTTATTGAAAAAAATATATATAGGTGAAGGAAGCTCCCCAACTTATATTATCATCTAAACAAAGATTAAAAAAAAGGAAACAAATACAAGATCATAGACAAATCAATCTTGCGTCAAGGTTTAACCTGAAGCTTTTGAATGACTTGATCCCGTTCATGGATCTGGGTTTTCTGTTCCTGCTCAGATTGCAATAGGCGAGCAACTTGATTCTGAAGCTGAACATTCTGTTCTTCAACATTTTGTTTTTCTTTCAGTGTTAAATTTTCTGCCTACAAGTGGAAACGTTCAGTAGATCCTTACCGGTGACCTCATACTCGGTTAACATTCTAGCATTAACCATAGTAATCAAGAACTTGTACAAATGAAACACAAGCAATTAGATCTACTCAAATGCATGCATGTAGATGCCATCAGGCATGAACAAGTCTAAAATGCATGGCAGGGTGTGAATTTTTGAAGCTTCTTTAAATTATTTTAGGTTACTAATGTTGGTCCCAAGTTTGAAAGGAAAGAGGTTGATTGAGTGACGCATTAAGACTTGACAATGATCGTAAAATCCTGTGAACATCATGATGGTAGAATTGCTTTAGGTTCATACAGTATAGACTAAAAAAGATTAATTCTGGAAAAATAATATTTAGAAGAAAAAAAACTCAATATTCATGAAACATTTTGTCTATCAAAATGAATATGAATAAAGCTTAATTTATTAGTTTTCAAAACCATTAACCTTCATATGATTCCATAATTATTATGTGAAAATTATGGTCTCATCTCTTACTATGGACTTTTTAGATCCCACCCCGTATAGGTTTTATAGTCCTATAAAATCCATAATTAACCAAACATGGATTTTGTTGGCTACCAATGAAATCCTATCACGGAAAATCTTCCATACAGAAGGAGGGTCCTTGCATAGAAATGCTGAATTTGTAACGTTAACACCCAGTATAATGCAAACAACAAAAACCATGGTTTAAGGTACAGCCGTACAGGTATAACATCATCTTAGAGGTCATAAAATGCTTTGAACAAAACTTCCAAACTTCAGCGTGCTTGGTGGGTATTATACTTCCATACTTCAGGTGGATCAAAAGTCTCATCTGTAACTGTGGAATTTAACCCAATTTGAACTTTGGACCACCATTGGTTTTGGAGATCAATCTTTTAAAATGGAGATATAAACAGTCGTAGAGACAAAAGCCAGAATAGGACCTTTAAATCTGCTTGAAGTGTAAAAGAAGTTTTCTGAGCTTTTTGAAATTCATTAAACAACTGACTGCATTGATCATTAGCATCTTTAAGAGCAAGCTTAAGCTCCATCACTTCATTCCTAAGATCAAGGATTTCTTTTTCTTTCTCATAAAGTTCCTTTCGTGAATCATTTGCCTAGAAAATAAAATAACAATTTCATCATATAGCTTATCAACCCTATAATTATTGAGCAAGAAAATTATGGAAATTATTATATAATGTTCTTACCACATCTTTCCATTTCTTAATTGTATCACGATTACTAAGGCTCAATTCTGCATTTCTAGCTCTAGCAGAAAAGTTAAGTGTAGACAATGTTTCAGAAAGATTTGAAGCATCTGAGCAAACATGGGCAATCAGCAAGGTCTTTGAGCTACCACCTGCCACAGAAAAAAGGCATAGACGATCTAGCATACATTGAAGAATTAATAATAGCAAACAAAATTTGTTAAATTAAAGTGCAAATGCAATGTACTCTAATTCATCATACTTATTGTAGCAAAATACTCATGATTAATAAAGTAGTTGTCATCAATGAAACCTGCTATTAAATAAATTAAGAACGACCATCTTTTGGAGTCATAACAGCAGGAAATATTTGAATAGGCTATGACACCTCAACCAAGAAGTGAAGTATCCAATAGGATTAATCCTAACTCAAAGAAGACAGAAACACAATGGTACTGCCTTCAACAGGCTTAATCAAAGTATAATATAAAATAAAATAAGATAAAAAAAAAATACCCACTTTTCAGTATGATCCTCCCCTGCTATAGAAAAATTCTCAAGATATACAAAAAAAAACAAAGAGTCACAAACAAATGTTGAGGCGTCATAATATGAATGGTTAATGCTTGCTCAATGAAATACAAACCATCCTGAGTCCATAAGTTGTTCAGTGGCTATCCCGTTAACCAAATGGTAAGCATAGACTGCTGACTAAAGTTGTTTGTTACTCATCAAAAGACCAGCAATAAGGATATGAATGTGATATTGTCAACCTACTGAAATCCAAATGTTCTACTATATCATTGTCATATCATCAATCAATATTGTAGATATATCAGCACCCTAATCAATCAGAACTGAAAACAAAAAAAATAGGAGAGAGAAGATAGAGAAACATTCACTTGTCAAGCATGAGTAATGATTTTATTGCAATCTCTGCAAGTGACTTATTCATAATTTGTAGTATGCATATCTTATAGGACTGAGACCCCTACCACCCATGCTATGATGCCTAGAAACAGAAGTGAACCTTGTCATGCTCTTCAACCTAAATCACTTTGCCAATGAGCTATGAGTGAAAATTGAGCCTATCCCACAGGACCCAAACAATTAACCCGTTATAAGGTCTATTGAGAAGGGTTTTATAGACCTAAAGCCCATCCAACAAAAAAAAAAAGCATATTTGTTAATCAGTGGAAGACAATTCCACACAGAATGAACTCCTAGGCTTCAAGCAACATTATGTGCTCCTGAGTCATTAAAGAAACTGCACAAAAATCATAGGGATCAAAATTGCAATATATATTTTAATATCATGAAACACGATGTAAAAATTTGATGAAATAGGAGTTACCCAGGGAATCAGAAAGAATTTGAGTCATCCTTGAATTTTCAAATGGTATAGACTCTTTCTTTGTAGTCAATGAATTCAAAACATCACCCAACCTGACCAGCATACAAAGGAAAAAGATATTTGAGAATAAAAAATATCATGAATCAGCATTCTTCAAGATTCTAACTAACGACAAAACTTAAGAGCAACATGCATTTCAAACTTACGCAGAAAGAGACTTTGAACATGTAAAAAGTTTGTTAAATGATCTCCTGTAGCATCTTTCACCATAAAGCATTCACTTCCAGGTAAATCAACTAGAGAGAGTTTGCTGTAAAGAGTTTCTCCAGTGACCCAATTGGAATAATGAATATGAATGGTAACAATCCTGGGGAAAAGATACAATGCATGTCTCAGATAAAAACATGACAATTATATGCAGGCAAGTTTCGTGATTGACCATTTGATTGTAATTTAAATGACTGCCCAACAAATGCAAAGAAGTATTGACAACAATTAAGAGAACTAGAAAGTTGACAAATTTTGTTTGAAATGAAATGCTACTGTGAGATTAACCACAATATATATTTTCTCCAACCAAACTACAACATATAAGATCAGCATTTTCTTAGTTTAACAGCTAATCTAATTGATTTTCATGAATGAAACTGGGATCACTCTCAACAGTGTTTACCATATTTACTGAATCAGTTTGAAATCTGACGCTAGCATCTACACCATATAAGCTACAATCATGAAGTTTAATGTGTCCAAATGCGACATAGCGCAAATAATAGAATCTTTGATATAATGAATGTTAATTCTTTAACATGATCGTCAACGAGTTTTTATCTGAACTATTTGAGGTTGGCTCAATGGCAATTAAAATGACAGTGCCACATAAAATTGCAGGTGTAACAAGAAGAAGAAGAAGACAATCCTTATGGGCTCAACTCATCTTCAACCTCCATCTTGAACGAGAGATGTTCCATTATGAACAGAAACAGAAGTGGCGTTACCATCCAGCTTCTCAACATTAAGAACTGAGCCCTATGAAAAGATATCAAATTCTCTAACATTTCCATCCCCGCAAGGAAAGCTGCAAGAATTCAAGAAAGAGCTACCTCTAGCTGTCTGCTAGATGCTGCCATATCGACATTGTAAAGCATTGCTGAGAGCAGTGTTGCCTTGGGTAAGTGGTCTACCATGTGAGGGATCAGTAAAACTTGAGTCTTTGGTATAAATTGCAACAATCAAACCTCTTGATATGGCCAATGGAAAGAAAAAGATAAGTTAATTACAGAAGACAGGAGTGACATGTGTAGTTTTACTCAAAAAAGTAACAGGATAGGGTCAGCATGCAGCAGCCTCAGACTATATACTATCGACACAATTAAATATAATTTTTTAAGGTTGTGTCAGATTTTGCAGATTAACTTATGCTGATATGGACAAATATGAACCAAATTCAACAATACCCTAGCAACAATGCCACCAGGAAACAGTTCTTGCAGAGTATAGACAAATATCAACCAGTTCGAAAACAAATCCAACTAAAACATGTTGCTCATTTCTTCACAGATTCACAGTTAATCCAGCCTATTTTTAGTGCATATAAAATTGCTCAACTGTGGATCTGCGACAACTATCTTAAATAATCCTCATCCAAGACAGTTTTTATACATACAAATGTGACATGATGGCTTTTGAAAAATCTGTTCCTCGATTCTGCAGTGCAACTTTAAGTACTTTAGTAAATTCCAAAGGGTTGTCTACATTCTCCTGCACTAGTTCCAAGGATGAATCTTGGTTGCTGAACTGATTGCTTGATGAGGTGCTTAAAGATTTTACCAGCAAATCTTGAACCTAGCACAATATAAAAAGTGAAAACAACAAGATAAATTAATCTCATTTGAGAAATACATGCATGCAGATTCTAGGAACTAGAAACAAACACTGTGCTTCCTTAGAAGGCTATACGAGGAATGAGAGATATGGGCATAAAAATAAGGGGAGAAAGAGAAAGAACTTTTATGTTATCACCTCAACAAAAAAAAGGCAGAAAAAATAAAAAATCCTTAAAATACACTCAACTTCTATTGTGCAGACATTGCACTCACCCATCTCCATCGCTATCCTAAACATGGTCAAATGCATGAATTGTTGTTGCTAACAATTTCTGCCTATCTTCCACTGTCTCCCTAACCACCCTCCACCATTGACCCAAGGTTGTTGCTTGAATAGTGTCAAAACAGACAAAAATCATTCCCTGCACACTCATGTTGTCAGATTTGCATGGTTCTTCACGTTATGCTGGCAGGGGCCACAAATTCTGACTCGAGAGTCAAATGGCAAAGATGACGATGCAAAGACACAAAAGGATGACGTTGAGACAGATGGCTGCATTGAGCAAGGGCATAAGGATCATAGGCACTAAAGGGGGGTTTCTATCCAAGTTGGGTGGTTTCTTTTTGAGAGAATAATATCCCTATCTTTGTAGTTCTCACTTATCATCCTACGAAATAGTAAAGAATTGGCTTACCTCTTTTGCTTCCCTCCTTGTGCTCACGCAAGTTTAGTCTCACATGATGTGTTATGGGTTAATAAAGAAGATGCTTAGATGAGTGAGCTACTATTAAGTGTTTAAACATTTGCTATAGTGGTTAGGCATGACAAATTCATAGGTCAATTTTCTTATTCAAGTATGTTGTGACAATTGATATTAAAACAAAGTTAATTCAACACATGTTGATGTGTTGGAAAAGGTTTCCTTATGGTGTAGTGACCATTGGATCTCGCATGTTGATTAAGGATGATTCTCGAATCTCGACTATGAGTTAGAATTTTAAGTATTGTCAAGAATCTAAAGCCATTAAGTGAGGACATCATGAATCACCTCAATTTAGTCCAAGGAGAAGAGTTGTGGGCTAATAAAGAAGCTTTATAAGCTTAGATGAGTGAGCGGCTATTACCTTGCATTTAAGTATTTTGGGTCATTAGTTGGGTTTGTCAAGTTAATGGGTGAATCCTCTCATCTATGTAGGTTGTGACACCTTGTTTTATCCGATTCTCTCAAAGGAAACACATCTTAAGAGATAACTAGAAAGCAAATGAAAAGATTACAAACGGGAAGTCTGGTAAAACCTGTTCATTATGAAGCTCATAGGCAGTAACATAGAAAGTATACTGAGATGTTGAAGTAGTATCTGAATTAGACAGATCAAAAAGCTCCTCAAAACTGCGAAGGTATAAACCACGCTCGTGACTAGATCCTTCCTGGGAACAGGATCTGAATTAGAGAGCTAAGAGTGCATACGAGCAATGACAAACAATTTATTCAACATAAAGAATATTCTTTCAAAGTAAAAAAAACAAAAGCAGTGTTGTAGATTTCAGCCTACGCAACCACCTAAGCGCCCCCTAGGCGCTAGGCGCCCGTTAGCCGAACCGAAAAAAATCTAATCGGTCACAATAAACAGCACTATTTATAGGC
>JBBPFQ010000133.1:3444202-3460461 GCA_037974815.1 Kaempferia elegans | reverse complement strand
TATAATGTAGTTGTAGGGATTTTTTTTCAAATGAGACTTATAAATAAGGGATGTTGGGCTTCTGGACCGTCTGTTGCGAGTGTTTCCCGATTTACCCCGGTGACCGATGGGAAACGTTTATATGGTTGAACCGGTTACCCAGACTCGATGTTATCCAATCTGATTAACCATTGTATCTAGTTTCATGAAGTTGAATTTGAGATGGAAATTTTTATTGAGTTTTAATCATTACACAAAATAACTCTTTTATCTTCTGCAATCATTACCCATCTTCACCTCATCAATTAACAAACAACAAACATCAATTAACCTCAAAACTTAGACAAGCAAACAAGGTCCTAGTGTCATTGATTTTCCTAAACATTTAAAATTTCTACAAAAATTATCACCTAAAAATTACAAGATTAGCTTAGAAAAATGCACCAATATGCAAATAAAGGCTTGTAGAGAGAGTACAGGAAAACAACCATAGATGCGTAATAAATGACTATTTGTTAGATACAAATAAGAATAATAACCTTGTCCGTTGAACAATAGATGAATGCAACATGTGACTCATTATTTCAAAATTTCTCCTTACTTTTACCAAATAGATTAGAGTTACATTAAGTATAACTTACACTCAACATGCAGGTTTCGGAGAAGAAAAAATAAATTTAAAATTGAAGAAACTTACAGGATAGTAATTTTCAGCTACAAATTCGTTGACTTGTATGTCCCAGTCGATTTGTAATCTCAGACCTGCATGTGATGTAAGGTTTTCGTAGGTTGATATGGTTATTTTGCAAGTGGCATAATAAAGATTATTACTGAAATTTACATTGTGAGTTTTAAATCTCATAACCAGAAAATAAACATGAGTGGAATCAATGCTTCAAAATGAAAGACTATAATATACTACAATTTAAAAGAATATATATTATGCCTAACTGAGCCCACTTCGCGAGGCTAGGAACACTCACTCCATTGATATACAATTCCATCAACACATCCTTTGTGTCAGTCAACAGCTTGTGCCGCCAAGACACTAAACAATGCTCATAGCACCTCCACACATAGCTGTCAAAGGGTAAGAGTATCCCACACACACAAGTATATTATAGTAGCAAGCTTAACAACCTGACTCACACACCTACTACCCACCTTAATTGTTATGGAGGCAAGCATATGTGAGGGATGTCAGTAGAACTGATAGGAGAGTCTCACAAGAAGTCAATGTTGGATGAGAGCAAAATAGGAAAGGTAAATATAGATGCTCTAAAATATACAATCTAACCATCATTATAATCTAACCCACATCGTCATGTATTACTCCATGCTCAAAACAAAGAGATTCAACATTATCATATAAGGGTAAAAAAACCTATGCTGACTCAAAGGGGTGTCTCCCACACAAAGCTATAATTAAGTCATGCAACCCCAGTTAAGCATCAATAGTTCCTACCTATGATACATCCTCCATATCCATAATGTCAAGTGAACTTCAAAAGCTAACCAGATACAATAGTATCTTTTCCGTTGGATTATCTACAATTGAGTTCACTCGCTGAAATTTACAGAAGACATGATACTGGGTTTGTGGCCAATGAACAGCAGCCACATGGTTTTATGTAGTTGAACTTCATAGTTGACCCTCGACTTGTTCGCCATGCTTTTGATGGTCGGCCAGACCAGGAAACGCCTGACTAAGCAGTTTCCAATGGCATTTTCAATTTGCATGTATTCATGTGGCAAAAAGGGGATTCGCTCGCCCCTGCCAACCCGTCCCTAGGCCAACAAGGAGGAGGTAAATCACGGATGGCTACTACAATTTGCATGCATTCATGATTCACCTCCACATGGCATGGTAATGGAAAATCACGTTTTCCTCTTGAACTCTTGCTGTTAAGAAGCTTGTAACAGAAACTCAGAACCCATATAAATCAAAAACAGTTGGTTCAAATAGATTCTAGCAATCCAGGAATTCAGACAAGACAATCAGATTCAAAAAGACATGAAAATAAGGCCACTGAAGATTACATTCATCATCAAAAGATGGTGGAGAATAACAGGATTTATAAATTTTTGGCAGCATTGAATGTTGAATTTGATGAAGTAAGGGGTAGAATAATTGGCAGACAACCCCCTTCCATCCATTGGAGAGGCATTTTATGAAGTATGGCATGAGGAAAGTCGTCATGCTGGGCAAAAAGGGGATTGGTGGATCCCTTGAAAGCTCGGCATTAACTGTTTCTATGCTAATGCTGCTAGATCAAACGATAATCAGTGGAAAACGGAAGGAAAACCTCGAGTTTGGTGTGATTACTGTAATAAACCACGCCATACTCGAGATACTTACTGGAAATTTCATGGCAAACCAGCGCATTTGAACGGCAGTAAACCTAGTGACAAAAACAGTAGGTGGATCAACTCTGGGACTCCTTTAGCAAATGAAGCCGAGGTCAATTTCTTCACCAAAGAGTAGGTGGATCAATTCTTGAAGATACTTAAATCTAATCCGACATCTGGTATTCCTAGTGGTTCTCTTGCACAATCAGGTAATACTTCCAAAGCCCTTCCAGCACCTTCAATTCCACACCTTGGATCATTGACTCGGGTGCATTAGATCATATGACAAATCTAACTCATTTATTTGAAACTTATTTTCCTTGCTCTGGCCATAGAAAAGTTAGAATTGCAGATTGGAGTTTTTCAACAATTGCAGGGACAAGTTAGTCAAAATTTTAGAAAAAATTGAACTGAATTCCGTCCTTCATGTTCCTAAATTTTCTTGCAATTTTTTATCTATTAGTAAGTTATCGAAAGATTCTAATTGTCGTGTCGTATTCTTTGACTCCGGACCAGAATTCTGTGATGATGATTGACATTGCTAGGATGTTAGGAGGCCTCTACTGTTTCGATGACAATTCTTCCTGCAATAAACAAGCTCATGGCTTAAACTCTACCTCTGTTTGTGAAAAAATTATGCTTTGGCATCATAGACTAGGACATCCTAGTTTTCCGTATTTAAAACATTTGTTTCCTAATTTATTTAAGAAGTTGGATTGCAATTCCTTTAATTGTGATGTTTGTCATTTATCAAAAAGTCATCTAGTTTCATATAAGTAAAGGCCTTATAGTGCATCTAGACCATTTTATTTGATTCATAGTGATGTTTGGGGTCTCTCAAAAATGACTTCTTCAACTGGAAAAAATTGGTTTGTTACTTTTATTGACGATCATATTCGACTTTGTTGGATTTATTTGAAGAGTGAAAATCTGAAGTTAAAAAATTATTCAAAGATTTCCACACTAGATTAAAAATCAGTTTCAAACCAAAATAAGCATTCTTCGAATACTACTGAATAAACAAATAGGCATGCCAAGTTCTTTACTTGATTTTCTGGACACGAGCCTAAAACCATAAGACAAAATCGACACCACATGAATAGCAATGAATCCAAATATATCAGAGATCTAATTAACAGTGTATATTTTCAATTCATGGCAGATTTATGGGGGAATTACACTTACCTAAATTGTGTCTCCGATCAGAGAAACAATTAGAAAGATCACATCCCAAAAGAAGGCAATGGCAACCCTGATCAGGAAGAAGTAGGCTATTGGAAGTGGAACAATTTATATATAAAATTAGGCTATTGGAAGTGAAACACTTTTTATATAAGGATAAGCAACATATTTTCCCAAATGAAGTAAATAAATTAAGAAAAAGCACAAACACAGAAGTAAACAAAACATTACGATAAGCAAGAAAAAGAACATAAAAAGAAATAAAGTAAAGGCAACATGATTCCATTCCACCAACATGTTTTCCCAAATGCAGTAAAAGCAATAAAAAAACATAGAAGTGAATTAGTACCACACTCCACGAGATCCTCCCTAAAAACCCAAGGACAAGAAATATAACTCTAAAATCCAATAAACAACTTGTCCATATGATAACTTCGTTATCAAGGACAAGAAAACCACTTAAATCCAACAAGCGCAATGCCAACATTATCCCATCTCCATTAGTGATTTCAGCAGACAATTATTCCCCAAGAAAGATTTCCATCAACTAAATACATGTAACATATGAACTTCAAGTGACCCCAAGAAAAGATTGAGGACAATATTACAAAATCAAAGCTGGATTCAATGAACAATCTCAGGCAAACCAAATAAATTCCTCAACACACAAAATCACAATCACAATTAAAATTTGTCTCCTAATATAACAAGAACACCAAAAGAAGTCACATACATAAACCAATATTCAAATCCAACAACTCATAAGCCACATACAAGGGCAATCAAAACTCTTACAGCAACATAACAAAATCATTAAAGAATCCCAGACGTCACAATCTGGCTCCAACTTATAAATAACAAAATTCATTAATGATGCTACCAACAAGTTCAAGACAAATAAAAATTCAGGTTAGATTTTATAGCAGAAGCCAATGAAAATGATCATTATTATAAACTCGAAAAGGATTATCACTACTCAAAATCTTTAGGGCATTGGGGTGATTTATTTATAGGAATAATTAGGATTAGAATTTAGAAAGTCAGCCAATTAATTAGGGTCATTACTACAAGAATTGCATTATCTGAATGAGGTAGCAAAAAACAAATAAATGATTATTACAATGCATCTTATCATGTGCTAACAAGCACAAAAAGTTGGGGATGGATTAAATCATAAGAAAAAACAATCAAACATATCATAAAAAGACAGTCACATTTCATTTACTTAGAGAAACCAAAAATACTAGAAAGAGAAAAAATCACAAGAAAGAGAACATGCATTCGAGTCAACCAAGAATATCTAAAATATATTTGGGCCCAAAAATTCTCTCAAAGATCTTAGGATTGTTTAGTAAAACTACAAGACCACTAAAAATAGTTTTTATTAGTAAAAAGAAAGAAGATAAATTTTAAAAAGTGTCATGCAAAGGTAATTACTCACAAATCCCTATAACCAATCTAAAAGTTATATAGAGACCATTCTGAATAGATCTACAATCTTGGGAAAAAAAATTTGTGCAGCAGAAAGCATAAGGAAAACAATCAATAAACGAAATTAAAACTTATACATGTAAAATTGACAATTGCAATCATAGCTTTGATCAATTATTTCTTTCTTGCTACACAGGAATGCATTAAACCTATGAGTTGCATGTAATAAGTCTGTTACTGAGTGCTGATATACCTGATAACGAGGAAGTGGAACTTGTTGTGTCTTTAGACTCACTATATTCATATGGTGCAAGTAACGAGGAGACAGGAGGACTTGACGGATGAGCTATCTTGAACCTGGCAGTGCACACCCACGGGCCTCTCCTTTTCACTATTTTTTTTTCATGCATTAGGATGTTGAATTTCCTAGTTAGAGTCAAGACTTGGGATTAGCAGTGGATTATGCTTCTTTAGTTAGTTGGTCACACATTTTGCTCTCTTAAAAATTTAATTATTTTTTATGGTGTTCTAAAACAAACTGGTTTGAATGTCAAGCGAATTGGCTCATGATACATAATCTGTGAAGTTGAGTGGTTGATTCGGATCTCTTAATTACTAGATCTGCAAAAAACAATTCTAGGATGTTTCACTTATTCTTAGGCCTTAACAAGGTTTGTGATTCAATTAGTTAAATACTCTTCCTCAATTGCTACTCATCCTATTTTTGAAGGTTTTCTACTGTCTCAAAATGAAAATGTTAATAGAGATATATATGCAATAACCGACTTCATATACAATAACAGTTAGTCTTTATAAGTGTTATTGTATCATATATGCAAGACATAAGATATATATATCAAAGAACCCAGACATGCAACAACAATGATACCTCCTCTTGATTTTATGCTTGTCTATCTTGGAATGTGGCTACCACTTGTACTTTTTCACCACTTCTCCATTTTGGATGTTATCTCCATTAGATAAATAGGTCTCTTTCTACATAGCTCAAGCTTTGGAATAAGTGGTTAGCTAACTTTAAGAGTAGAACGTCCAAAGTTTGTTGGAACCAAAGAAAACTTTTATAGTAGATGAACATTTGATAGAAGGAAAAAAGGTAAATAAAATAATATTGGACAAAGTGAAGTGCAATTTGCATGGAGATAACATAGGAGAATACCAATTAAAGCAAAAAATTCTAGGCATCACGAAGTGTAACTTGGTTAACCTGAACCTTGTCTGTATGTTTCTTTTTACTAATATGTATATACCCTTGAAGATTCTCTCCACCCTGAATAAAAAAGTTACCAGAAACATTAAATTAATAAAAAGAGATGATAGGAAATCAACACCTAACAATAAAGAAAATGGCAAATATATATTTCCACGAATGTCTTTTATCAAGTACCGACATCAAAATAACTTCAATACTACGATAACACTCCTTGAATGCATATCTCATGTATTCATCTCTCGATATCTTGGACCAGAGGTCATTTTGTCAATCCTTGGATTCTGCTGCTGTATCTCAAGCCACAAATATCTTGTCAAGACAAGAAAATATGTTATAAAGCCCAAGAAAATGCCTAATATGTGGGGGAACAAAAAATAAATACCTTGCTGGCCAATAAGAATAATGGTCACTAGGACAATTGGAAGAACTCCAAAATTCTTAGGCATAATAGGTAAATCTCTCTCGCCGTAAATAAAACAAAGTAGGTTATGTCTACCATGAATAATATTAAAACTTTAAAAATCAAAACTTAATGGTACTGGTGATGGATACTTGTGGGTCACTAATATAATCCTCTTCCCGAAAGCATCCCACAATTTTATTGTAAAAACATGGATCTGCAAAATTGTAAAATACAAAGCTGCATGACAAAAAAATTATTTAAGTTCAAAGCCTAAAGATACTCTTACATATAATGCAAGATGAGCCTCCTAACGCATGAGCATTCCATACAGCTTTTAGAAGAAGGGTGGGCAGAAATATAACAGTGGACAAAAAAAATACGAAGAATTAAAACAGCTAAAATTAAGCTTATAGATATTTTGGATTAAAAGAAGAATCAAGCTTTAAGAAGGCAAAACCTTACACGGATTTCTGCTTCGGTGTATGTCCTTATATTGCTTTCGGGAATTCCAAGTGTTTGGCCTAACCTTTGTGGCTCAAGAAAACAAAAATTAAAAGTTTCAAATGGTACCTCAGGCCTCAGCTCTATATATCAAACATCATCAAACCCTTTTAGGATGAGTAGAACCATGATAAAGGCAATGAAAGAAAAGTACAAACAAAGATTATGATATTAAAACTAGCAGCCTTCAAGTGTCCTACTGCCAATAAGACTTTGTATAAAGAACATTACAAAGTTTCTAAAACATAATAAATTACACAAGGATGCAAAAAACTGATCAGAATTTGGAAAAGGGACAAATCTGCATTCATAAGCATGTTTAGCAAATCCTTAAATTTATTTTTTGCAAAAGATCAAAGAATATGCAAGCATGAATAGCATGATAATAGCATAAATATGTAATGGGCCTGTATATTGAGTATAAGTTGCATGTATAACCAAACTTCAGTCAGCTGCTTACCAAATAGTTTTCCTTTACCATTTCAACGACTGCATTCACTATTTGGTGTAGCTCATGTGTCAAAAATAAATAAATAAAAATTAGAAAGCATGGTTTTTCTCTAGATAACAACTAACTCATTGACAATGAGAATGTAATACCTTTTTGTTCTGAGCAAAATTGTCTTTCCATGTTCCACTTTAGAAAGCATTCTCTAAATGGAACATATCAACCTATCAAAAAGTATTAGATTATAAGCAACCAGGTGAATGCATGTTATTCAATTTCAAAGCCTTGCACCTTCAAAAATATAAGCAATGAAAAATTTGAAAAGCCTTAAGAAATGATAGCATTATCCCATTCTCAAGAACAGAAGTCACTCAAGCATTAACCATCATGCCTGGATCCAATAGGTCAATTGAGAGTCCTTTAAGATCTTTAACTTGTGATAGAATATCAAGACAATAAAAAATTAGATAAAATATTAAAAACAACAAATGAAAGAACTGAAACAAACAACACATTTTGTGACCACATCAGGATCAGAATCATCATACAGAACAGATCGAGCTTTATCAAAGTTTTTAACACAACACTGTATAAATTGTCCTCGAGTAAATTTATCATCTGCAAAACTAGATAATATAAGCACATTGGAAGAAGAAAAGTCCTCAGTAGTATTTCCTGTCAGTTCATGCAAAGGAATCAACAAAATCACATTTAGAAAAATGAAAGAAAATAATCAATGACAGAAGGTAGAAAAAACTGCATATGGAACAAAAAAATCATGATTGAACTCAGACACCGTCGACTAATTACCATTTTGATTCCTTAGCAAAAATCCAGTAATGGATGAGACTCCAAAATAGAGAATGTAATACTTGAGCATTCAAGACCTGGAAGGCACCAAAAACATTCGGTTACAAAGAAAATTTTTTTTCGGACAAGATGTAAGAAGTTCCAATATGCCTTGGCACAATCATAAAATAATATTGTATGCAACCTCATAATTATCATTTGCCTAGATGTGGGAGTTGTCCGCAACCAAATTGCAGTTTTGTTTTGAGTTTTTGGTTTTTCAAAAATAACATAAATCATTCAATAGAATTGTTATTCAACACCTATTTGTCCTTGATGTAACATTATATGACAAATAAATGTTATGTATGGAAATGAAAATTATTCAAGAACCTTTACACAATGGTGGCAAAGCAATGATAAACATTTGGAAAAAAGATGAGAAAGTTGTTTGCTGAAACAAATTCATTCTAAGAAAGATAACTAATAACTTATTACACTTTTAGAAATGTAAAATCATGAAAATATAGTAAGAGAAAAATCATTACTTCAAAACAAAGACAATGACGGTGATGATGGTGCAGCAATGACCATAGTGCAAGGAGTATTTAATTCTAAAATAAAGACTTTGTAGGAGTTCAAGGGTAAGTGAGGAGTTAGTAGAAACAAGAGTTCAACAACATTCTAAAAATTTATGATGAGTTGATTAATGGAAACAATTAAAGGATATGCAAACAATTTATCCAATACTAAAAGTCCTCTAACTTTAGTAGACAGCCAATCACAAGTTAATATAATTGATTAATATAATCAAAATCAATCACAATTTACCACAAATGCAATCTAAATATTAATCCCTTCTTATACAATATGGAACATTAAAAGTCAATTAAAACAATTTAATAGCAAATTTCACAATAATTTTTCAGTTTAAAATTGAAGAGAAAATTAATCTTAAGTGTTAATATTTTTTGCATTCTCATTGGCAATTAGAAGAATTGGCTAACATCTACGAAGATCAGGCTAGTTGATATATGCAAGAATTCATTCAAGGAAAAATTCATGCATTGGATCTCCATTGTAGGTGACAATTTGCATTCCAATTATAAACCAACAAAAAGATTGATGTACTAATTCCTAGTCAAACTATAAAAATTGAGAGGAAAAAACATACAAATTTCTCTTGCCTTGGGTGTAGAGCTGAGCATTCCTCTTAATGCCAATACAAATGTTATTTTTCCAAGCCTTGGAGGACGTAAGATAAAGATAATCTTGTTGATCACAAAAAATTCAGTAATTTGTAAACTTGAAAAAGTTCAATACTTAGTAAATTTACATATTTTTGAAGCTTTCACTTTCTTAATATCACAAACTTCTAAATTCTAGATTTCTTTGTTATCTTGATTAATAAAATTTACTTCCCTTTCCTTTTTATACTTGAATAATAATGTAGGAAAAATACCTACCAGAAATTTTAATTTTCAAGTTCATAAGGCGTTTCTTGTTCGACTACAAAAAGGTGGCTACAATTAATATTTGTGTTATACTACCAATCAAACAATTCATGTGGAACGAACCTTTCCAGCATAATGCGCTATGATGAAATCTGGTTCAGAATTTTTTTTTCCCTTTACAATCTGGAATGTGATCCAAGATTCTGAAACAGTTTGGCAGAAAATGTTTGATGTGTAGACCTGGGGAATATGCCGATAAGACCAGCCACAATTTGTCTTTTGAACTTCTGTAAATTGTCAAAGCATTAGTACATTATATGGCCAAAGAAAATTATCCAATTACCAAGCCTTGTCCAAATAGCGAAATAATCCCAATAGGTTTCTGCAAAAAACGAAAATGTTAATCCTTTCATTGTGGATTGAGAAAATAGAAAACAGATGAACAAATGGCAATGATCAAATATTAAGAACCGAAAAAAAGTACAGGAAGAGAAGTTGGCTAAGTGCCTGATTTTTTAAAGGAAGAGTATAAAAACCTTCTCAATCAAATCTAGAACATCTTGATTGCCTATGGATTCAATATAGCTCCAATTAATTCTCATTCTTGTATTCTTCCTACTTCATCATAAAAACATGTTGCACCACCATGAAATAAATATAATATCTCATCCCAAAAAGTCAACAAAAATCTAAGCATACAAAAACAAACAAATTTGCTACCAATAAAATATAACTCGCAGCACACCTCGTTAACATGTTGTTGAAGCTTTTCATTTACAAAATTGATGCAGAAGTGCTCAAAACTAAACAGAAATAAGTACAATCTGTCCAAAAAAAAAAAAAAAACAGGAATACAACAAAGGAATAGAAGTAGAAAGTAAAAGGTTTCCATTATAATAATAATCCTTTAAAATCCAACAAATAAATAAATCCACAAGTGAAGTAACAAAGTTGAAAAAAAAATGATAAAAAACGAGCTAAATGATATGTTTGCTCATCACCAATTTAAAGTGAAACAACAGCCAGATGCAGATGATCAGCAATAGCAATGGCAACATGGCAGCACAAGAAGAATCTATAGGCGTCAACTCAAGCCCACGGTCATGGGGACAAGTAAGAATATTAAGAAGACCAAAATTCCAATCCATCCTAACCGAGGGGAAGAGCACATCCCTAGGTCGGGAGGATAATAACCAGAAAGCCAAGAATTCCAGAAGTCCAATAATGTCCCGACCGAGGAGAGAAATTCAATCCCTTGGTCAGGAGGATGATAACTAGAAATCCAGAAATACCAAAATGTCAATAATGTCCGGACCGGGTAGATCAATAAGAATACTACTTAGAAAAGAAAAAGACCAATCCCACTAGGGATAATATTGAGAATACCAAGAAAAGGAGAAGACCAACCCCACTAGGGATAATATTCAGAATACCAATAACACTAGGAGACGAGTCATGTCCGGGGATAGTAAATAGGAATACCAATAAGATCAAAAAACCAATCTGCTAGGGGATATTTGTGAAAAGAGCCTAAGCCCAGAGGTTGTTATAGAATAATATATCTCTGAGACAAGTATTGGTTGAAGGGGATCAACCCGAAGGAACTCCGGATACCATCGCATGTCCCCCTTCGAGTCAAACTAAGAAGCAGAGTCAAATAAGTCCGATTTGGCAAAATTGGTAAGTAAAGGAGATAAGATAACTCCGCATAATATTGAGAAGACCAAGAAAATTCGAGGACCAATAACTAGTGAGAAATCCGATAAGATAAGAAACCCAATCTAGCTAGGGATATGTCGATGATATCAAAAAGCCAAGGTCATTAGGACAACATCGAGAAGTCTGATAAGATAAAAATGCCAATCTCATCCGAGGCTAGTAAGTGAAAAAACCAATAACATCTTAAAACTAACGTTGTTGAGGGCTAGTAATAATATCAGAAAACCAATCTGTGATAAGAGCAAAAAACTAATCCCGCTCGGGGATATTAAATGTGCAGACAAATACAATCAGAAAAACCAACCCGCTGGGGAATATTAATAAGATTAGAAAACCAGTCCCGCTTGAGGAATAACCGAGAAGTCTGATAAGATAAGAAATCCAATCCCGCTTGGTGATATTATAAGATACTCTAGCCCGAAGGCTATTATTCTCATATAAATATTGATTCTGATTAGGCAATAATTAGAAGAGACTCATATACTTTAACCAATATGGAATATTGTAGGTTAACATTCAAATTGCTTCTTTAATATGTAATCTATATTCCCTATACAATAACAATCAAGCCTTATAGGTGGGGTTGGCTAATCTAAATTCCCTATGGAACTAAATATTCTCCTCTTATGTGTAAATGTCAAAAGTGAGACGTAAACCTATTCAAAAAAACATACAATAGTAAACAACGCAAACCGATATCATTTGATAGCATGAATGCTCACTAACACTATTGATCCATGCACACTCAGTTTTACCCTTGATATGAACAGTAATTTAAAGATTAGGAAAAAATGTATACATCCATAAAATGAAGGACTCAAGATAAAGAGACAAGAGTGTATTAAACACCCAAAATTTTATGTGATTTTACAATACAAAATAAAGAATAACATCTGCATTAAAAATCATATACAAAATAAATAATCTACAATACATACAGGAAAAAAATAAGAGAAAACTAACTAAATCTTCAAGAACCAAACATTGTTTAAGTGTACCAAGTGTGGTATAAAGAAACAAAATAATTTGCTCTACACGGGTAAAAATTCAATTGGCCAAATACTTAGAAACATATACAAAGAAAAATAAAAATAAGGATGAAAATGGATATTACGTAATGACAAGAACTATGCAAATTCATTGTGAGTTCATTGCGGAATGATGATGCTAGAAATAGAAGGGGGCTAATGCACTAAAAATTCGTGAGATATATCAGTACAATGAGATCCAAACACCAGCAATATTTTATGCAATGGAATGAAAAAGTTTATTATTGCAAGTGGTGGGGTGATCAATGACTGTCATGATAAACCAATTCTTGCAATGCATGAAAACCACTGTGTAAACAGATTAAGATGTTTAAAGAGTCATGACTTGGTTTTAAATAAGATATTACGGGTTAGTGTTGGAAAACACATGAAAATGTTCAATTTATTAATCACTGTTGATATATGAGAACTGAATGGATTGGAAAGCTGATTTTGTTAATGTGTAATCTATTCCTCAAGTGAACGAGTTTGTTTGAATCTAGCATATTAGTTCTAGGTGGCAGGAACATATAACCATGCAATACATACACTTAATTGTAAATCAATTAAACTCCTTGCTAAAATTAAGATACTACCACTGGTTTTCCATCCATCAATAGCAGAAAAATTGATAAATTTGGAATGTATCCACTTAGCATCATGTGTCTACATTTGTTGAGCCATTTAAAAGTTTGGACAGATAATTGATTGAGCGTATAATCAAAAATCAATCAACGGATGATCCATTTCAAAAGGAGCAACGGATGACATATGAGACTAAAAGCAGGTGAAATCACAATTAGTTAGTAAATATAAATAAACTAAAAAACCAACTACAGAAATGCGAGAGCAACTATTCTGCAAGCAATCAGAAACAAGAGAGAAACATGTGGATATTAATGGCAACTTTGTGCTCCTTGATGTACATATATTCCTGCAGGCCAATGAAACTAGTACAACAGTTGAATGAGCAAACATAATGACACAGTGTAATAGCCATCTCCGATCATTTTTCTGAATCTTCCAATTGTCTTCTACATGCAAAAAAAAAGGCCGAACATCCTAAGAAAAACAAAGAAATGTCATATGCAATTTATGTTCACAGGAGGTAGTTCAATATCTCAGTAGAATTATGCTATGGCTGTAAGGGAATTGATCAGTATATATAAATAATTACAACCCAAGAGAATAAAGTAGAAAAATATATATAACCAAAAAGTGAAACTAATGTTGTCACATTAATTCACATTTATCCAATGAAATTTAAAATTATATCAGCAACATGGATTGACTATTCTCTTCACTAGTGACTACCACAATGCTAATACTCTACAAAAAAAAAAGTTTGTTTATATTCCTTGCACCTAGACAAAGACTAATAATTAGCTTTCAAAAAGCCAATTTCTTCACAATACTTCAGCTAAAAGAAAAAAAAAACAGAGTAAACATTTGATGGCCCACAAAAGCTTCCACAAGGCTACTTAAACTTAGAACTATGCATTTTATAGAAAATGAATTTCTACAAAGTACCTAGGCAATAAGCTTGGATAGCAATTGCAGCAACACTAGTAACAACAGACTAATGTTCTGAACAGAGGATCATGATCCAGAAAAAAAATGAGATTTTTGACATGTTAACCCTTCAAAATTACAAGAAGGCTGGATAATGAAATGGAAGGAAGTTCTCTCAATTCACTATTAGCAGCACGAAATGACTCATCTGCAATGTGTAGCCAAAAACTGATCATGTACAGTCAGATTCCAACTACAAACAGCAAATACTTTTAAAGTGTATACTTCTAAATTTTATGATACACAACTAATAACACAAAAAGAGAATAGAAAGTAAAACAAGGAGCATGGTACTCAAAACAAGTAAAACAAGGAAATTCTTTTATAAAAAATTGAAATGCCCGTCTAAACAAGGAACATATCCAGACAACATTATTGCAAAAGAAAAACTTCAATATTATGCATAAGATAAACGGTCATGCTCATAACCTTGGTTTATTGTGTATTACCAAGATTTTCCTAGAACTTTGGATGTCACTCAAGTTACAAAGGTTTTTTTCCTTGCAACATTATGTAGAAAAAGGAAATTGTCTTGATAAATAAAATAAAATGTAACTCTAGAAAATCAAAATTACTCAACCGATTGTCATGTCATGGAAATTCCAATGCCAATAATCTGTACGGATGCATAACATCAAAGAATAACAAGCATTCATTAACAGTAAAGAGGGAGGAAAAGGAGAGGAGCCAAAAAGTAACCCCAAGATCTTGCACATAACTAGTTCTCATATGGGCTTTCAAGTATCCATGGAAAGGAACAAAGGAAAATGAAGTTGGTTTCAATTTATCTAATTGAGATATTCGAATATATTTCAAATAAAAATGAAAGGAATGCATCCAAAAGTCAATACCTTGCTATAAAACTCAGGCTTCTATCAAAGAAATAGAATTAACCAGGGAGATGGAAGCGCGAGTGGGTACCTTGCCCCCGACGCCCATCACCAGACAGCCGTGGCTGTAGCTCCTCTCAGGGCCGGCAGAAGCGGAGGATGCAAGGAAGGGGAGTGGACGGGAGCAGGAGAAGCCCGATTCAACCTCTTCTTTCCCCTCCTTTGACTCCGTGTAGCGACTGGCGAGAAACCCTAACGCCAAGGGGGCGATGTGGGAGACGAAAGGGCAAAGCGATGCCTCGCCTCTCACGCAGCGAGCAAGAGATTATAGGTGCTAACGGTCATAATTTGAAATTTTTAATGGTTCTCATTAATTATCAAATCCTATGCTTTATTATCAATTGTCACGCTACCAAATTAAATCAGTTTGTTGATTTTAAACGAAATAAAATTGATTGATGATTATAAATATAATTAGATAAATTAATTATAAAATTTTTAATAAATTATAATTTGATAATAATTAGATATTAAAAAAAATAAAAATATTAAATAATTAATCACATATAAATATTTTTAAATTTTAAAAATTATATATTTGTCAAGTTAAATATTTAAATAGAAATATATATATTCTTTTAAATGTCATGTTGTGTCAGGCACGATCTTATCAAGTTGCGCACAATCTTTTTTAAGCTGATCGATATCAATTCCGACATCCAACATAGACCCATGTTAATGCAAAGTCCTCTACGATACACACCCCTATGTGTTTACGGGTTTGCTAAAGCACGACCCATAGCATATTAGGTTTGACCTTACAATTCAATACCTCTGTCTAGAATTGTGAACAGAAAACAACTCTACAACTAGTTCTTGCTAACCCAAGATCGAGTACATATTGAATTATACCGTGAGGTATAAAAAGAGAACGAGTCTATCTTGAAAAACTAAGTTTACTTTATGGAAAAAGAGCCTAATTAATCTCTGCTACCTAATTGACCGCTACTGATAATCATTCTCAACAAAATTAAAATCAGCTTTAATAACTTAACACTCCCCCTTTAAAGTTATTTTTGAAACCAATTCAAGTCTTTTGCAGAAGGACTCAAATGCAGCTTTGGGGAGTATCTTTGTGAAGATGTTAGCAAAATTCTCCAGACTCCAGACTTCTAATGTTGAGATTGTTCCGTCAAGAACCTTTTCCTGAATAAAGTGATGCTCTAACTCAATATGTTTTGTTCTTGCATGACATATGGGATTCGTTGCCAGCTTTATAGCACTCTAGTTGTCCCCGAAGATTGCAGTTGGTTTGATAATGGGTAAATGAAAATCTTCAATGA
>JBBPFQ010000133.1:3347094-3371318 GCA_037974815.1 Kaempferia elegans | reverse complement strand
ATATAAATTATAGTATTTAATATACGTGTAGAATATTTATAAACGTAATTATATAAAAAATAGTTACAACCTACCGAAACTGTATCGGTGCGGTACCGATACGATACCGAAACTGCATCATTCCAGTCGAGGACTGAAACTTTGGCATGACTTAAAATTTTAAACCATGACCAAAAGCACAAATCAAGTTCTTAACTGAATTTTCTGCATACTGATCGCTTCATCAATTTAACAAGTTGTCATCGTACTCTTTTTGGGGTCAGAATCTTGTTATATGGTTCCAGTTCGATAATATGACAGTTCATTCCAGTTGAACAATTGACATTTGAGGAGTTCTTCATTCATCAATTTCTTTCAGAGCAACCAACCATTGACACAGCAAGGTGATAACAGTAGTTCATATTCTTCAATGATCACCAAGTGCCATCAGAGAAATTGATATGTGCATTTGCAGAATTAAATCTGAAATAAGAGATGACATTACACTTGAATGTAGTCAAAAGAGGTTATCAGGAGAAAATTCACATGATGACAGTCTGCCTTTCCCTTTAGATGAGGAAACTAATATGCAGGAAACAAGCATTCCTGATCCCCAGAACACGGGTTCAGTGAGACGTACTAATGGGTTTACTGTTGGTTCTGAACATAAAAATCTATCTTGTAGTCCATTAAAAGATGTTGCCATTCCTTCCAGATGTAAGGGGGTCAGACACATGATTTTAGCATGTCTCCTCCACGAATTGCTACAGAACGGAAACCTTCTAATTACTCCAAAGGTCTCATCTAATTTCACACTTGCTTACTATATAATATCTAGATCTACTGCTAATCTGTCATATTAGATTCTGCAGTTGTGGATTCCTTGGAATTTGTTGATCAGGATTACGTGATTGTTCCTAGACCCCTTTGGATATGCCACCCAATTCAGTAATCCCAAACAATTCACCTCTCAAATCAGAAAATTCACCAGTTGCACCTTCTAAAGTTAATGGACTAAGTGCACCAGTGCCAATAATTGGTGCAGCTGGTGGTAATAGCCATGCCATTGGAACCCCGGGAAGTGGTTCTGCGTCATTAACTTCACAGGGCTCCATGGACATGATTGATGCTATAGAGCAGCCATTGGGTCATTCCATGGTGAGGATTAGATCATTGCAGCAGTTTGCATCTGTCATAACGTACGTTGTTAAAGAAAAGGTAAAATTTTTGAAATTGTCAGCTCGTTTTCATTCTTGTTCAGGAGCAGTCTTTTTGAATGATTAGATTTCTTCAAATCATTCTGAATTTGTCCAAGGAAGGACATTGATTCTTGTCACTGATAGTTATATTTTTGTTTATGAATGGTTGAAAATATAATCTATATTTTAACATACTGGCTAGCATTCGCTGGGTTTATCATGCATCAGTGACAACAACTTTAGTTAATCAACGGTTAACTTTTTACAGTCATACTGGGTAGTACAAGTCATGCTCTACTATGCCCACCCAACCTGGGTTCCCATCTGGTCCAACTAGTATAAGATAAAATTTTATTTTTATTTAAACTCTTTTTACCATGCTTAGTGAGGAACAACCTTTAGTTACTACTGTTAAAAAATTAAAAGAGTAATGCTATGTTTAGTTCATCGAACTGAGTTGTCGAATAGAAATATGTATTCTTTAGTTCATGGAATAAAATAAAAGGCAATTACCCTAGGATACCCTAATAATCTTAATTCTTAAAAGAGTTCATGGAGTTATTTTAGTGAAGGTGCCAAATTGCAATTGCCTTCCCTAAATTACCTCCATGGCGAATTGTAATTGGTATTCCAACTTACTTTTTAACCAAAATACTGATTCCATGGGAATTAGTTATTCCATTGAACCAAGCATACTAGAACAGTGTTCTTATATTCTGCTGCTCCTGTTTTCTACTGAAGAACAATTATGATGATTAGCATTTTTCTACAAAAGAGAGCGAAGTTTACCAGAAAACCACTTTATGAGCAAAACTACACTAAAACATTGACATGTCAATAATTATTTGGTGGGAATTACTTTCTGATACATTGGGAGTATCAGATGAGACGCAGGAGAACCATGTCAATGTTTTAGTGTAGTTTTAGTTATTCCCATAGACACGTTCCGCAGAGTCAAGAGAAACCTAAAAAGGTTGTATCTTATCTTTTTAGGTTTCTCTTGACTCTTCGGAACGTGTCTATGGGAATTACTAAAACTACACTAAAGCATTGACATGGTTCTCCTGCGTCTCATCTGATACTCCCAATATTGCAACTTTTGCTGTATTTTTGTTTACCTGCTTCCTCATCCTAGACTGTTCTGCTGTCATTTTGTTGTTTTTTCCCTATTTATTTATTTTTACTAAAATGTGTGGATTAACTTGCTATCTTTCTGTTGTGCATTTTGTTGATCCTACCTAAAGATTGCAAATGGTCAACAACATGAAGCATTCTCAGTCCAGCTATTGGTTCTTGTTATCTGGAAGCAAACACTGAGCATTTGCCATGCAGAGGCTGCATCCACACCAGATGTCCGTCCATTTCAAGAACTAAAACGCCTAAAGAACTGCATTCCAACACTGCTGAATATTTGAATTGCATAGACTCTCAAGTGTCAAATTCAGCAGTTTGTTTTGAGATCGAGAGGAATTTCTTCCTTGGCGTCAAATATACTGAGGAACTTGCCTTGGACATCAAACAGAAGACAGGTATAATACTGCAATTGAGAAATTTTTTCGTGATTCATATTTAAATGGAAATGTGAAATGTTGTTTCTGATACTTAAATTCACGACCATGCAGCACCTACTGAACTGCCGGATGCAATTGAGATAATATTCCAGTCGGCCCTTACATTGGGCAGACGGTGGTGTAAGTAAAATATCTTACCTCTGGTGATCTCTCTATATAATTACATTGAATTTTTGTCGATATAGTGAATATTTAACTTTTCGTGAGGCCTGTTTTAATTCTGTGGACGCATCAATGAAAATACTGAAGCAGAATCACTTTTATCCTATCTTCTAACACTAAATCATTGCCCTCTTAAAACAACCAGGTTGATGAGATGATGGGGAATATGGAGAAGGCGTCATGTCAGTATTCAAAAGCAGTAAAAGCTTCGCTGGGGCTCAGCCCATCGTTTTCGCCCACCAATTCAGACAGCTATCGTCTACGTACGTACATCGATGTGCTCCACAATTGACGAGGCCAGTCCTCATTCCGTAGTAAATTTTCATTTGAAAATCATGAAAGGTTATTTTCCCAAGTTTTATTAGAACTATCTGCATGCCACTTTTTTGTTATTGAATATGTTCATACTTTGAACAATTGGTAACTTTTTTTCATCAATGTAGATACTAGCTGTTTGATATGGAGCGGTGAGGTGAACAATGATGATCCTCAAATAAAAAAAGCAAGGTTATCCTAGACTGCATCTTTCTCACTTTTTCTGTCTCTCTACTCTTAATCATTATGGGTCTATCCAAATCAAAATTTGACTAGGCTTTATCCTACTTTACAGGAGGATGAAATTGCCCATTGTTAGGGAAGATTACCTTCATGGATGCATTAGAAAGCAGAAGAAGCTTCCTTTTGACTCATACAAGATTGAGGTTGCTTCAGAAACCTCAAGAAGTGGTGTTGTCACTGTAAAAGTGAAAGGAAGAAGTGCTGTGCATGAGGCTTCTGATTTGCAGGAAACTGGTCATATTTTAGAAGATGGACAAAGCATCTATAACACTACTTTAAATATGTCTGATCTTTCTACTGGTATAAACAGGTAGTTTCATTTGTTTTAAAAAAAACATGTTAATTAGTGCTATCCTGCTTAGCTTCTATTTTTTTCTCCAAACGAAGATCTTTCTATCATGATTGGTATGATAAGTCGACTGTGATTTTATAGTGATCTCTGCTATTAAATTCCTTTCCTTAATTACCCTCTGCTACTTGTTTCTTTATTTCCTTCCAATTTAGATTCATCATAGAAATTGTTATTCTTATTTTTCTTTGGCTTGTAAATTAACTCTTACTGTATTTTTTATTTTTATTTTTTGTTTGTGAAGTTACTACATCCTTCAGATAATCCAAGAAGATAATGGTTCAGACTGCTATGTTTTCCGGAAGTGGGGACGAGTTGGCAATGATAAAATTGGAGGAATGAAATTAGAAGAGATGTCAAAATCAGATGCAATTCAGCAATTTAAACGTGTATTTTTTGAGAAGACAGGGAATACGTGGGAAGCATGGGAACAGAAGACTAACTTCCAGAAGCAACCTGGAAGATTTTACCCACTAGATATTGTATGTGTTTAGTGGATGATGACTTGTTTGTTAATTCCTTTATGAAGCTAGTCCTGTATTTGTCTGTTTAGTGGGCTTATAAGCTTTTTCATTTTTAGGATTATGGTGTCAAACAAGCTCCAAAAAAGAATCCATCTAACCTGAAAAGCCAGCTTGAACCTCGGTTGTTTGAATTAATGAAAATGCTTTTTAATGTTGAAACCTATAGGTAAGTGTTGTCCATTCAGATTGTCCATATTATGGGTTGAGTGCCTATAAATTTTCTCCATAAACCTTTTAGGTCTGCGATGTTAGAATTTGAGATCAATTTGTCTGAAATGCCACTCGGAATGCTAAGCAAGGAGAATATTCAAAAAGGTGAGCCTTTTTGCTAGTGTACCATAACAGTGTAACCAATATTGTTGTACGAAAATCCTGATTACTTTTCTAATCTGCTAAGTTCCCTTTTGCCAGGATTTGCAGCATTAACAGAGATACAGAACTTGATCTGCAACACTACATATGCTCCAGCTGTTAAAGAAAGCTTGATTGTTGATGCTAGCAATCGATTTTTTACCTTTATCCCCTCCATCCATCCTCATCTGATACAACATGAAGATGACATCAAGGCAAAGGTGGGGTTTTAAGCATATAAATGCTACCATAATTTCTTCATACTTTATCAGAACTGCATTTGAATATGTTTATTTATTTATTTATTTATTTATTTTTTATGTCTGTATATTTTCTGGTTGGTACTCATTACGGCTTTTCTTTTCTTTATTTTTTTGAGGTTTAGATTTGTCATTTTTGCTAATAATGTAAAGTTTATTTTGATCCAGGTTATGGGTTGGCTTGATGCTAGTTTCTTTTGTAGGCCAAACCAGTACTAACTTGGTGTTGGTCCATGCTGACATGGCATTGGCTGACATCATTTGCCACTGATCATGCTTAACCTTGATTTGGGGAAATCCAAATCCTTCAGTCCCAAAAAGGAGAAATATGCAAGTTTCAAATTTATTGCAGAATGATTTCAATTGTATAATGGTATTGGGTACCTTGTTAGCTGGAGACTATTAAAAATTCATTAGTTGAACCCTTGCTAATACCAAAATCATCTATCATCTAACATATAGGCAGTGATATGTAAACTCGGAAATTAATCCTAAAAGATTTAGATTTTTGAAAAGTTTAGTTTGGTAAGATCTCTTTAGGAGAAGAAGTCTATTTTAGGAAGTGTTTAAGGTGATAATTGTTTAGTTTTATGGTGTTAATTAGATTTGGTAAGTATTTAAAAGAAATACTTTTGGTTAGAGTTTAATCTGGATTTCTTTATTTCATAATTTACAATTTGATTATTTCCTAGTTTCTTTTAGGTTAGGATCTATAAAAGAGATCTAGTTCTTTAATGCATGACATTTTCAATTTTTCCTCTTAATATTTGTGAGTTCTTTGTGTGAATAATTCTCTGACATGCCACATCAATTTCTTCTCAAATATCTAAATGAGTTTCAGGTTTGATTTTGGTGCTGCATCAAGGTAGTATCATTTTGAATTCTTTTTTGTTTGTTGAATCTGCTGGTGGCACAGTCGCATTCTTATTTGCATCTTCTAACCTATTTCTCTGTGCTAGCGACCATGCGAGGTGGTCACTGACAAGTGATTAAACTTGCTATAATGTTAATTGATCACCCTGAGCCAACTAATTTAGACTTCGTCAACTATCTGCCTCATCTCAATGCTGTGGTCTATCAAGGAAGGACTCACTCTTCCATTTCGCAGCCAAATCTTGTACCCAATTGTCATGCCAATCATATCCTCTTTGTCACCACCTGTCTTGCAACTCCTAGCCATTGTGAATCACACTTGAAACCATCCTCACTTAGCCGTATGTTTCCTCTATGTAGATCACTCTTTGTCTCTATCCGTCAGTGTTATAAAAGGCGGTAGACAGGAGCGAAGCGGTTAGTGACCTCCTATTGCCTAGGCAGTTGAATTTATTTTAAGGTCTCTACAATACAAAAAGCTTTTTACATAGCCATTTTGTATGATGTTTATGCATAAGTTCCTACAATATAATACAATTTATATGAGATACAAATAAATATATAAATATAATTAACAAAATAATTAATAAAAATTCATCACCATATTAATATTAAAAAAGTAATATCACTAATTATTCCAAAAGTCTAAATTTAAAATTTAAAATTTCAATCCAACTGCAACAAGTCAACCAGAAGTAGACTAAACAATAACTAATCTTCTAAATCTACACATGCACTATCAACTATATTCATAATCCTCTCATCATCGAACTCAAAATCAACATTTTCTTCATTCACCTCCTTCGATGTATCTAAATTCTCATCAAATTTTCTAATGGGGATGTTCCTTGCACTAACATTTCATTCGCTCTCAAGGCCTTCGCCAACATTCTCCAAGTCAGTCCTGAACATGGCTCTACCTCATCTTCATCACCATCATCAACAAGCAAACCTTGAGCTTCACAAGCTTGAGAGGATAGAAGTAAATCTTTGTCAATTTCTCTCTCTTTTTCTTTATAAGATTAGCGTTGAGTTTAATATATATAAGACCATTCAATCTTGATGTCTCAAGCCTATTCCTCTTCTTAGTATGTATCTAAACAATTATAAAATTATTAAAAATAAAAATAGATAACACAATATATGAATTACTATTTACTCCTTCAAATTAACTCTAATTTTTTTACACAACCCGATGAACTATTTGTCAAAGAGAGACATCACATTACCATTTGTTGTAATTTTGGAGTATCACTACCATAATTGGACCACCATCCAACTAAAAAAAGAAAAGAAGCAAAAATATAATAAATCCAAAATAAAGAGATATGTATGCTAGTAAATAGAATTAAAGGAAAGAGATGTATCCGTATCAAAGTCATGGTACACATTCACCTTCTCATATTATGTGACCGCCATTTTTCTTCCAAAGTTTTCAGATTTACTCTTATACTTCAACAATTCATCATTAGAAATTGTAGATTGTATGTTCTGGTCAGTGGGAAAAATTCTCTCAACACAATTCAATAACATTGGTGTCATTTTGTATGCTTGAATTTTTGAAGTAAAATATTGGATTCAACCAGCGACGTAATACAAAGGACTATCAAGTTTACCCTTAGATTTCTCATCAATAATATTCAAAATAGGGATGTCATTTTCTTCTTTTTTGAAAATCTTTCTAATATCTTTCTTGGCTTGTTTAAGCGCACCTTATAAAAAGGCCATTGGGCTTTTGCCACGGTCAACAAGGCATAAAACTTTCACTAAAGGTGTGAAAATATTAAAAGCCAGAGAAACACCAATCGAAAAAAAGATACGTGTCACCGTCGCCTCTATCACTTTCCCCTTTACACTACTTAATTTTGTGCTACTCCGCTCTTTAGATGTAAACATAATTCTTAATTGATCTTTCTTGCTTTTGAGGCTTTCTAATGTAAAAAACAAAGTAGCAAATCTAGTCACCTCAGGCCTTACAATATATCTCTTCTTAGTATATTTCATTATAATAGTCAAAGTTATATGATGTGCATAGATGAATATTGTTAGAACCTTTGCTTTTTCAAGTATTTCACTAAATTTGAGTAGCTTTCCAATTGCTTCAAGCATGAGGTTGATTGTATAAGTCACACAAGATGTCCAAAAAATTTGAGTTATGTAACCTTCAACAACTCTGCGACCGCCATATTATTTATCATATTGTCCATTACTACTTGAACCACATGTTGAGGGCCAATTTCATTGGTGTATTTTCCCATAAGTGCTTTTTTAGAGATAACTTGGTTAGTCAACTTTTTGTTTCAAAAGTAACTTTCTTAGAAGATATTGACTTGGAGGTTTGTAATCGAGACCGACTTGGCTAACCGCCTCTACAAATTGTCTAAAGCTTTGATTGTAGTTGCATGAAAAGGAATCTCTGCCTCGTAAATCCATCTTGCAAGTAATTCATGTACTTCATTTGTGTTTTAATTAAGTCTATTTAAATTATCCCAATCATAGATGTGAGTTGATTAAAATTATCAATATAAAATATTTGATTAAACCCTATGTTAAAAAAAAAGAAAAAAAATCTAATCTTGATTTCTAACTCTCTGCTCCTTCGGAGGCTCGTGTGATGGATGCTTCGCCACCAAACCCATCTCGTGGGCACGGATGCCTCGTTGGATTCGGGTGACACGACCGGATGCGTCGCTAGGGCCGGATGCGTCGTCGGTCCCAGACGAGCGCCCGTCCCAGATGAGCTCCCGTCCCAGACGAGCTCCTGCGCGAGCCTTGAAGGAAGCAAAAACTTTGAAATTTAAATTAGGTTTTTGAAAGCCTTACCTAATGACGGCAGCAGGCGATAACGGCGGGCGGAAGGGGAAGGAGGTGAGATTTTTGAAATCAAAGTAATGAAGAGTTTTTTTTTAACCTACATGTTTCACCTTGCCTTAAAAGGCTGCCTTCGACAAAAGCAGGGTGGGTGAGGTCTGCTTCCCGCCTAGGCGGGCGTCTCAAGCACCATCTAGAACACTGCTATCAGTTCCACAACTTCTAGCCATGGAAAGTTATTTGTGAATCATACTTGGAACCATCCCTAGTTAGCCCTTTGTTTTCCCTACGTAGATCTATTGGGTGCTCCACTATCTGGTGCAAAATCACCATCATTGATCTCTTCTCTTGGTAGTTGCACGCTCTAACAACATCTCCAAACTCATTACCTACTTCTTCTTTCCCAATTGCACGGCTATGGTTGGTTCTCTACAAGACCGAGGTCTAGATCAAGGAGGAAGTCATTCTCATTTCTTGGCTTTAATGAAAAAAATAAACATTTAGCATCAGGCCAAAAATAAGTGGTCAACCCTATCACCCATAGGGAATCACTACAATATTTTGGATTCTACTTAGGGTAATCTAATCCAAGACAGATTGCTAGAAGAAGAGTTTTAGAGTTAGTTCAAGACATTTTATAAGTATAATAGTGAAAAAGGGAAAGGCAAAGCCACCTTTCTAATCAATCATTTGACAAGACATGAGACATGACAATTTCAACATCAAATAAGCTCAGTTTGTGTCTATGAATTTATCCTTGTGCTTATCTTTTTCACATTTTATGATTATTATAGAGATTAACACATCATCCTTGCCCCATGATCAATTTATACATTGTCTTATGCATTAAAAAAGGATGAGAATAAATTCAAATTTCAATTTCTCAAGCGATAGGAGAAGCAAAATAAATTAGTTTCTTGTGTGTTTGAAGGGACAACCAAGCAAGAAGATACTAAAGACATTATGATTGAGACTGAAACAATGACATGCTATTTGTTTTTCATTGGAAATGATCAATGAACATAGAGCAATGGTTTGCTCTAATAGACGGATTTGAAGTCCCAATGGATAGCAAAGGAAAACTCCTCAAGAAGACGTGGACCGAGGAACAACTCCACACATCTAAAATAAACAACAAGGTTACCAAAATTTTGGTTAATTTAATTCTTAATGATATATCATGCAAGTTAGAAAATTACAAGAATGCAAGTGAATTATGGTGTAAGTTGGTCAAGCTCTATGAAGATCCAACTACAACGCAAAGTGAACACAAATTCAAAGACCTCAGATCACGAGCTTGAAGATGCAGAGGTTGAGAGGTGTTCAACATCTAAGGATGAAATTAAAGAAGCATCCACCTCAATGATTGTGGGGGAAAACTCATTGACACTGGAACGAGAAGATGTCTCAACTTGCAGAACCAATAAAGACAAGGAGTGTTCCACCTTTACAAGTCAAGAGAGCACAAATCATAAAAATATAACTATTTCAATTTGTAAAAATAAAGATCATATAATGAGTTTTGAGTGTAGGGAGAAAGGATACTATAAGAGCAAGTGTCTCCAATTAACTAAGAAGAAGGTTCAAACAACACCCAAGGTGAAGGAGAAATCAAAGGATGCCGAAACCTTATACGAAAGGATAAGGAGCAAATCGCAAGGGATATTATCAATATCAATGTCCAAAGAGAAGGTCCTCAAGCAAGAATAAGGGAGGAATCTCAAATCAAGGGGAGCTTCTAAAAATAAAATTAAGATACCATTGGTCCATTGTATTGCTTTATATTATCATAACAAACATGCTAGAAATAAGAAGCATGATAATTCTAAGGAGAATTATATTTCATATTATGTTAGAACAAACTTACATAAGGATAAGGAGGTAGAAAATAATTTAGGCAAGAATCCTAAGAAAGTTAGATATATTTCTAAAAAGAAAAATGATCAAGACATTCATAAAAAGTCAAGATTAATGACTTAGAAATTGAAATTCAAGTTTTGAGGTCAAGATGTAATAAATTATAAAAGGCCCTTAAAAAAATAAAAAATGAAGGAAAATGGTAGGCAAGAGCAAAAAAGGTTTGGGAGATAAACCTAAGTCCAAGGAAAGAATGCTCTCGTATCGTAAAGTTGCATACAACTATGGAACTTATCTTAGGTCTTAGAGTCAAGTCAAGGTTACAGCAGGTTATCTCTAGTGTTGATCTCTAGGAGACTAATGTGACTAAGGCTTCTAAGAAGTCTAAGAGAGTCATTAAGAAAGTATTCAGGGAAGTTATCCTTGGTGAGTTCCTTATACACCCAAGGAGCACCAATAGGTATTGAGTTTCTAGTTTAAAGCGTGTCAATTTTAATTAGAAGGGTAGTTAACCCAACCATAGTGAAGTTGATACTTTAGGACATTTTCAAGGTTCTATGACTCCGTGAAAATGAGTTCATTTTACTCTTGAAGAGTTTAAAATGTGTCCATGAAAATTTGAGGTATTGAGATTAATCAAATTAGCAATACATGATACAAGTCAAAACGTGCCAAGTTTGGGTTCTTGGCACATTCGACGGATATAGGGCCGCTTATGTCAAATAGTTAATTTGACATAGTTAATTAGTTTACAGATAACACATAAATGGAAAGTCTAGGTAATTTTTATGCTATTACTATCATGTTTGTGTGCCCTATCACATGGCATTGCATCATATTATTTATTCATCTTGACATGGTATTATAGACCATGTTATACATGCATCGTTATTTATGATAGTCTTTCTTTTGAAAGTATGCATTATGAGGTATGTCATAATCATTATCATGTATTGGTTAAATCCCTTGCAATTAAGGACAGAGACATTAGTTGACATCCTCGGTAAGATGATCAAATTTAAAATGCCTAGTTAGAGATGCATGATATCTTAGTTTAGGGAAAACCTATTTTACATCTTACAAACACTATAGAGTTGACTTGTATGTATATTGAAATATATTACATACTAGGGAGATGTTAAAGAGGATGAGCAAAACTCATGTGTATTTTGCCTATTGATCATGGTTGGAAATTGATTTTGAAAAAGATTTCAAAAATGCTTTGGAAAATCGAGGTGAAATTTATTTGTTGATGGGAATCATAATTGATAGTTAGATAAAAAGTTAGAGTGAAACATTGACATTTTCAATGATTTTCAATTTTGTATAATTCTTTTAAAAATGAGATATATTTTCATAAAAAAGTATTTCTCCATGATAGTATGCGACATAAGTAATATCTAAATGAAATTTTATGATTTTTTAAAATTTGAGAATCACTTGTGATTTTTTAAATTTCGGTCTGAAATTGAATCTAAAAAATCAGAATTACCAATCGATTGGTTCGTGCAGTAGTCGATTGGCAGCTAACGCGAATTGATTAATACAAGCCAAAATCAATGGGTAGCTGATAGCAATCGATTGGTAGCACTGCCGTTTTCTCTAAAATGTGTTTATTTCAATCGATTATGTCGTATTTAGGTAATTTAACTATTCCTGATCCCATGAAATGCTTGGACAAGTATTTAAAGATAATTTTGTTGATGAAAATGAGAAAGAAATGGTTAAAGAGGACTAATTTGGAATCTATAACCAACAAGAGCCGCTATAAGAAAATCTCAATCCACCATGTCTAAAGCCTTTCTCAAGTCAACCTTGATTATACATCGAGGAGAAATCCGTTTGCGAGCAAATTTCCATAAGAGTTTTTGTTCTAAATCGATATTGTTGACAATAGAACGATCCCGAACAAAAGCCACCTATGTCGGATCCAACAAACTCCCCATTACACCACTTAGTCAGCCAGCTATAACCTTGGAGATCACCTTGTAGAAAATCATATAGCATGAGATTGGCATTTAGTCATCTACTCCTGGGGCGTGAGCCGATTTTGGTACCAATACTATCAAAGTGTGGTTCCATTGTTTGAGCAAACGACCATTCTGAAAAAACTCCAGCACTGCAGTAAGGAAATCTGCCCCTACCATGTCTCACATCGAGGTATAGAATTTGGTATTGTAGCCATCCGGACCAGGAGTGTTATCACTCCCAATATCAAACAAAGCAGCCCTAATTTCTTCAACAGTGATAGGCTTGATCAGGTCTGCAGATTGCCCTGGCGTTAGGCGCTGGCCAGGCAGCCCTTCGCTGTCCAGTGGAGCACATAGCTACTTCTTGCCCAACATTCTATAGAAATGCCGCTCAAAGTCCTCTGCAACCTTCGCAAGACTACAAGTCTGCTCCCTGGATTGCTTGGAGATGACAACAATGACATGTTGTTGCGTTTCACCAAGTCAGGGAAGAAATGGGTGCAGCGATCACTGCCCTTGAGGTTGGCATACTTAGTATGCTATTGGTGGAACAACTTTTTGGCCTCCACAAGCAACGTGGCACGTTGTCTTAACAAGCCATAGTCCCCCGACAGTTCACCACCATCAAGTACGGTGCATTGGGCTATCTCGAACTCCTCTTTTACCCTCTTAGCTTTGCTCGGAGATATGATGGAAGCAGAGTTGTCTAGCTATCACAACAGACCCTTTAGACGTGTAAGTTTAGTTTTGAGGTTGAATTGTGCATTACCTAGGACCGGCTCGTCCCAAGAATCCGCAACCAAATCCGAAAGGCCCTATGTAAGCTCCACGTTGTAGAATTTGAATGCCCTACGAGGAGCACTATCCCGATCAAGTGTAGAGACAATCCCACAAGAATGATCGGATAAGCACCCGAGGGCATGAACTCCGCAAAACTATCGTAATCTACCAATAGTCAATATGAATTACCAAGACAATCAAGCTTGCAAGAGACCATATGAACAGACTGTTCCAGTTGCTCGCGTCTGTTTTTGGCTACCATATGTTTGAACTGCAGGCCAGAATTTGATGTACTATGAACAATCGCCCAGACCATTGGCTGACAGTTTTCCCTTTGTTGCAATCTCCCTAGCCGAGCTAGCATTTGCTTGGTCCATTATCACCTTAACATTAGATGTAACAACCTGCACTTGTTGTGGCATAGGTTTTGTCCGCCCCATGCTCACCACCGCCATAGCTCCTACTATTGCTGTCGCCACGCGGGCCGTTGTTGTATTCCCACCCCAAGCCTGTTCCTGGCAAGTGACCCCCCAACACCAAGGAGATTGGTGTTGGAGTCTCCATTGGCACCAAGGTTAAATCAGTGCCATTTGCTGTTGTCCTGATTTGCTTGCTTTCTGCCTTGTAGCTAGCCTTCTTTGTGCTTTATTTCTCCACTGTTGCCTTGATAGAAACCGGCGATGAACCGATTGGCAGTGTCTGGTCCTCATCTCCACGCACGCAACTTTGGGAGCAATCTGTTTTCTGCATTCCCCTTGTGACTAATTCAGTTGCAACCCTACAAAAATCCTGTGTAACCTCATAAACAACCTTCAATTCAATTTGTGGTATGACAATTGACACTTCAAGCACCCTTTCCGCTTCGACATCGATCTCCACAAGAAGCCAAGCGTATGTGAGCTGCTCCCGGGTCCGTGTAAGCTTGTCCTTGTACAAAGGCTTGCCAATTTCCGAACTGATCAAGCTAAGCACCCTCGGAGTCCAACAGTCCAGAGGAAGACCGTGTATCTGAACCCAAGCCGGAATAAAACGTCCATCTTCATCAAAAATGTAACAACTCGGCATATGCTTTAAAAAAAGTGGTATGCCAAAAGCAAAATACAACCCTCCAAGAATAATACGATCCTGATCTTGCACGGTACCGAATTTGTACACATCCCACTCACTCTTGTGCATGAAGAAGTTACTAGAAACACCCCAACGATTTGCAATGAGCTCCACACCACTGCGTCTCGGATGCCTCCCCATCAAGCAACCCACCAAGTAATGACTCATCGAATGCTCCACGATATCATACCATCGGTCTCAATTTGGATACTCTGTTTAGATCATACAAACTGCTCCAGAGGGGATGCCATGGTCGCCTTTCAGTTATCCTTGAACAAGTTGGCCCTAGATTTATTGTGGTCTGGAGGTATCGCATCCTTCTCTGGTACAGATTGGTGCTCTTCATGATGGTTGCCATCAGCAGCCTTCTCCAACACAGCAGTCACCGCCGAGCAATAGCTTCCTCCGATGCATGCTGAAGGTCGTTGTCCAGGGTGTTAGCCCCTTGTCCACTCGAATTAAGACCCCTAGTGTTTACTGATGCCACCTCAGATTACTTCACCACCTCATCATCCAGCACACTAACATCTCTTGCTTTATCCACATGTGAGCAGCATTCTCTGGAAACACAGCAGCCTCTTGTGCCCCCTCCTGCAAATTTCCTTCTTCTTGAGGACCAATACAAGATGGGGATTGGGGTTGGGCCCTGCCAACAATATCCCCTTTCTTCCTTGATATTTTGGTGCAAAAAGACAATCTGCACAGTTCTCAAAGCAGCATGCAATCACCAAAAAGGGGAATGGCAGCCTGTTTGGTGTCTTGTTCCCTCCTGTCACTGGCCCTGCAGATTCAACCCACCACCAATTCCTTTGTCCTGTTGTGAACCAGCACCCCCCACCCACCCACCCACCCACACACACCCACCCACCCTAGGCCAGGAAGGTCGAAAAGCTTGAGAACAGAACCACAGCAGCCTGTTTGCACCAAGAAACTAGAAACACAGCAGCCTGCACCTTCACAACCGACCAGCAACTTCTCCTCCAATTCTAGCCTCCACCTTCACCGGAAAACACCATCAACGTCAGAGAAAACACCACCAATGTTGTGTACAAGATCCCTCATCTTTGATGAGAGGGGAAAACCTACACGACCGACGGAAGAGCAAACCAAAGCCTCCTAGAGAGAAGGGAGAAGGGAGAAAGCCCTTTAAGGTTGACCAATTTTACTAAGCTCAGATTTGTTCTAGTTTGAATTTCGATGCTCGAAAATGTGTGAGAGAGAAGTCAAGTAAGTCAAGAGATGAAGGTTAGGCAACGAAAAATCTTAACTGGAAATTAGGCAATGGAAAGTCCTAGCGGGGCTAGGCGGTTGAAGACCTAGTTGAGAACTAGGAAATGGAAGTTCTAGTGAGGTTAGGCCAGGAAAAAGTCCCAGTAGGTCAAAGGTTGACCAAACACTTGGTGATCGAAAGTTTAACAGGAAGTTGGCAAGGGAAAAGTCCAAGTGGGTCATGGAGAAAGTTTAAGTGGATCAAAAGTTGATCAGACACTTGGTGAAGAAGGTAGGTTGGTTGAATGTATGCAATAGGAAATCCTAACAAGTCACTAATGACTTGTAGGTTGGGCAAAAGAACCCTAAACTTAGGTTCAGAATTTAGGGTTGGGAGATGGGCCCAAAGCAATCAATTGGTGTAATCGATTGAGAGCTTTTTCTGGGTGTCGGGGTAATCGATTAGTCAACCAATGGAGAAATCCTATGAATCGATTAACACAATCAATTGATAGTAGTTTCTCTAGGAAACAGAAGGTTATCGAATCGATTGAGTATTGCTGAATCGGCAAGGTTTTCGTGAGAGAATAGAAGGTTGCTGAATCGATTGACTTTATCGATTCAACATGGTTAATCGATCGGATGTGTTTTCTCGCGAGAAATCGATTGGAAGCTGTCAATTGATTGGTATAGCTCGCCAATCGATTGGTAGGGCGAAAAAGAATCGTTTGGTAGGTTTGAAAGGTTAGACCCTATGTGGTAATCGATTGGGGGTAAGGCTAATCGACTGGGAGGCATTTTCCAACTCGAAAGAACCCCTATAAAAGAGGGTTTCATGAAGAATTCGCGACACCAGTTCTTGGAGATTCTGAAACGAAGTGCTACTGCATTTCCGAGTCAACAATAGATCAAGCAAACAAGGTGTTAATTGTATTAGTATGTACTTTCTTTTTTTCTCGTTGTGTTCTTGTGAAAACAAGCTTGTACCGGGCTTCTCCGCCTTCAGAAAGTTTTCGAGAAGGAGAATGTTTATAGTGGAGCTGTGAACGAGGAGTGGACTCTTGGATTAGTCATCTTAAGGAGGCGGATACCAAGTAAAATCTAAGTGTAGTGTATGTGGTGTCCAAGTTTGAATCAAAGTTTCCACTGCATGTTCAAACGACGACAACGACGAGCTTAAGAGAAGCGATTGAAGCTATTCACTCCTCTCTAGCTTGCAAGTGTCCTAAAACGTATGACGAATGCAATTTGTATGTGTAGTTGAAAGAATAGTTGGAACATTTGAGCCAATAAAAACTTAACCAATCTAGTATAAAATTCTAAACTACCATGTAAAATATCTACTAACTTGTAATTGTTAAATAATTAGTTTGTAAATGTTAAACACTTAATATATTAATTTATGCAATATTACACATATACAATCTATTTTACATTGTTGATTTATATTATCATATGATTTCCATATATTATTTTCTATGCGTTGAAATATGAGTTGGATATGCCAATAAATATACTTTATTTTCATACGTTAAGTATTTTTATCATTATGATTATTTTAAAATATTCTTTATGTTGACCACATATTCCTGCAGATTTTGGATATGCATTATGCTGTTGGTCTAACTATATATTGCCTATCATATGTTGTTTGGATTTGGAATTTTTTAAGGTACTCTCTTGGTTATTGTTTATGAAAACGCTAATGTTATTCTCAAAGTATGTTACTCATACTCGTATTGGCATAAAGATTACAACAAGTGTTAAGAAATATAAATATTAATGCATATAATATGTAGTATATAATGTAAATAATAATATAAAGTAAATATAATGGTATATAATTTTTGTAGATATAACATATATAGTTTAATGTTTAGGGTGTATTTATAGGTTATTTTTATATGCTATAGTTTAAGGGGAAGTTTACAAAATTCTAAAAATTAAAGAGGTGAGGGTTTGAAATACTCCCAAATTTAACCTAATCAACTAATGCAATCCATTCCTTCTATGCAAGCCTTCTCTTTCCTATCCCCTCGAAAGTGTGCCCTTTGCCTCTTTTACTCACTCAACATGAGCAATTATGTCTTCTTCCTATTCCTTTCCCAATGACGAGAGCAAAAAGCCTCCTCACGTGATTGTTGAACTTTCCTTTCTCCTTATGGGTGATGTTGCTAAACTCCCTTACCTTCTCATGTGACATGGGCAACTTGTGAAATCTCAGATGCGCTTCCTTGTCCTCTTTCCTCCTTTGCTCTCACAGGCAAATTCGGTGGTTCTAACTCTCGTTTAATACCCATACACGTACAAAATCAGTCAACACAATAATAGGTGAATCTATTGAGTCCAAATAATAGAGTTCACAAAGCCATGCCTATAGAATGGTAAACTTATTGTTCCAAAATTAGGGTTTGGTCATTGGGATAATTTTGAATTGAATGGCTTAGCTTGTATTGGATTTGGAGAAGATTGATGAAATGTTTTTTCATTGTGTATAATAAGTTTATCTATGTATTTTGTTCATTTTTCTCTTCAATAATGTTTCATTTGAAAAAGCAACCACCTAACTTGTATTGAATGATCCCATAACAAATATTTAGGTGAAAATGCTTGAAGCTCTAAGAGACATTGAAATTGCTTCCAGACTGGTGGGTTTTGATAGAGATGATGATATGTCTCTTGATGAAAAATATGAGAAGCTTCAATGTGGTATTACTCCATTGTCACATGATAGTGAAGACTATCAGCTGGTCAAGAAATATCTTCTTAATACCCATGCTCCAACTCACAAGGTGTGTGCGTTTTTTTTTTATTTATCAAAACTTCTCTTTGTATGGACTTCTCACTGTTTTTGTTCAGGATTGGTCCCTTGAACTTGAAGAAGTTTTTGTACTTGAAAGAGAAGGAGAGTGTGATAAGTTTGCACCATTTAAAGACTTGAAAAATAAGATGCTGCTGTGGCATGGTATGTTGTTTTTTTTAACTATCTATTAATTCATGAGCAATGTTCTTGCCAGACAAGATATTACATTTCTCAAAAATCTAAAAATGGCTTTAATAAATAGCTAAGGTTATAAGCTGTTATCAAATTAAGTATAACTATATGATAACATTCTTCGATCCTTGATTCTTAATTTGTATCAGGCCATTTAGCAATGCTATTTATACATGTAAATAGCAATTGTCTTGAAATATAAATAGCTAGCAATAGGTATCTTAACATTTGAATCTTGCAATATAATCAACCACCTGTATCTTTGTTGCTTGAAAGAAATGATCCATTGTAAGATAGCTATAATTCATCATAATGAAAGGATACCTGTAATTGGGAATATAATTGGGGATGATTAAACTTAACCATCCTTTCCACACATTCATAGGCTTTAGTAAAGGATAAAACTCTGCTCCAAATAATTTAGGTGAAGAAGAAATACTGTAATCATCACACATTCTATTTAACCATTGATACCCAAAGGAGGCAACCATGGCAGTTAACAAGATAGTTTTAGATTATCTATTGATGTCGTTATCCTCTAACATTCACAAAACAGAAGCCCAAGTATTGAAAAATTTGAAACTTCACTGGTAAAAGACCAATATGATAAAACATATTGCATGTAACGAAGATAATGTTCTATAGAATCGCTCTCCGTGCCACATAATAACAAAGGCTATCATAATAGTGCAGAATATTGAAAATATATTCACTGGTAGGAATTCTGTCTCAGCATCATCCATAGGAAGAATTTTACCTTTTTCCATCTGTTGTTAACTATCAAATCATTTCCCAACTCTTGCAGCTTCAACATTTGGAGGAGTAACACTATGCGATCAGTGCATGCATGGTCCTGTTAATATTTGTCAGAGCATCTTAAATCTAGCTACTACTAAACTGATGAATTTTCATTAGTTTAAAAGACTTTTTCCTTGACTGGTTGAATATTTCCTTGTAGAATATCATCACTTATCTTTTACAAAAACTTGGTTATTCCGTGTCACCGAATGGTGACAGCTGTGTTTTTATGTTGTCAATTTTGTCAGCTCAAGGATAGAATGTTATATTATATCATAAATTGTTGTTGATGATTCCTTAGATATGTTCTGTGGCTTGGTTGTTGTCGTCTGTGAAGCTGTGCATCCTAACCACAAATCTTATATCTGTTTTATGCCATACCACAGTTGTATTCTTCACTATGGTTTATGGTTGTTACTCCCCTTCCAAAAGAAGAATTACACTATCTTTCACAATCTGAAAATTTTATGGAAAGTCTTCTATCTATATGTTCTTTAGGAATCTTTGGATTTTTGTTCATGTCTCGTTCATGTCTATATACATGCAATATGTTTCTAACTTGTTTTTTTGTTGGAACTTGGAAATGGATTTTGAGTATATATGCAACTAATTTTTGCACAACGGTAAAGTTGTTATCATGTGACCTAGAGATCACGTGTTTGAGTCTCAGAAAAACCTTTTGCAAAGTAGCGTAAGACTACATACAATAAACTCTTCCCTAGATCCTGTATTGGTGGTAGCTTCTTGCATCGGGTTATCCTTTTATGCAACTAATTTTTACTCTCCTTTTCATTAGTCTTGTGAGAAATTATGATCCACCTTTGCTTTCTTATGTTGTAGGATCAATTTCATCTTAACTATAACTGTATATTCTTATTTAATGACAGGTTCACGTTTGACAAACTTTGTGGGAATTCTTAGCCAAGGACTGAGAATTGCACCTCCAGAAGCTCCAGCAACTGGCTACATGGTTCTCTTTTTTTTCCCCCCTTATCTTTGTGTACATGTGGCGGGTGTGTTGGCTATGCCTATGCAGGTTTTTGTGTGTGCAACTATCCTAGTTTAGTATAGTTGGCCATGTTGGGTCTACTTAGGTTTCACTATTTGAATAGTGAAAGAAAATTAAAAACGGGGCCCTTGACTTTATAATTGGAGCAAAGGGTGATATCGCTCACCCCAAGCAGTCCAATATTGCCGGTCCCATGATAAATTATAGGCTGATAAATCGTGTGTGTGGGGGCGGGGGGCAGCAACCCTTTGCTTGGGGGTGGAGGAGGCTAGAACACCCAACGAGCCATTTTGCACCCATTGTGAATTGACCTAAAGACTTATTAGAGCAAACACCCATACAGGTACCAACTGCGTCAATCCGTGGGGACCCCTTGACTTATATAATGGGTTCTACATTGGGGAGTTATTGCCTATGTGGTGGTGGTGGGAGGGGGAGGTGGGCTTGATTGAGCATAAACTAATTACCTATTTCTCTATATGCAATTTGAACTTAGCTATGCCTTGCTGCGGTTGATTAAATTGAACATTTATATGGCTTGGGTGGTCTTTCTGATTGATGATTAGCAATAATATTTAGGGTAATGAATATGGATGGTTATTGTTCTTTGAGATATAAATATGCTAGTATCAAGCTATATTCTGTTTGCATTTACATTTATGTTGTCATCTTAAATTTGCAAGTGCAACGACATTGATTTTGCGAGTAGTCATTTTATGAGCATTATGTAGTGATGCTTACTGCTATTTGTTATAATAGTCTATGCTTTTGGCAGTTTGGCAAAGGTATTTACTTTGCTGACCTAGTAAGTAAGAGTGCACAATATTGCTATGTGGACAAGAAAGATCCTGTAGGCTTAATGCTTCTCAGTGAAGTTGCTTTGGGAGAGATCCACGAGCTCAAGAAGGCTACGGTGATTTCCACTCTTAATTCATAGTATTTTCGTTACTGCTTTAAAAAAAAAAAAAGTTACCATACGGCATTAGGTTTTAGTCTCACTGAATGATCTTTTTGATGATTTGAATTCCAATCCTGCTCTCACATGTATTCTTTTCTCTTGTAGTATATGGATAAGCCACCAAAAGGGAAACATTCAACTAAAGGATTGGGAAAGACGGTGCCACTGCAGTCTGAGTTTGAGATGTGGAGGGATCAAGTGGTTGTGCCCTGTGGCAAGCCTGTTTCATCAACCATCCTATCATCAGAGTTACTTTACAATGAGTACATCGTTTATAATATGGCTCAGGTTGGCTGCTGACACTTGTTAAGATCAGTGTGTTAGTCTACCTCAGTTGTAGTCTATTCTGTATATCTTGTCAATACATAGAAATAGCTTATCTGAATCAAGTAGTATAACAGGTCAAGATGCAGTTTTTATTGAAAGTTCGGTTTCATCACAAAAGGTGAGAAAGCTGGGTGTGGTGTTGGTCTGATGTAAAGAGACCTTACTTTTGGGGAACCTAGGGTCAAAGTGTGGTGTTCAAATTTTGGCCCTCGTATTTGGTGCTTCAACTTGTTACAAGCATCAAGATTTTGGCACAATTCGACAGTATTTGCTACTCAATGGACGTGGTTGTAAATAAGTTGCCTGTGTTGATACTAGCATCTGTAAATATACGGCCACTTTTGTTCTAAAAATGGTCACTAGTTTATTAGTATTTCACCTAGTTAACTTATCTTTTTTGTTCCGGTCTCTTCAATAATGATCTTTTAATTTTCTTTTTAAAATTTGAACATATTTGTTTCTTGAGTGAAAATATATTCTGCTCACTTTTGGGTGTGCGCCCTCGTGGTTGGCAGACGGCAGCTGCCCACCTTTAGGTCCATTATCTACATGTTATATTGTCATATCTGGACTTGTCTCCCCTTTCATTCTTTAGTTAATTTGATGGTTGATTATAAGTTGATTCTGTGACCTTTTACTATAATATCTTGACTTGTCTCTTTGCATACTAGGGATTGGTGTTACTTGAAGGAACATCAAATCGTTGACAGAATTTGACCTGATAGGATTTAGGAATTTTACCCTAGCTAAGATGGTTAACACATTTGTTTCGAAAGATGGTAGGCATGCCCCTCGATTTTCGGGGATCCACTAGATGTTGGCGGCATTCAATGATAATCTAGATTAGATACCAGCCCAATTATTGGGACTTCTAGCACCTGTACTTTCACTGACTTTTATGGACTGGATGACTAGACTAGAAGACACTGTCACATATATGAGGGCTACCATATAGGAGATGATTGACATGATGCGTACCCACTTTAGGAACTAGTAGCGTCCTTTCTTTATGGATGAGGAATGACTTATTTTGGACTTATAAATGATTTGGTTATGTTATATTGACTATGCTTGACGTTTGACTTTGTTATGGCTTAGCTATGTTTTGGCTCTATTTATGACTGGGAGTATGACTTCTATTTGGTTTGACTTACCTATATACTAACTTTGTATGTTTATATTGTTTTGTTATACATGACTGAATGAGTTTAAATAATTTTTATTTTTGTTGTGGTACTCTATTTATTCAATTGTTTCTATTATTATTTACTTATAAATTCATAACGTTATTTATCCACCCCTCTTGTGTTGAGTGAATTCTATAATTTGATATCAGAGCGGATTGAGTTGATAGTAACTAGGAAAGTTTAGTTAGGTGCATGTCTTGGTTGGGTGAGGAGTACCCTACTTGGTACATCTAATCAAGTGGAACTAGTTAAAGCTAACTCATCTCACACTAAATCAGTTAGACTAATATATTATATTAAAGTTGATTCTGTATTAGATTTTTAAGTTATCTTTGTCTTGAATAGTCATTTTTTTTATCAAGAAGTCCCTTATGTCTTGCCACTATTTGAAAGCTTATTTAGAAAACTCTTGCTCAATTAGTGCAAAGTAAAATCTAAATCTAACATAAGATGAACTTTGTGATTTGAGACGGAATAAACAATTAAATTAATTAACACAATACAAGGCTAGCTTGAAACCAATTTAAACCCAAATTACAACCATACTAAACCTATACCAAATCAAAATCTAAATATTGTCCTAGACTTTAAAACAATTTTGACCAAATTTGTGTGATATATTATTGTGGTACAATCCACGATTTGTAAGAATTTTAGAAAAAATAACTTTGTAGGAAGGGTTCAGCATAATCCACCCTCTAGTATTCAATGGCAACAATTTCGCTTATTAGAAGGGGATAATGGAATACTTTGTTAGGTCCCTTAGGGCCGGCTGGAGAGAAGAATAGCCTAGCAAGTTAAGAATAGAAAATCTCGAGTTATCTTAAGCAGGGATACAATGTTAGTTTAACATAATAACAAAAAAAAACATATAAAAAGAATGAGGCTCGATGTTTACTTGGTTACAACTTATGTAGTTGTTAATCTAAGGCTGTTGAAAAGTTCACTAATAATATCTCCTTCTATTTGGGCGGAGAAGTCTCTTACAAACTTTGCACGCTCAAAAACTTAACTAAGAAAGTAGTACAAAAGTTGTATTCAAGTTTTTAATTATTTTCTAGCTCTATGGGTCTTTTTATAGCTTTGGAAATCTTATCTTGAGGGTTGAAGAAGCATCCAGGGATGCCCAGAGCGACCTCAGTCGGATAAAGTTTTATCATTTATGATAAAATTTTATCTCTTCTCAACGGCAAAAATTTATTCATCGAAGGCGCCTTCAAGAGGCTGAAGGCGCCTTCAAGAGGCTGAAAGTGCCTTCCAGGCGTTGCTTCACAACAACAGCTTTTGCTCTATTTGCTCCGTTTGCTTCAATTGACTCTTCAGGTCGCTTGAGTGATTTTGGACATTCGGAATAAGACTCCCCCAAACTCGTGTTTCGTCCTTCTCCTAG
>JBBPFQ010000133.1:3318543-3333585 GCA_037974815.1 Kaempferia elegans | reverse complement strand
GGTCGGCCCATGAGTATGCTGTATCCTTTATAGCTCACTTAAAAAGATTGGGCAGGCCAGTTAGATGCCATGAAAGGTGAATCTTAAAGACTGGATCGGAGAAAGGGTATTGCGCTACGTCTGTCGGCGTCCTCTTTATAACTCCTCCTCCGACTACAGTCTCTGCGTCCACTTCTGCTTTTTGTGTGTATGTGTTTCCCTTTCTCGAAGATCAGTTGCCTTATGATTGCGCCCGATTGAGCGGGTTCCTGTCCTATTCTTCTTTTTCACTGACTCTGAATACATTTTTGAAGTGACACCGCTTTTGACGATTCTTCCCGGTAAGATTTCTCTCATAAAATTTCCCTTTATTTTTCTTCAACTCAATTATGTCTCCGTTTCGGCGATATTGTGACGATCTTTCTGGATTCCTTCACTTGTAGTAATTTTTAAAAAAAAAATTAAAATCTTCGATCTTAGAAACATAGATTTCTGTCGATTTCTAATGTAGGCAATGATATAATTATTCTTCATTATGTTGCAAGTGGAAGTTAGTGACGTTTGAAATTATTGAATGATATGACATACTGCATCATCATCATCTAGGTATGATTATCCAAAATATTTGGGATTAACTACACGAAATTTATCTTCCCATTGATATTTATGTAAAACTAATTCATTAGTAATATTCAAATTAATTATCTTTTATCACATTGAGCGATTTTTTTCTTTAGCCTTCCTGTTCCTTCACACATTTAACTCTAATATATGCAATTCTTCTAACTAATTTACTGTGTGTGTCTGAACGTGCTTATTTTCTCTCATTTTACCATCTATTGAAGCTACACTTAATTGCTCTGACTTTACGTGATTTATTAAAAAAAAAGTGTAACGTTATATGTTAACTATAAATGTTTAAAAATTTGTTACAAAATTCAGAAAATATGCATGGATTTGTTAAAAGTAAAAGTTATTGTTAAATCTATTGAAATATCAAAAGTTGGTGTTAAATTGTGTAAGTACCTTTTCATAGGTCAGCCTCTTAAATGCTACTGAATCACTCGATACTTAAAGCACTGATGCACAACCATAATAGAGCTGCAATAATGCTTCCCTTCAATAGTTCTTTCCCCACCTTTGCTTCAGTTGTCTATCATCCTCTTGTTATAGATGCTGCTCCGTCTGCCATAACCTTTGCCTTTGACATATTTATCTGTTTCTCATTGTCATAGCAGGTTTGTGATTGCGCCTGATCGAGCAGGCTTTTGCCTTATTTTTCCATAGCATCACTGTTGTTTGTGTTTGTGAGGTGCCGTTGGTTAAATCCTTTTCCTCTTCCTGTTTTAGCCATACACACATAATCTGTTATAAATGGTTGTTGGTAATGTTACATATGTACAAATGTATTTGTCAGTGCGTTTTGGGTGTTAGACCTAGGTTAGCCTTTTAGTTGTATAGATATTAAGTTGCAAATTTTAGAGAACATAGCTGGACAGTGGACATTCTCAATAGCTTTCGGTACTAAGTTTTGATGGATGTTTAAGAAAAAGATCATTCAGTAAACTCCTCACACTGAAATCACAAAAGCTATGTTGAAAAAAGTTGCTGTTTGGAGAATCAGTTGTCTATAGTCAAGGGTTGATATTTGAAGGTCGTGTGTCTTAAAAAAGCTCCATTAATCTGTTTTTTCCATGTTCCATGTTGTTGAACCAATACCTAATTTCGGTTTTATCATGCTTTGTGAAAGATTCAGGTTTCATTTTCATTATTCAGGAAAACATGGCTTACTTCCTGATTTTGAAATTCTCTTTTATTGGAAGAGTCAATTATCTTATATGATACTTTCCTTGAAGAATTTATTGTTCCTAACTACTTTCACTGACATTGGGGTAGTTATGCACGGTGTCCTTTTTATCTGAAGAATTGTCTTGTACGAAGTGTGGGTTGTACCTACTTTATCCAGTCCCCTTTCCTAACAAAGGTAAAGACTGGACGAATACCTCTATTGCTATCCAAATGATGATGTTCGTTTTTCATAATTCTACTTATTGTTGGTCAAGTTTTTTTTCATGCTCCTTGTATCATCTGTCTTTATGTTCTTAGCCTTAACTTTTTAATTCTACTTTTCTTTTTATATACTTGTCTACAATGGAAGCATCTTAAGATTCCTTCAACTAGTTATGTGATTTCCCACTGTTGGTAGAATTAAGGATGAATCAAACCACACTTTCTGCTTAAACAAAAGCCCACTGTATCTTTTACCATGCTGTTCAGAGTGAATAGTGAAGCACTTCCTTTTCATCCCTTCTCTTGGAGATTTATCATTGGTAAAGCTTATGAGTAATCCCTTCCTTGGGCTTCCATTGTCGGTATATTTATTTGGTTTGGAGCTATAACATTCTTTCACCAGTTTGAATTTGCTTAATAGTATTAGATTCCTCAATGTCTTTCAGGGAAATGCCTCGAAAAGTCAATTCTGGGCTTGACTATGATGATGGATATGACAATTATGATGATTATGATTACGATTACGATTACGATCATGAAGTAAAAGGTGATGGCTACGATGAAGATAGCATGTGTCATTTATTCCAATATTTTGGGTCACTTTCAAGCAGTTCAATCAAGCATCTTTTTTAGTTATTTTACCACAATGTTGCATTTTGCTTCCAACTACCTTCCTTATATTAACTTCATTCTCCAAATATTTCTTGTTTGGTTTATATATTACTAGGAACAGATGTGGCATCTCAGTTTGGTAAGGATGCCAACAAGCAAGGAATCTGGCTTTGTTCAATTTGCTCATATGACAATGATGAAACTTCATTTTGTTGCGACATTTGTGGAGCTATTCAAGTTTATGCATCCAATTATGGCAAACAAAAAGGTGCATCAACGTTTCCAATTAAATAGAATTCTATGTGCTTCCAATTAAATATCCTTGTATATGCCCATGTGCTTGTGCATACATGCATGAATTTGCGTCTTTCTATGTGTTTTGAGATAAGACAATTATAGTAGCTTGTAAAAGATATTATTATATTGTTCACAGACTATATACTTTGTACAGTAAATCCTGCAAGTAAAGATACAGGAGCATCTGCTATGTCCAAGTCTCATGCACAGGCAACACCCAAAACAAACAATCTTGTTGATGTCTTTCAGAGCAAAAGTCCTAATTTGTATGAGAAAGGTATCATATCATATATTTTAGTGTTGCCAATGAATGTTTGACATTACAAGTTCACCTGTATAGGTTGCTCAGAGCTTTATATCATGTGTGAGTGCTTTGCAAAACTAATATAAATGTTGTTGGAATTTGATCTGTTTGCGACAAGCAATTGCTTTTTCTTTAAATCATTGATGGGTTAATGGCGTCATTCTTTTCATGGTTCGTGTCTTGTGTGTGGTCTTTTCACATTTTTGTCTTGCATTAGATGAGACGTATTCCAAAGTTGAGAAACAGTGAGCCATTGTCCTGGCAGCAAAGACACCAAAGAGTTCTTTTGCTAGAATTTTGCCTTAATCATATCCTTGCATCTTTCTTTGGTATCTGCTTGACCACTTTGAAAGTAACTTAGATAGTTAATGTATATTGTTTCGAATCTCGTTATATCTTGGCTTCAGTCTATAAATAATGGCCTATAGCATAATTTGACATGCAATGTTTCAGGAATGAAAGCTGTCAACTCCTTGGAATCCGTTCTTCCTTTTACTTCTCTGTCCATCTCTCTTTCTACTCTATCTCTCATCTCTCTTTATCTTTGTCATTTCTGTTTCCTGATATCGCTCTGTATATTCTGTACACTCCACCCCTTTTGCATCCTCTTCTCTTCTTCATCTTGGTGTTGCCTCTCCCTCCTCTCTTTACCTCTGTCTTGTAATCATGCATCTCCCTTTTTGCGTCTCTCTACTTGTCCTGCAACGTTTGATCTCACAGAGTTTAATACTTTGGCTACATTTTACCATACATCCAACACTATGCACTAAAAGTACTTTAACTCTTCAATATTGTTCGTGCACTTCATCATCTTAAAGATGCATTATCCTGTAATATCTTGATTATCTTTTCAAGTTTGATCTTTTGGTATTTATCATAGCAACCTGGAAATTTTTATTTTTTTCTAAATTTTTTTGGGTAATTGAATTTTTTTATTCTTCTTCCACAGTTTGCATCAATTTTACAAAGTTAACCTCTTGATTTTATGTATTGGCTTAACACTCTTTCTTCTTCGAATAGTACAACCAGATTATAGAAGTGCAGAATCGAGCATTAAAGGGAAAGAGGTTCTAATATTATCTTCACTGGATAATGGCAGTGAAAGTGAGAGCAGTTATTCCAGGGAGAATAAGGATACCATAGCACCATTGAGGAGTAACTTAAACCAGTTAAAGTTGGATAAACATCACATTCATAACAGAAAAGCAAATACAGAAACTCAGTACCAACCGGAAGAATGGATGTTAATAGATAAAGAACCAGGGACTCTGCAGCAATTGAATCTTGCAATTGTGAGAAACCTATTCCTTAAGCCTGAGCTTTGTATTTTCAATCTATTGTTTATCTTAATGTTGTGAAATTAATTAATAAGTTTACAAGGTTGGTCATGTGGACTCGGGGAAATCTACCTTGTCTGGAAGATTGCTACATCTTTTGGGAAAAGTTTCCAAGAAAGAAATGCATAAATATGAAAAAGAGGCTAAAGAAAAGGTATGCTTTTGATGTATATATATACTGGATGCTAACACTGATGTGTGCCCCATAATTCAAATATCTCTCCATTCCCACCACTGCTATTCTCCTTCTTTTTTCTATTAATCCAGTAGATAATCAGGCCATTAATATGTTTCTACTGCAGGGAAAAGGTTCATTTGCTTATGCATGGGCAATGGATGAGAGCTCTGAAGAGAGGGAAAGGGGTGTGACCATGACAGTTGCTGTTGCATACTTTGACTCCAAGAAGTATCATGTTGTTTTACTTGACTCTCCTGGGCACAAGGATTTGGTACCAAATATGATTTCAGGTGCTACACAAGCTGATGCAGCAGTTCTCGTAGTGGATGCATCAACTGGTTCCTTTGAGGCAGGTATGGATGGTTATGGTATTGGACAAACAAGGGAGCATGCCCAACTAGTTAGAAGTTTTGGTGTTGAGCAAATCATTGTTGCTGTTAATAAGATGGATGTTGTGGGGTATTCAAAGGAAAGATTTAATTTTATAAAATCACAACTTGGTGCATTTCTTCGTTCCTGTGGATTCAAAGATTCCTCAATCATTTGGGTTCCTCTTAGTGTGGTAGAAAACCAGAATCTGGTTACAACCACCGCCGATGTTAGGTTATCTTCCTGGTAAGAGTAGTATCATTTATTTGGTTTCACGTTGTGATTAAAAATGCAATCTTTGAAATTATGTTCCTTGAATATCCACATGTGTTGGAAAACATTAGCACAGTACTGTTGGCCTCTCTATTTGTGGAATAGAAACTAAAAATTGGAGAAGATAATGCAGTTACTTTGATCTTTTCACCTTAAAGTACATAAAAATTATATAGTTGGGAAATGTATGATTCATTTCCAATAAGGAAGTGGTACTTTTTTTTTTTATGTTACAGAAGTTTGCCAAAACAAAATAGGACCATTTACAGGTATCCACAAAGCACACTTGAATGATGCCTGTATGCTCAAAAGGATCATGCTGATTACCATAAAAAGCACCCATTTTAGACTCGAGTTTGTTCCTTGAACTTGCTGATTACTATAAAACCAAATGTTCTAGTTTTGACACATCAAATATCCACTCAGCTTGTAGTTAGCGGGATATAAATTATGTTTTATTAATTTCACTGCAGCTGTGTTTGGTGGCTGGTTATGCTTATGTATTAAAGATTAAGGCTTAAGATAGCCATGCTATTCACAGTCCCATTATTCTTGGTATGTCTTTCCATGTAAATTTGCAATACCATTCATTGTCATATCAGGCCTTTCCTCTTAAGAATTATGATTATTGGCATTGAATAGAAAATCCCAAGACATCAATAATTTGTGCCTTCTGATACATGCATATCGAAAAACCTTTGTTACATTTCTATTAATTAAAAAAATTGATGCAGGTATAGAGGGTTTTGTCTGTTGGATGCAATAGATTCATTGCAGCCACCTCTGAGGGATGTTTCAAAGCCGCTTATTCTTCCTATATGTGATGCCATCAAGACATCAATGGGGAATGTTGCAGCTTGTGGAAAGTTAGAGACTGGAGCTATCCGTAATGGTTCGAAGGTACTATACTATTTTGATATTATTCAGGGTAATAAGGTAATTAACAAATCCATTTGGGTCATTTAGTTTTATTTTTACAATGCCTAACTGATGTTGCCATGTCTACTGCTACCAGGAGTTAGGTTGCTGCATTTGACATTGACTCAATGACTTACCTATTTGGTACTAAACACTTTGAAAATAGGCTCCGACTCATTTTAAGTAAGGATTTGCTTAGAAAATGATATGGTTGCTCCATTTGCAAATTGGGTGAAAGTTTCTAGCTGCTGAAACAGCTTTGTTGCTATTCAAGGGTAAAGGCTAGGTACATTGACCCTTTTTACATAGCACATTGGTTGAAGTGGTGTTCATTCCTACCATAAAGTAACCATTTCTGACTTCAATTAGATTAGATTTAATTCTTATCATAACTAATGGCTTCATTGTTGACTCAATCCCTTACATGGCAAGCTCATCTAGTTTGCTGCTATCCTACTAACTAGGAAACATCCCATAGTATTGATCTACTACTTAAATCAATTTATTTTTGGAAAAAAAAGGGATGCCCAACTATAAACCTGAATATTCAGTTCATTATCTTCACATTACTGAGTGCTATCACATAATGTCATAAACAACTAGCTGCTAGTAAAAAGTCAAAAAAAGAAAACAAGAATTTCCAGGGAAAATTTGATTGAAAATAAATGTTGAGTTATATTACCGATTGAGATTTCCTCATGATCCTCTATGCCTGAGATATTAGTCTTTGGTTATAACTTATAGTTCCTCTTATATGAGAGTTTTAAGGTGCAAATAGTTAGCTACTACCTAGCCATCGAGTTCCAGATTGAAACATAAATAATTCCTAGAATGGTGTGAGTACTGATTCCTATCTACCAAAATTCTCCTAAATTTAAGCATTAGTTGTCTCGCATGGACTAATTTGTTTATCCGATGCTACACTGTTATTTTGATGCATACTTTCTTTTCTACTTGTACATGTTCTATTTCTCTTTTGTTTACCCAGGGAAAGAATTGGCGAGACAATTTCTTGAACAAAAACTTAAGCGTTGTCATTCATTGAAGCAAGTTCTCTCACAAAATCCATATCACACATCTCTATCTTAACTAAGACTTTTTTTTCATCACATCTAGTAGTGGTGTTAATTAATTATACAATGATTTATGTGGTTGACAATCAGTGGAGTAATCTTATCTTATGCAGGTTCTGGTTATGCCTCTCGGAGAGCTAGCAACTATACGGTCTATTGAGCGAGACTCAATTAGCTATAATTCAGCAAGAGCTGGTGACAATGTTGCTGTCACCTTACAAAGTATCCATTCTGGTCATGTTCTAGCTGGTGGGGTGATCTGCCATCCTGATTATCCGATGCAAGTAGCTAAACATTTGGAGCTAAAGATACTCGTCTTGGACATCTCCACACCAATTCTGGTTGGGTCTCAGGTCTGGCTAAGAAACCTAACACCTTTGTTCAAGCTATGTCGACAGATTTCCATCACATGCTTTGAGAAATTAATGAAATTATGTACGTATAGGTTGAATTCCACATCCATCATGCAAAAGAGGCTGGAAGGGTGGCAAAGATGATAGCGTTGTTGGACCAGAAGACTGGCAAAGTCTCCAAAGCACCGCGCATCCTCAAGGGAAAACAAAGTGCCATCATAGAGGTAAGACCGTGTGGTATATCTGCCAACCCGAGGTTCCAAGGTGGTTGCAGGTTTTAGAAACTGTTTTTCACCTTTTGGCTAGTTGATGTTCTGAGCTGGCTGCTCGATTTGGTTGTTTTACCAGGTGCAACTGGACGGAGCTGTATGTGTGGAGGAGTTCACTAAGTCTAAAGCCCTTGGAAGGGCATTCCTAAGGTCATCAGGAACTACAATTGCGGTTGGTATCGTGACCCGAATACTTGAGCACGAGTCACAGGACACCAGTAGTGCCTCTACTCAAACATTGGCTTGATGCATTTCCTAAGCATGTCATCTTGAGTCCCTTGTGTCTTGTTTTGGTTTTAGGCTGCTTGTACATTATAAAATGAGGTACACTCTCGTGCGATCTTATTTCAGAGTATGATTATGAAACATGCACTAAATTTTGATTCGATAATTTATGTAAAGTTTATGTAGATAAGAATCTGATATATTGTTCCCTGATCTCACCGGGTGATGCTGTGAGTTATTGTAAAGAGAAGGGAAAATATGTACCCTTCTCCCCTATTTTCTTCCATTTTTCTTCCAATTTTCTCACCTGGATAGGATGAGTAATCAGTTTAAAATTTAATTAATCAAATATTTTTAAATAAATTAAATTTTATCATTAAAATAGAATAAATTGAATTGATATAAAATTGATTAATTTGATATTGTTTCAATAGTCGAGTTTATAAAATAAGTGTTGATATTGAGTTGGTTTATTCGAATTTTAAATTTTGGAGATCCAATGGAATTTGATAAAAGTGGATTATTTTTTATTTAATCAATATTTTACTCATCCCTAATTTTAACTGAGCTCACCATAAATATCTCTTATAGTTCATATTCAAGTTATGTGAAAGCTAAACTTATAGCTAACCTCCAAGTTTATTAGGAGGTGAAAAAGATTTTTTCTAAGAGCCGTCCGTTGGAAAAATTTGGACTTATTAATGATTTATAGTTTAGTTGGTAGATTTGGTGATGAAAAAAATTTAAATTTAGTGGGCTTGATCACATAATTTCTTCGGCCTTTTCCCATTCCTTCCCTCCTCCGCTCGCTCTCGTTCGCGTCGGTCAACCTATACGAGATTGAATTGCCAATAATGGCGACGCCGGCGATCACCGCCGCTGCTCCCCTCTCCCCTTCCCTCTTCCGCCGCTCGCTTCCCTCCGTAGCCCCTCTCTCTTTACCCTCTTTGTCCACCCGCCGCTCCGCCGCGTCCGTCCTCCTCCCTTTTAGGGTTAGATACCGTGTCACGTGCCAGGCCGTCCTGTCCGCCGATATCTCCTCCTCTTCCGAGATAGAGGAGGAGGAGGAGGAGGAGGAGGAGCAGCGGGCAGCGGCTAAGATCGGGAAAAGAGTTCGGGTCACCGTGCCACTGAAGGTTTGTCACGTGCAGAGGGCGCCCGATCTGGATCTCGACGGCCTGGAAGGGGTGGTCAAGCAGTACGTTGGGATTTGGAAAGGGAAAAGGATCTCAGCCAATCTCCCATTCAAGGTTGAATTCCAAATCGAGTTCGAAGGGCAAACCCGCCCAGTCAAGTTCATCTCTCATCTCAAGGAGGATGAGTTCCAGTACTTGGATTGAACCGAGGATTTGTATTTCGGTCTCAAAAAGATGGAGATTTCATATTTTCGATAAGGTAGATGCTTTGGTGAACTTTACCATGATACCATGAAAATTATCCTGTAAATTTGTGTTTTTATGCTGATTTTTTTTTAAGAAAATAAACAGAAAAGGGGAGCTACAAGATGCTATGAAGTAAGTTTCTGAATTTTCTGCGTCTTTCCCCTTGAACTGCTCGTAGTCGTTCAGTAGTTGTTGGTGAGCCTGTGACTTACATTGATTGTTTTGATTCCTTTCCTCGTATGTCATTTTGCCTGGTATAGCTGTTATAGAAACGTTCTTGCTTTCAAGATTTATGTAATTTATCCTACTGGAATGTGTAATTCCTTTATGAATAAACACCTTGGTTATGGCATTGTAAATCAATCTGTTTTGAAGCAATCGAAGTGCTCGGTCTGTAGCTATCCTTGTTGTGTTTCTGAGTTCTAACCCTATCCTGCAATTTGCATTGGCATTAGTTTTTCCTTCTTTTTGTTTCTTAAAGTATAAATTCCTGTCGATTGCTTCATCTTGGGTATTTCTCTTTTTTGTGCTTAGAGAACTCTCCTCTGCAACAAACTGCTTAAAATTGTAGGTTTTGTTCCACCTACTATATTGTAAAGTTTGAGGATCTATCTTTTTTTGGGTGCTCAATTAGAGAAAAAACAGGTTACAGTCATCTAGATGGTCAAACCTCTGATAGAATCAAGGATGAACTCTCTAATTTTGGAAAGACATCCAATCATGCACAAATGTTTTAGTGGATCCTTAAGTATTTGAAGTATGCCACTGTCATTGTCTGTGCTGGAAAATACCATGATGATTCTTAGTCATAGCTGATTATATGTTACTCAGAAGTAATGATCCTTACTTTTCTGTATCAGGTAGTTTGGAAAGAGATTCAATTTCTTAGTATTTAAATATTCTTTGGGATGCTCTATCATGATATACTCTGGAGGTTTCATTTACAAACTGTACCAAAGCAGATGTCTTTGTTAGCCTAGTATTTCCAATCCAAAATATTTTGCCCTTTTTTAAAAAAGCATTAAAATAAAGCAGCTGTTTTTTTTTTAAATTTCATATTCACTTCCATTTTCTTGCATATACTATCATGATATTCTTAATAGTTTGCTCTGCTCATTATAGCTTAATTTCTCTCAATTCGTAATTGCCAAGATCATGTGCCTTGATTTTTTTTTTTTTGTTTTTGTTTTTTAAATTTTATGAAAGGTAAATATACATCATTAAAATGCACAAACATACATAAGTGATCCTGGAACCCTTATGTCATGTTTGATTGACGAAGTGTCAGATTTAGAAGGGGAACCAATGATCGTGTACATATGCTCATTCGTATACCAACTATTGCTATCTCCTCCGTACATGCTGGTTGCAATCTTGTCATCAGTATCAGATACTGAGCTGAGGTTCCATCCAGCACTGCCTGCAATCTATGTCCATGTTGCCCTTGTGTCCATGTTGCTTGTGTGTCCATGCCACCAATGTTCATACTCTGTCCTGTGTCATCATTGCCAGGTACCTCCTCTATATTTCTCACATCTCTCATGTGTCCATGAGACACTTGTCGCTCCCAGCTGTTTCGATCCATCTCCTCTTGTGTCTTGGTGTTAAGCTCCATAAAGCCACTTTGAGCAATGGTCAGCTATCAACACATTTAGTATGTTTTTACCGTGAGTCATTTGCTGCAAGCTAGATAGATTTTTATGGTGGGCTTATTCACCTTCTTTAGCTTTTTGACAAAACCCAAACTATCAACGGATTTGGTGTGCTTTTACCATTAGTCGTTTGTTGCGGGCTAAATAGGCCTTTATGGTGGGCCTATTCACCCTCTTGGACTTTTTAGCAAAGTCTCAGTCATCAACAGATTTGACATGTTTTTTACCGTTAGTCGTTTGCTATGGACTAGATAGATCATTCTAAGGTGGATTTATTCACATATACATCACCCTCATGCTCTACTATATAACTCCACCCGTTGTGGTCACTCCTCACATACATGGTCCTCATCCCATAAGGTAACCCGCATACAATCCTCACGCTCTACTACATGACTTCATCTGTTATGGTGTCATCCTCTGCACTTCTCTTAGGCTCAGACTGTAGTATCATCTATATACTCTCCCACGACGTTCGTTTGTTCATGTAGGTGTCCAGCATCCCATCAGTGTGCTGCTCTAGTGGCCATTTACGTGCTCCTCTCAGACTCAGACTGAGGCCTTCATGTACCTCGATTGTGTGTGTGTGTGTGTGTGAGAGAGAGAGAGAGAGAGAGAGAGAGAGAGAGTGCAACAATACTTGTATAAACTTTTTTGGTAGTTAATTTGCGTATCATGTTTTGCTTTGTGAAAACATCTTCCACTATAAAAAAAATGCACCATTTAGTGACGCAATATTTATGTCGTTATGGACAAAGTGCGACAAATTAGTGATGGAATGTGTACCGTCACTTAGTTGCTCGTCGCTGACATTTCTGGCGACGGATATTAAATATCCGTTGCTAATTATAGCAATGAAATTTTAGGATATTAAATTACCATTGTTAGTCGAAACAAAATGGAATCTCCACTCAGATATTAGCAACGGAAGGGTAAAATTCCATTGTGAATTGTTAATACCTGAAGTGTATTTGTACTTAACAATTAGCGATGAAAAGTCAATTTTCCATCACTAATTGCGACAGATAATCCAATATTCCATCGCAATTAGTAATAAAATATTAAATTATTGGTCATAATTAGCGACGCAAAATTCAATATTTCGTCACTAATCTTCCCTATAAAATAAATTGCCTCCCAATTTTTTTTCATTTTCATTGTTTACATTCAAATTTAATCTACTACGACTATTAAAACGATGATTTTCATAATAAATTCATAATACATCACAACAAAACTAACTGTTGGTTCCTAGGTTGGTTTTGATGTGATCAACCAAGTTAGGTAAGGTTCTGTGTGTGGTTAACCTTGTGTCTAAGTGTGCAAGAGCCTAGGAATACAAGAAGTCGAGCGAAAGACGCAGCGAACGAGAAGGGGGCGCAGGAGAGAGTCGACAGACTCGACGCATTCGAGGGACGCAGAGCTGCGGAAGTGTACACCGGCGGATGAGAAGGATGTACGTTGTGTTCCGAGGGACGAGAAGCCGGGAGGAAGTGCACTTAAGGAGAAGGACGGAACATCGGTTCAAGTGAACCCTATTCCGGATGTCTGAAATCACCTAGGTGACCAGAGACGAAGCCGGAGGCTTCAGGAGCTAGTCGGACGAAACTGGCTCAAGTCGGAGGGAACCGAACCAGTCAACATGAGGTTTACTGGTTCGGGCGCCCGGAGCAGGTTTGGGCGCCCCGGACCCCTCCAGGCCCAGTCGGGCGTCGTTTCAAGTGCCCTACAGTCCGAGCGCCCGAAATGAGTCTGAGCTCCCAGGAGTGGATAATTTCTTATCCGAACCTCATTGACGAGCCGCTTGCAAGGGGATGAAATTTGACCACCTAGGGGTGCCCGAATCTGGTTCGAGCGTCCGGAAGGCCTCCAAGATAGAATTTGGCTGAGCTATAAATAGAACTTTGCTTTTTCAGTTTTATTCATTCCAAACACTCTATAATCATTTTCGAGTTTCTGTTCTCAATTGTTAGTGCTTCAACTTCTGTAAGAGACTTCTCCGCTTACATCAAAGAAGTAATTTAGTGACCTTCTACTGCCTTGGATCAGCAATCTTTCCGGTTGTAAACGAAGTAAATTCGGAGTTCTTTTCTTTCCTTTTAAGTTTATATTTTACTTTATTTATTTATGTTTGGTTAAGTTAATTGTGCATGAGAAAGATTTAGTTTTAATTTGCAAATTAACGAACTTCGTTCATCGGCCCTACACGGTCCTATACTAACAACACATCACAAACAATATTACAATACAACAAACTCACAACACATCACAATAATATTACAACATAACAATCCATATAAAACTAAAATGCACGATAAGACAAAGTTCAAATCCTAACATTGGTTCAAATCTAATAAATAAAATTCCATACAAGACAAAGTTTATGTATCTAATATAGGACAAAGTTTATATCATCTAATACAATACATCTTAATTAAAATCAAGAATAAAATCATCTTCAATCATACATGAAATATCATTTGATAAGTCCTGAATACAGGAATAAAAATGCAATGTTAACCTACATAAGACAAAACTACTCACTGTAAACTAATAAACAAAAGTCAGATAATATTCTTTAAAAATACATGTATTTCAAGTTAATGGATGTCTAGAAATATACAACATAATCATCATGGACAATTATAATACAATTAGATATGTATATAATTTTTAAAAAAAAGTAATAGCAATATTTTTTACTGGAACACAAATAAAAATTAAAAGCTAAGATAAATGATAACATATCTCAAAATGATATAATCGACAGGGGTATTATCGGGATCCTCGATCTTCTGGGACTCTAAACGATGTGGGTGCAACATCTGTTCCTCGAGAGTGAACGTTGTTGTTATAAATACTTGCATATGATGAAATAGTTAGTTCGAGCCAGACGCTCGCGCATCTCCCGTATCTCTGTGTCCCTCCCAACTGTTGTCTCCTCCAATGACAATAATCGAATCCACAAATCCTCATTTTCCACCAATAATGATTCTACTAGACTAGATGTGGAGGAGGAACTAGGACGCCCCCTGATCCCTAGATCCCTCATCCGGTCAAAGACAACTTTGGCCTAAGAGCCGATCCCATAGAGGGGGGTCTTCTTTTTTCCACCGATGACATCGTAATAAATGTCATTAGCCTCATTGGTGGAAAGAGGTTATGAACCTCTCCCTCTACACCAGGCTAAGACGCATGTGCAACTCTAGTGAACATTGTTTTCTGTGTCAAATAATGATTTTATTAACTTACACATAAAGTTTACAAATATATTCATGAAAGTTAATAATCTTACGTTAATTGCTAAGGAACGTTGATCGACAAATGACCTATCTTTTTTCGTATGAGTCTTGTTAAATATCTCCCAACTGTAGTTCCCGTGCGGCCGGTAAGAGGGGGGTGTAAATAGCCCATAAGATAAAGTTACCATTCTCAAACTTTATAACTTTAATAAACACACTAAAATGAATTACATAATGCAATAATAAAAGTAAAGAGTACGAGACAAAATTTTTACTTGGTTCATAATCGGAAACTCCTTCTAGAGCAAAACGTCGAAGTGAAGAAGTCTCGTACACGGAAATTAGTGCTCGTAAACAAAGAAACTCGAACAGATGAAAGTACAGAGTGTGTTGCTATGAAACAAGTTGGACCAAGGCTCTATTTATAATTCCTAGTCGATTCTATCCGTTTTGCTGACGTCATCCTTAGGGCCGAGCACCTGGAATGTGCTGAGCTTGTTAGATCTAAAAGAAATTTAGATATCTCCACAATGACATGATATTGTCCACTTTGAGCCTAAGCCCTCATG
>JBBPFQ010000133.1:3275851-3318443 GCA_037974815.1 Kaempferia elegans | reverse complement strand
AAGGGCTAAAGTTTTATCCAACGGATAAAACTTTATCCACCCGAAAATGCCTTGGGAGGCCCTAGGGGCACCTTCAGGCCGACGAGATCAAGTTTTGAGATCCTATAAAAGGATCACTCGACCTAGGAATTTACAACAACTTTGTACACAACTACTGTAATATTTTCTTAGTATTTCTGTGAGCTTTAATAGTCTGTAAGAGGCTTCTCCACCAACAACGAAGGAATTTTCTAGTGATCTTCAACTGCCTTGGATTAACAACCACCTAGGTTGTAACCAAGTAACTGTTGGAGCAATCTTGGAGTCCTAGGTTTTGATGTTTGGGCAAAGGTTTAAGTTAGGTTTATTGTAGTATCTGATATGCATTGTGAGTATGCAGGAGATAGGTACAGTAGGTAAAGTCTAAGGGGGAGCTTGGCAAAGGAGGAAAGTATAGGTAGAGTATTGGCTATGTACGTCCAAGTATGTAGTCTTGGCAACGTAAGTCCAATCATAGGCCTGACATGTGTCTTGGCAGCGTAAGTCCAATCAGTAGAAGATCCGACAACAATAACCGAGGCCAATGGAAGCATCTAGAAGGTACGGTGCAGAGGATGGGGAGGCATCTGAGGGACGCAAGGCTGATGGAAGATGGATAGAAGGCTAGGTCTAGGTTGGTCGAACGAGGACAAGTGCTAAGGAATTGTACTCAGGGTGAAAACCCTAGTATAAGGGTTTACCAATTGCTTGGTACTAGGACCAGGCGACTGGGGCAGTCGCCTGGTGGTGATACCAGGCGACTGATGGTGAATTCAGAGCGAATAGGTGGTGTGTTCTTCCATTGTTGTTTGTCTTTGTTTTTATTTTATATTCCGCAGTGTGAACTAATAAGTACAGGAAGGACGAAGACCACTCTATCCGGGGCGAATCAGTCCTAACATAACTGGACCTCATGGAAGTTTTCCATTATCCGCTAAGATAAATGGGGAAGTACTAGCGGTAGACGGCCTAGAAGTCCAACATCCCATGATCGTGTGACTTATTTGAAAGAAAAATCTCTACAAATATGGTGTAGTTGGATATTGAACTGGTGCTCGAGTGACAACTTAGCTCCTTTTTAATGCACTTCAACTTTGGAGAAAAAAATGATAAACTAGATAGTATCAAACCCGATGTGATACCTAACTCAAAGAAAATTTTCATTTGCCACTGTAGTAAATTGAAAAGCGGATCCAAAGCTCAAGATCTCATGATTGCGCATTTCGAAGGGAGAAAAAAAAATCATATGTGACAAAAGACGATTCGCTCATCCCAGCGCCTCTACCAATCCGTTCATAGGCTAATACGAAAGAGGTAAATCACAGATAATTATTAGATATTAGGGTAAATGATCAAAGTATGAGAGTGATATATGCTTAAACGTGTCAAATTTCGACTAAAATTTCATATGATAACTTTTTATAACTTTAACCCTTCCATCGCCGTGCAGCAGACACCGCAAGTGCCTTATTAAGGCGAGCCCCACTTATATATCTCTCATTTAACACCTAACTGACATTACTGTCCCACCTCATTTCCGGTTTTGCCGGGTCACCATTCATGTGCTTATTCCGGGCCCCTCACTCATAGTCCCGTAGAAAACGCCACGCTATCTTGAGTCTATTTCACGAGTCCACGAAAGGTACCTCTATTAGTCCACATCTGATAAGATACCAAAGTTCTCACGATCTACTCCCATATTCTACCTATTTCGTAACTGGTCAGTACAGAGATGGAGCCCATATTTGCGAGATAAAAGTATCAGTGATAGATCTGGTACGTTATTTTAAGTACATGAAAATTGTTTTTTTTTTATTATTTATTATTTTTTATGGTTAGCTCTTGGGCAGAGGGTGGAGTTACCACTCCAAACCCCTTCTTATTTTCGGCGTTCCATCGCCTCGCTTTCTGATCTCGATTCCTCTCTGTGTCCGCTCTCGTCGTCGAATTCTGGTTCCTGAAATGCTCCTCTTCGTTCCCTCCGTGCGATCTCTGGTCCTCTGCTAGGGTTTCCAGTGACCGCCGACTCTGGATCTCGTCCAGGGGGAGCTCGAGCTTAGAGAGTGAGATCGAGGGCGAAGTGAGCAACGAATCGTCAGTAGGATTGCTCGATTGGACGTCTAAGAGACTGGTCGTTTCGTATAATTATTTTGTCCCGACAAATGCCAGATAATGTCGTTCGGACAGGATCCGTGCAGCTACCTCAGTGAGAATTGTTTCATGGTCAGTATCTAGGTCTTTTGGGCTGGGGTTTCTCGATTCTAGATGGAAAACTGAGCTTTTAGATCTTACAGGCGGTTGCGGTTTCTGTATTTGATTCATAAGGAATTTGTATGATTGTTGTAGTATTTAAACTCTAGCTATCTGACCCACTGATCCTGGATTTAGGGGGTGATTGCTTTTTTTGCATTTTTCATAAGAGATAATGATTTTTCTTGTTGCCAATTTTTAACCTAAGTTGAATCTTTTCGTTATGCATTATGTTAGTTTTTGCAAGTTCTTATGGAATTGTGTTAAGTGAATGTTTAATTTTTGCATTGGATTTAGGTTTGGCTTCTGCTGATAGTCATTTGTATAAAATTTTAACTGTTGCTAAAGCAACATAAATTCTTTTTCTAGTTCAATGCTTTGGTGGAGGTGAATCCTATCCAAGGAAGAAGATTAATCTCTTACCCAATTATCTCCAACACTATTACCCAATTCTATCTGATTCCTTCTGGATTCATCTCCAATTGTTTCCTAATTAACCTCATATATTTTCTTGATCCATGGCGATACTATGCCATCTATGTATTTTCCATTTATGTTAATTACTACCATTATCATCATATTGTTATCTCTATAAAAGAGGCTTCGTGTATTATCATCATAACATATCAAATACAATTATTTTTTTAGTCACAACTTACTGATTCTCATCTAATCTTCATCAAGAGATTGCCATTGAGGGGAGGTTGTCGATGCAACCTCGTTTTGCTTTTGACTCCATTGTGGACCCCCTCTCAGTCTTCTTCCACATCCTCCTTGGTGACCTCTTCCTTCACATAACCACTAGTAGCCCACATTGAGCCTGAGGCTACTCTCACCTGTCATGATCTTGTATTCCTTCCTCACACTGTTGTGGACATTGTCGGTTTCATATATGCCTGTGGACATTAGCACATATTAATGGGGAAAGGGCTGAAGAAAACTGCTCTCAGCATGGATGCAATTTTTCCAAATGCAATTCTTGTTTTTGCCGCTTGATTATGTGTGTTTGCAGTTTTAAAAAAATTACTAAAATATTTTTTTGGGATTGAATGGGACATAGACTTATTGCTGCAGTAGTTATTGTTGTTGATTCTTCTTAGTATTGATTCCTGAGTAAACTTCTCTCCAGCCTCCGTCAATTAAAGTCCATTCCCTCTGAATGCTACCAATTAGATTGGGGCTTCTACTGGAGGGAAGCCAAGTTCCTGTCAGTGACTTGGAGTTTTATGCCATAATTGCTTCTATTTTGTAATCTTCAAAGCAATCGAGGAATTTCAATCAGAATGCCTATGTTGTGGGGGAAATCTTCATCTAAAGATGTGAAGAAGAAGACCGTTAAAGAAAATTTCATTGACACATTGCATCGTTTTATAAGTCCAACTGAGCATAAAGAAGGTTCAAGAAGGATTGAACGGCATAGCAGCCATGTAACTTCAGAGAAGGACTGCAGATCCAGAGCTGAATCACAATCTACATCACCCTCTGCGCAAGTGTCTCGTTGTCAAAGTTTTGCTGCTAGGCCAAATGCCCAACCACTTCCTCTTCCGGATATAAACTCAGGTGTTACTTGTGCACCCTCTAAAGTTCGTTATCAAAGACCAATATTGGAAAAACGTGGAAAACCGCCATTGTGTTTGCCACTTCCAAAGCCTCATCACATTCCCAAAGGACTTGATGATTTTGATGGAGAATTGGCTACTGCTTCAGCTTCCAGTAATTGCTCGATTGATAGTGACGACCGATGCGATTCTCAACTTCAAAGTCCTGTAGGCAATGACCTTGAGAATACCAACAAAACTGTTGTAGATAATCATTTCAGGTGTGCATTAGTAGTTAAGGAATTTTGTCTTCATTTTTTCAATTTTAGCTCAATGCTATTTTAATCTGTGTGCAACCTAATGTTGTTTTTTTTGAAGCTTATTGCAAAAGGACCATTTTTCTCCAAGGAAAAGGAGCCCAAAAGAAATCGCTAAGCCAACAAAATTTTTATTTGGAAACCAAACAACATCTTCACCCATGTGGGGTGTTCCAAACAGTAATCGGTCTAATATGCAAATTCCTCATAACAATGCTATCGGAAGTGCCCCAGATAGTTCTATGTCAAGTCCTTCAAGAAGTCCTATGAGGGTTTTATGTCTTGAGCAGGTTCCAGCATCAGCATGTTTGCCAACGAAGACTACTAATGATGTAACATTCAATGGATCTGGCCAGTGCTCAAGCCCAGGCTCAGGACAGACTTCTGGGCATAATTCTCTGGGCGGAGATATGCTAGGACAGTTTTGGCAACATAGTAGAGGTAGTCCAGAATGTTCTCCAATACCCAGTCCAAGAATGACAAGTCCTGGTCCAAATTCCAGGATACATAGTGGTACTGTCTCTCCTCTTCATCCACGAGCAGGAGGAACTGCACCAGAATCACCTACCAGTAGGAACGATGACGGAAAGAAACAATGCCATAGATTACCTCTCCCGCCAATAAATGTTTCTCGCACTTCTCCATTCTCTCCAAGCAATTCAGCTGTCCCTACACCGATATCTCGGAGTCCTGGAAAGACAGAAAATCCTGCAAGTCCAGGATCACGGTGGAAGAAGGGAAAATTGATTGGTCGTGGTACATTTGGCCATGTTTATGTTGGTTTTAACAGGTAAATATCCTACTATTAAATAAGGTAGAACTTTTGACTTGTTATGCCTCATTATTTGTTAAGCTTGTCAAAAAGGTTTTTTTTATTAGATTCTTATGGATGATTATTTAATTGACATATTTCTATATTTAGTCTACATTAGTGTCAAATATATATTGAAGTATAACTGACAAAGGTGTCAAAATGGGTAGGCCACCTATGGTGTGGTACGGCTTGACATGATTTTGGCCGTTTCTAGCTTGGCCTAGCCACAAACGAGATGTGTTGTTCCAGGCTCAACAATATATGTGGGTCTGTGCTTAGCATAGGAATTATAGTCTATGAGCTCGTGTCTGAGCTAGCACGAGATCAAGCTTGGCAGTTGGCACGACCTCCGTGCCAAGTTTGGCCGGTCTTTTTTTCTTTAATTAATATAAATATTAAATATTTTTAATACTATTCAATAAAAATTATCAATTTTAATTAATATATATTTTTATTTTTAAAATATATTATCAAATTTTGGTATTTTTATTTTGTCTAATTAAATATATTTTAAACATTTGGGTTTGGTAGGCTTAGGTCATGTAGAGCATGATGGGGCTACCATTTCCTAGGCTTGGGTTAGGCTTGATTCGGAATCAAATGGGCTATAATTGAGCCAAATTACCCCTAGTTTTACATGGCAAATTACAAGCCGATGTTGGCTTAGGCTGTGCTAGGCACAGTACAACTCATTGACACGTCTAGTTCCACTTGCACACATTAATTTCTAAATGAATAAAAACATTATCTTTTTTCCTCATAGCATTGTATGACTCGCATACATGTATCTTTAATTGGCCATTAATAAGAATTTGGAAGTTAGATCTTATTTTGAAATACAACATATTTGCTAAGGCAATGTCAAAGGTTTAGACCACATTAACAACATTTATGACAATGACTTTTAGCCAACAATTTGGTTTGAGATCATAAATATCTGTTGTTAAATTAGCTTGTAAATCTATGCAATAGGTTGACTCCATTGCCAATTTCAAACTAATATATTTCCAGACTAAATAGACGTTGAGAGATGGGTATCATTTATTGTCCCTTTTTATCTTTTATTTTCATGTCTCTCAAATAAACACTTCCATATTCATCCATAATCTTATACTAATGCATTTGTCCTTGCAAATCTACGAGCAAACCCATAATTGAGGAAGTATAGAATTGACTGTGGAAGGAGCTTAGCTATTCCCTTTTTTAAGAACCTCTACCTTAATCAAGTAGTCTATTTGAGGCAAAGCAGTGCTAGCTTCTATCAATTAAAGTATGAAACAATTTAATTAAATATAGTAGTGTATTTTAGTATAACATAATTTGAAGGGGAGCTTTGGCGCAATAGTAAAGTTATTGTCGTGTAACTTAGTGGTCACGGGTTTGAGTCGCGACAACCGCTTGCAATGTAAGTTAAGGTTGCGTACAATATACTCAATGTCATCTGATTCTTCGTCAGGACTCCACATTGGCAGGAGCTTTGTGCACTCAGATGCCTTTTTTTTTTAAGTAGTCTATTTGAGTCTTAGGGACATGAGCTAAAGTCAACCAACCTTGAAAGTGAGGGAAGCCTTTATATTCAATAATGATTCAGGAATATCAACCACTAGTGTGATAAGTGTGTGGGTAATTCTGTGTGTAAACTTAAACTAGTAGAGCCAATAGAACCACCTTGGAATTATTTCATGGAAAAAAAATAAGTTTCAGTTATAAATCCACATAACTTCATCTAACATCCTTAAAATTTTATTAATTTACTATCTTCATCTTCTATATGAGTTTCTCTCCGTTCCTTAGACTTCTATAGGTTTGTTTTACTTTCCATGTCTCTTACTCTTTTTATGCCGTTATTTATAGTGAGAGCGGTGAAATGTGTGCGATGAAGGAGGTTACCCTCTTCATGGATGATGCAAAGTCAAAGGAAAGCGCAAAACACTTAGGGCAGGTGAATACCTTTGTTTTACTAGAATACCATCCTCTACTGTATTTATTATTGCTCTTCTTTAATTTTCAAGCATCATTCTGTGTTTTCTTTTGGCAGGAAATATCTCTTTTGAGTCGATTGCAACATCCAAATATTGTGCAGTATTATGGTAGTGAGATGGTATTACTTGCTTTCTTAATACGCAACGAGAACATTCTATTACTTGTCAATTACTGATGATTGGTTGTGGTGATAAATTTTTTTCTTAGTCCATCATTACAAGACATTATTGCTATCTTGGTAGTTTTCCATCATTTCTTGTTTTTTTCCCCTTGTTTACCATTCTTTTAAAGCTCTTTGTAAGCTAGGACTAGGAGTCTAAGTAAAACCGATTGGTATAAATGTCAACTGAATATCATCCCTAGTGTCTGTCCATAAAATAGCCATTTAGAAGTGATGCAAGCCTTGAGAAGCTAATAAGGATTCATGCTGCGATAGTAGTAGTTTATTTTTTTGTCATGCATTCAGCATCCAGTTATAGGATGTGATCTAATATATAGATGATGAATATTCATTCTTTAAAAGACAATGCAATATCTTATCTCTCTTACTTTATACCACAACATGCTGATAGTGTTGTTTCTCCTTTCTCTACCAAGGTAAATCCTTAATTTCATCCTCACTTTGTCTCAATCTCCACCCTTCGTGCTGGGAACCATGCTGCTCCAACCAACTGTTGCCTCTCCTTGACCTTGTATGCCTTCCTTGCCCTTAGATACTAGCTCACCTATACATAAAGAAGCCACCCTCGTTATTTGCCACCTTCCTCATCCCATGCAGCTCCGAAGATCAACCATAAATTGGAAAGGGAAGGTGGAGGAATAGATTTCACAAACAAAGAAGGCACAAATATGAATTAAATTAGTGATTATATATATTAGAACAAAAGGTGAAATCATTCATCCAAAGCGGTTTGGTCCCACGACAAGATATAGATACCCGAGGGGATTTTGCCCTAGCATAGCGATCCTTTGCATGTGTTATGACCCTTGGATATGGATCATGTAACAGGACTGTTTACATCGATGAAATCAATCTTTGTTTTGGTTTTACGACCGTGTGTTATGACCCTTGGATATGGATTGCGTAATGAGACGATTTACCGGCTGATCGGTGGAATAAATCTTTATTTTATTGGTTTTAAGACCTTGATAGCATATGGTGGTAGAGATAATTTGAGGCTCGTTGGGATAACCTCTCGATTTATTTTTTTTAAACTCGTAATCTTTATTACATTATTTCAACCATTAAATACAATTATTGACGTTCCTTCCCGACAAAGAAAACACACACGGAATAAGAAAGACCTTGAAGGCCTATGGTTGTAGGGATAATTGGAGGCTCGTTGGGATTAGAGAACTTCTTGATTTAGGGGGTTTGATTTCTTTCTTAAAACTAGTTGTATTCTTTATTGCATTATTCCAACCATTTAAATACAACTGCTAACGTTCCTTCTTGACAAAGGAAGAAAACACACATTGAATAAGAATGGTTGTATTCTTCTTACTAAAAATAAAGATACTAGATTCAATCTCATTGAAAATAAAAGACACAGACTTAAATAAAAATAAATTACTATAGCTGAATCAATTCTCTTTATATGTACACTTCTTTCTAAATCTATTGTGTGTATCTCTTGTATTTGATGGGCTCCAGATTTTCTTTTGTTGCATGGGCTTGCTCACGACCCATAACATTACTCCCCTATTGGAAAACATGTTTGTCCGTCAACACTAATGATGGGTAACGTTCCATGATAGTAACTGTGTCTACCCATAAATTCGCATGGTTTGAGGAGCGTGGGTGCTTGTGATCGCATTGAGGTAAATTTCAACATCCTTAATTGTCTTGTTCATCATACTCTTCTAATCCCTCAAGCTAGAAAAGATGTTTGCAACGGTGACCAGGAGTGTAAAGTTTCATTGCAATTAAAATAAAGGCACTTGGCATGTCATTCTTCTATTTCCAAATAAATGGTTGCTTTGGTAGCGGGATAGGGGCATATTGCGGTGTGATGGTCGATTCAGATCGTTTAGATCATCATTCATAAAGATGGGCAAAACTCATAGCCGATGTGAGATCTTTTGGGTGGTGAAGCTCGACTTCCATAGCGATGTGATCTTGGAGGTTACTGATGAGTATTTGAACTTCTTGTTATGTTGTTAAGGATCTTGCTCGTGCTGCCAATTGTTCGAACTTTCGCCGGTAGTCTTCCACAGATCCTGATTGTTGAAGTTTGGCATGCTCACCCAATTTGTTGTTGCGAATAGGTGGCCCAAACCTCATATTACATTGATCTTTAAATTCCTCCTATTGAATATGAGATCGATTATGTTGTAGTTTGATGAACTATAATTGGTCATCTCCCTTAATATGGAACGAGGCTAGGCCAACCTTTTCTTCCTTTGGAGTGTGGTGATGGAAAAAAAATGGTCACATCGATTGAGCCATCCTAAAGGATTCGACTGACCATCATAGTGTGGGAAATCCAATTTTGAATATCGTGGTATATATATGAGGATCCCTCCTCAGGGCCATGGTACTCTTCTAAGCAGTGTCCTTGTGGGTTAGGATGGTTGCTGCTCTCTTCACCTGGATGGTTGTTGTGCGAGTGTATCTTAGAGAAGCCTTTCGACAATCTCTAGTCGAGCGTGGATGAGCTGTTGCCATTTTTTCATTGACAGCTTTGTCCTCCTAGTAAATTTTAAGAAAAGCATCAAAGCATTGTTGAAGTGATTGTGACTCACCCATTTCGACGATCTCTAATACTAATTTGTTATGGCCCTTGGATATGGATCTTGTAATGGGACGGTTTATTGACTGATCGGTGGAATCAATTTTTATCTTCTTGGTTTTACGACCTTGACAATCTATGGTGGTAGGGATAATTTGAGGCTATTTGGGATTAGAGAACCTCTCGATTTATGGGATTTGATTTCTTTTTGTAAATTTAGTCGTAATCTTTATTGTATTTTTTGAGCTATTTAAATACAACTACTGACGTTCCTCCCTGACAAAGGAAGAAAACAAACATTGAATAAGAAAGGTTGTATTCTTAAAAAATAAAGATACTCAACTCAAATCTTAATGAAAATAAAAGACAACAACCACCAGGTCGGCTATATTGAAAATAAAAGATACTCGACTTAAATAAAAATCAATTATTATAACTGAATCATTTCTCTTAATATGCACCCTTCTTTTTAAATTTGTCATGCGTATATTTCTTGTATTTGATGGACTCCAGATTCTCTTTTGTTGTGTGGGCTTGCCCACGATCCATAACAACATGAGGGAGATCAAACACCCAACGAGGCATTTTGCGCCCATTAGGACTTGTTGGAGCAAATATTCATGTAGGTACCAACTGCGGCAACTCGTGAGGATGATGATTATATAAGAGAGAGAGAAAGAGAAATGGAAGGTACAAGAAAAAAAATTAGTCAAATTAAATTGAAAAAAAATTATTATTATTCATTAGAAAGTTTGGGAATTAATAGATCAAGGTACTGAGTGGTGAATAAATCTCTTGATTAGTTGGATTATTTATTGCTCCATAATGGAATATCTTATTGTTGTTCATTGTCCTTTCTAACCCCATATATGGGCCTCTTCCTTGCTTATGTTTATTACCCACCACTCGAGGCACTTACCTTGCTAATGTACCATTGACAACCGTGATGTGAAAACACCTATCTAAGACTTCTCTTTAGTCACCAATCGCCATCCCACCACTCGAGGCATTCACTTTTTCATTTTATATTCTATACACCAATATGATTTAAATATGTTACATTTGTATCTACATTTACATCCACTGCCTTAGAGGCACACTTTGTGACAACTAACCATCATCGATGAGATTGGATGCTCACATTTTATTATTTTGAAACTTTTGAGGACATCTTAAAAAAGGATAATTTATAGGAGAGTAAAATATGGTGATTTTTAACGAAAGGACATTCTAAACTTTTCTTCATCTTCCTTTTATAACAAACTAAACATCAATTTGACATGTCTACCAAGCTTCAATGTAGGGACAATGCTTAGAAATATTTGTCTCACTCTCACTTAGTTGTATCAATTCATAGTGGTCTGTGTTAGTTCTTATGCCCACATAGACTTAGTAAAATGGTATAGCAGAATAAAAGAATCAATTGAGATTGCTCAAAGTTTACTTCTATACATATATGCCCTCTTTCGATTTATGACGACGCTATTCTCAGTGCGCATTATCTTATAAATTGTATGCTAATCTCTACTCTATGGTAAAGTTCACTTTACTATCCTCTTTCTATAATATGTTGTGCACTCCCATCTACCTTAGGCCTTAGGTTTTTGAATGTACTTATTTTATTCATCTATTGTGTTCCTTGATGTGGTAAGTTTTCCTCGAGGTCCATCAAGTGCATTTTTAGTTATTATTGTCTCTAAAAAGTTTATCATTGTTACTTCCTTAAGAAACGTCATGCCTTTAACATTGCTAATGTGTCATTTTTTTAGTTTGCTCCTTTTTCTCTCTATATCATCTACTTGAGCCTACATAGGAAGATCTTCTTATCCCCACTTATTGTACTTTCTACCCCTCCCTTGGTTGCTAATGACCATCCACTTAAAGCTCTTTCCTTGCCAATACACAAATGACGATTATAATGCAACGACACTCCAACTCCACCATATGTTTGAGACTTTCTTTCTCTCTAGTCACCAATTGCCATCTTGGAACCCTTGGATTTGGATATTTTCATTGTTTCTAACAAAGGTACTCGTGAGTCCTCTATTTCCCATTTTCATCCACTTTTTTGTTTATACATTATTATCATATAAATATGTTGCACGTGTATCTTCATTTTCTTGAGAGTACATTCCAATGAATGCCTTGGTGGCATTTTCAAGTCTTAGGCTGCAGCTAACCATAATAAATGAGATGGATGCTCTATAGTCTGACACTTAGAAGTTGATTCTTTTTTCCCAAGGAAGTCCACATTAAGTCTCAAATAAGCTTTGTCAATTAAATGTTGCCTCCATAAATAGTTGATTGTCTTAAAGCTCATTTAGTAGTAAAGATTTATAGTGTTTACTACATGGATACATTTTTTTAGTGGCTAAAATTACTTCTGTCCATCTATTTTCCCTAGTTGTTGTCTTATATTAACTCCTCTATCAGCTTCATATCGAGAATAACTTTCTTCAAGCTGACTTTTCTAAGGTCTATAGAGTAGTCTTCAATGTTTATTGCTCGGGGAAAGCTAGTCTTGTGTGTAGGTTAAAGTCATTAATAAAGGTAAACGTACGTATATCTCACAACTCAAGTAGGCATTGAACATGTTTGATGAGACTGTCATGGTAGAAATTAAACCCCATAGACCATAATGTTGGATTAGTATCATGACAGAAGGAGCTTCAAACTGATCCAAGGAAATACATAGGATTTGTAGGAAAATTTCACTCTCTCATGGTCACCAAACGTGACATCTTATTATTCATAGTGTGTAATTAATTTTTAGAGAATTTATACCATAACCATCCGTAGCCCTCAAGACCGTTCTAGAAAAGTATCTTATTTGGTGATCTTTAGATCTTGGAGTACTTGAGTGTAGATTTGACAGCTTCTATGGATAGACAATATGCATTTGGCTATTGTTCCTACTTAGGATGTAATTTTATTTCTTGGGACAATAATAAATAGACACTTGTAGAAAGATAAGTGCAGAGACAGAATATAGGACTATACCCTTGTTACAGGTGAGCTCATCATGGTTAAACACCTTCTGATCAGGGTAGTATATGCTTTTGTAGAGACAATGATATTGTGACAAGCAAATTACTACGCAATATATCTTTAACCAATAGTTTACAAGAGGACAAACCACATAAGGACTGCAATTACCACTCAACTCCAATGATTTACATTAATCATAGGAAACTTATTAACTAAATCCTTAAAAGAACCTAGTATGTAATACATTAGTAACAAGTTGAGTTTCTATAATAAATTCAAATTAGCTTGAGGTAGAATGGTGTATAGACTTAGTTGTAAATTGATAAAGTGTTTATATCAAATGTTCCTTATTAATCAATAATATATATAGGTAGAAGGGTACTTACCTAGGATCGTATGGAATAATTCCCACACAACAGTTATGTTAGTGTTTTCTTTAGGATGTGATGTGTAAATTGAGATTTTGACCATTAGACTAAATATTCGCAAGCATGTTAAGCCTTCAACTTTAGTTCCATGTTAGACTCAAAAATTTACCTGATGTGTTTAGTATGTAGATATAAATGATTTCTTGTCTGATCATCAACTAATGGTTTACCAGAAATAGCATGGCATCATGGAGAAGTGAAATCTCAGTTTTCATTACTCTTCAAGAATAGTGAATCAGTATGCTTACATGCCTATAAATATCTAAGCTACTTCTATTTTGGATGATAAATCTGATTTGATGCAAATATGCCTTTTGTCCTGATGCATCCTAGAAGTCTTAGGATAAGAAGCTACTTGATAATTCTTTATTTCCTTAGGAAACTTATTGCCCACTTAGGTCCACTTAGAATTGTTTGATAAAGATATAGTTTAGGAGTTGGGTAGTCACCATGTACTTGATGATATTTATATCCTATCTTCGCTTGTAATTCATTGGGAAATTTACATTACTATATCTAGATAGCTTATATTTCCATTTTAGATGAAGGTAACAAGCAATAGTATATTTCTTTATCATAGATCCATGATTTGATTATATGTATGTATTTCCTTCAAACAGATTGATGATAAACTTTACATTTACCTGGAATATGTATCTGGTGGTTCTATCCATAAACTCCTCCAGGACTATGGTCAATTTGGTGAGCCAGCAATTCGGAGCTATACCCAGCAAATTCTTTCTGGATTAGCATATTTGCATGCTAAAAATACTGTACATAGGTATGACATAAGGAATTGTTTCTTTTGAATGATTGGTCTCTTTTCTGCACCTGACTTTTTACTCAACCTTGTGCAGGGACATAAAAGGTGCAAACATATTGGTAGATCCAAATGGCCGAGTTAAGCTGGCAGATTTTGGGATGGCAAAACATGTATGCTTTTATCTCTAAGCATTGCTTTAGCAATTTTATCCTTTTATATCTTGATAATATTGTGGCTGGTCTTTCTAATGCAATATGGGTTTGATCCATGTTTGGGAAATTTTGTTTTGCCTATCTCCATATTCGTGCATGTTTTTCATGTGAAATTAAATATATCATACTTGTTTTATGTTGCAAATTTCAATGTTTATTAGCTACTTGAGTTTTCCTTTAGTATGGTATTTTAGCAATTCACTCACTAGTCCTACTTAGCTCGATTCATATGATTTGACAGACTCGATTTTGAATAATACATTACATATATATAATATTAAGGTTCTAAGAATAGTATGTGATTTGTACACTGAATTCATATAATGTCATTAGTCATTCTAAGGTATGTATATACTTGAAAATCTGTTTGGACGAAATGTTGTCATGCTTATCTCACATATCTTGCATGTTTAGTATAACTTAAATGCAACACATTCATTGTGCTCACAATTCATATAACGTGACTAGTCATTCCAATGGAGCATGTGCTTCAAAATCTGTTTGGATGAAATGCTATCATGCTGCATTTCATGCATTTTTATTCTTTAAAAACTTCTTTATGTGCTAATTCCGGTTTTGTATTTTGAGTTGCTCCTGTAGGCTTTAGTGTTGGGAGTTAGGCAATTCCACATGCTATTGTTGCCACTTAATTTCATTCATATGATTTACCAGATTACGTATTATAATAGTGCTTTGAGTCAAAGTACTGAGCAGATCAGTGGAGGAAAATAATCTCCTAAAGATTAAGTTTATAGGTATTATATATCATTCATAAACTTGATTTATCAATCTTTCTCCGTCATTGAATTTATTATACATAACTGGAACTTATGTGCCAGATCACCTAGTGATTTTGTTTCTTACATCCCTTGCTCCATGACAATCCCTTGCTCCATGACAATCTGCACAACCAGTTATGTTATTCACTCAAGATATGCTTGGATTGTGACACTAGTCTATTTAAAGCATCCTTTATTTTTTTAACCAACTTCGGATTATATGAAAGGAATAGTGTATAGTAATTTACAATTAGTTTTCGTTTTACTGCAGAAGTAATAAGTATGCAATAATTATGCTTATATATATATTGAAACTTTGCTACCAGAGTACAATGGCTTGATCAAATCAGCTGCAGGTGAATTTTAGCATATTGTAAGAAAGTCTGCATTTATATTTTTTGGAAGTCTACCACCAGAGTACAATAGTTTGATCATACTGTAATAAAGAACATGCATCATCCTTAATTGTCATGAGAGCATTAAAATTCCATGAGACCATTACATGTACTCAAACTTAAAATGCATTCTCATTTTTCCAGTACCTATGCGAATTTGATATTAAAATTATTTTGTAACATGGATTAGTACCAAAAAAAAAAAAACTATTCCCTATTGAATCTATTCTGAAATCTGAAGGCATAAAGGTAGTTTTTTTTCTATGTTCGAACACAATATTTATCACCTAATGTTGTGTTTCTCAGATTACTGGACAATCATGCCCCTTATCATTTAAGGGAAGCCCATATTGGATGGCTCCAGAGGTATTGTTTTATTCAGGTGACACTTTTATCAATCGTACATCTAAACTAATTCCTATTATGCATCGTGTGGTTAGGTCATCAAGAATTCAAATGGATGTAACCTTGCTGTGGATATTTGGAGTCTAGGGTGCACTGTCCTGGAGATGGCTACATCAAAGCCACCTTGGAGTCAATATGAAGGGGTTGTTACTTAAAACTTTGAGAGCATGCAAAATTTATTTAGGGTGCTACTTTGATATTTCTATAAATTCAGAAAGCATCTTCTTTTTCTAGTTTCCTTATATAAATTTTCTGTATTAAAGACTTTTTACATAAATAAGTTGTAGACATACGTTTTAAGTGAGGACTATAGATTTATCAATTACTCTCCATCAATACATTAATTTTGAGAATATGATGGCTGAATGCCAAGATACCTTTTTGCATGATTTGTGAATGCTCTTGCTAAATCTTATCCATTTGCAATTAAGTTGTTTTCCAAGCTTACTTTATTCCACATCTCTGAATGGAAATAGTTATTTGCCCAACATGGTATCACCAGTTACACTAATCACTGACTTGAAGCAGCAATTCACAAGAAGCCCGTTCCCTAATTAATTTTCTTGGATGATCTCGCCCTTGCTTGTATTAATTTGAGAATAGAGTTTCCCTTGTCTTGTACTTGATAAGAGTTATGTACATATTTTACATTATACAAAGAACTTATCCATTTATAATGCATGGCCAAGTATTAATTTTATTCTCTAGTTGGCTTACTTTATTTTATTTGGTCTTTTTCAATATTTACCAACTGTTTCTTCCATAGATTGCAGCAATGTTCAAAATTGGAAACAGTAAAGAGCTTCCAAAAATTCCTGATCACCTCTCTGATGATGGCAAGGATTTTATAAGGCATTGTCTTCAGCGTGAGCCATCTAACCGCCCTACAGCTTCTGAACTTTTGCAGCATCCATTTGTGAAAAATGCATCATCAATTGAGAAATCTCCAATTTGTTCTGAACCTTTAGAATCGCCAGGTGGCATTTCAGCTGGAACAAACATAAAGGTAAATTGCTCTCTAAGAACTGGTTTACTTGCAGTTTTTTGTCCTTCTTAATAAATGTGATGCAAAAAAAAAGTCGGTTCAGGATTTAATACATGGTTTTATTTATTTTTACCTGGTCAAAAATTCATATTTTATATTTCTACTTTTACTATTTCCTATTTGCCTAGTCTATTTTTCAAGACTTAATAAGACCAGGTTATTGTAAAAGCTTATAAAAGAGGCCTCATAACATTGCCCAAATCATTCCATAATAAAATATCCTTTTTGCTTTGGCCTTCCTTGCTCATGGGATCACTGACCAAGGCATAGAACCCCATGGGATCGTCAATTTAGGCACGTAGTTCTATCTTGGGCTATGTCAAGTATAGACTAGGGACTAGGACGCAAGTATAACTCCACATATAATGTGAAAATTTCTAAAGTTTCATTAGTTTGTCTATTTTTCTTGTGGAATCGTCTAGCTTCAATTCTTTAAATAGTGAATTTCCATCGTTGTCCAGACATGAAATGGCAAATAAACAAGGAAATCTCAGGTTGAGGTTTTGTGCACAAGCAGCCAACTTTTGCCCCTAAAGTTTGACATGCCAAATTGTTTCATTATTTATTTCTATTTCAAACATTCTTTGTCCTTAACCAAGAGTTCATAGGTATATAATTATGGCTGAATTGACCATGCTATTGAGAAACATGGAAATTAGTATCTAATTGTTTCAGTTCATCTCATATATACTACATAGAAGTAACTCTCGTTGACTTGTAATTCCTCAATTTAGTCACACATTGTGAGTTTTGAGCTAATAAAGAAGTTTTATAAAGCTTAGATGGGTTACCTACTATTAATTTGGTTAGGTATTTTGGGTGGGTGATTGTGCCTTACATGTTAATAATTCAATTCATTCATCTAAGTGGGTCGTGTCAATTAGTATTAGAGAAAACCAAATCCTAGGCATGATGAGATATTGGAATGGCTATCAATGTTGTAGTGTAGCCACCATTTGACTTCATGTGCCGTTATTCAATGAGGATTCTAGGCTATGAGTTGAAAAGGTTTGGGATGTCAAGGCTTAGGTAGGGAGATTATGATACTGTTTAGTCCCATATGATAATTACTATTCCAGTCGAGTTGAATCTTGTTAAGTTGGTTGAGTCTATTCCAATTGACTCAAATCAAATCGAGTGCAAGGTTTATCTTGTGCATAGGATTTTAGTCAATTTGACACTCAACTAAGCAACTAGAACAAGCATTAATAGACTCCATATTTGATTTTGCTTGGCTTACACCTTAAAAGCTCCTAGATCATGCTCAACCATAGACTACAACTCGAAACTCATGTTCCTCAATCGAAGGGTAACAATCTTCAGGATGTCTCGGCTTCATGAATTTGTCTCCTGTCAGGCAGTCCGTTAGATGCACTAAGCCTTAAACTCGTTCCATATGCTATCCTTCATTAGGTTACATAGCCCTCCTATTGTGGCTTCTGTCAAAATTATTGAATCAACTATATGTTCGTTGTCTTGTCTTGTGGTCCCCAAATGTTTCATCCTTCATTGATCTCCAATAGAATTTTGAGCCATCACAACTTGGCTACACCAAGTCAACACAACTCGACTTCGTTTAGTCATAAGCTCCACAAGCTTCATACGAATTCTACCAAGTTCTTGCAAACTTTGTACACACATTAGTAACATGAAAATTTAAACCCTTTGACAAGCACATCAAAACAGTGAGCCATTGAGCCATCACAACTTGGCTACACCAAGTCAATACAACTTGATTTTGTTGAATCATAAGCTCCACTAACTTCATATGCAGTTTCTGCAAACATCATACACATTAGTAACTCAACAAAACTTACCCTTCGACAAACACATTAAAACATTTTGGTCGAACACAACCACATAGGGCATGATTGCACTAATACTATTAACTTGGGTTTTGGATTTAAGTATTTTGGTCTAGTGATTGGGCTTTACAAATTAATGTCAATTCTCTCATTTAAGCAGACTGGACCAAGTTCATATTGGTCAAAACTCTGCTAATTTTTTATTCTCAGTTTTTATATTCTACATTTACCATCTCATGCACACTTGCGCACATTTTACATTATAGATACTCATGTCATTTAACTCTACTGCCTAATATTTAGATGTAATATTTTGTATCTTGTCATACATGCCTATATATATTTTATTAGAAATATAGATATTGTAGATATGTGATCTGGCTATTTGAAGCATGAGTCAAACTAGTGAACCAGCTTCTTGGAGTTTGACCAGTTCATCATCTTTTGGTGCAATTTTGGAAACTATGCCAAGAACAGTATGGGGATTTGAATTACAGATGTAATTGCCTCAACGTACCCTAAGTGGCTTCACTTGAAACATGTGTTGTGGTGGATAATGAATGTGTCTGTATCTGATAGCTGCATATTTGTAAATTAAACCAATCCCTCGTCTATGAGAATCACGAAATACATGGTTAAATACACGTTGATATCACAGAAAGTGGTGCACTTTAGTAGAATTTAAAAGAATGAATCTAAGGTCTAGTTATATAATCTGTGATTTTTGAAAGGATGTGTTCAGTCAAATGGTCTGCTTTCTTCTCTATATTTCTCTTTCATTGCTTCATTTTGCATCTGCTTAATCATGATATTTCTTTTATACTTATATGCTTTTAATTTTCGTGCGGTTATTAATAAAACTCCAGATAACTAGCCATGTGAAAAATTTGTCTTCTCTGGACACGGAAGGAATGACAATCTATCACATAAGAGGTGGATCACCTACCATAACGACAAGGTAAATCACTGTTTTTTTTAGCCTTGTTTAGACTTATGATTTTATTAGTATGTTTGTTGTTTTCTTTTATCAATTTAAAAGGTAGGAATAGCTTGGTCTAACTTTGGACATGGTTTAAACATTACATGTTAACTTTGAAACGTTGTCGTAAGCATCCTAATTATATTTTTTAAGAAAATATTCAATGTTTTCATGTCATCTTATTTCATTATGGAACAATCAAAGAAATCCAAATGAACTATTGGTTACTGTGGGATGTGATCTCACAAATCAAATATTTTAAAATTTTTCTAATAGTATGTAGAACTTAAATGCATACTCAATAATATTAAGTTAACTCCTTTTTTTTAATTTTATTTTTAGCTGATACACCATAGGCACGTGGTTAAATAGCACTCTTATCACACAAAGATCTTGTGTTCCAGTTATTCACACTACTGCACAAAATGGCAGTGAACATGAGCACTTTTTTTTTAAAAGATATATTTTTTTTTTGTAAAAAAAAACTATTGATTATCCTTCTCGTATGCAGTGATGTTCTTATGAGATACATTTCTTGCCCTGTCTCTCCGATGGGAACTCCTCACTTGAATTCCAGGTCTCAACGGTATGCGAGTGGAAGGATGTCCCCTTCTCCCATTTCGAGTCCTATAGCCACCTCAGGTGCGTCTACACCTCTGACTGGTGGCAATGGTGCTATTCCCTTCAGCCAGTCTAAGCAGGGGGGTCGTGAACCTGATGGCTTCAATTGCTTGTCAAAATGCAAAAGTGATGTGTATCTTAGCGGGATCATTTGCCACGAACGGAAACTCAATCTTTTAGCTGGAATGCAGCAAGGCCCACAAAATGTCTGGGAAAGAGTGGCATCAGAAGCTGACATTTGCAGTGCTCAGTTTGGTAGGCTGAGACATGTTAATTTACGGGATCCTCATGAGAAGCAGCCTGATCATATGCTCCATTCCGTCAGAGATCAAATGAAGCTTAAGCCTTCACAAAGTCCTAGCAGTTCAGGTATTCCAACTCATGACTCGGCAAAGGCTACATGACCGACAGAATGATCAGCCAGATTTTAATTTTTTGTTTGTTTGTTCTGGCATGCTTATATTGGCCCACAATTTCATCCCAAACTAATTTATTTGGTAAGGAAGTTGCCACTGTAAATCATTCTTTGTTCTTTGGAGACTTGGGCAGTGGACTACATTCTTTTCTACAATTCTCAGCCAAGTTTCAAACTGGTAAGTATTAGTGGAGTCTGCAGATTGACGTAGTGATTTCATTGAGGATGCAAGTTCTTTGTTAGGAAAGCACAAGAGCAAGCGATGTTTGGAAAACCGGAAGCTCTGAACTCTAACTTGTGCATACAGTTTGACTATTTGTATAAAGGCTGACCCCCACATTGTCCAACATTATACATCATTAAGTTATTATACTGTGACTCACTCCATCAGTTTGGATGTACAATTACCATATTTCTTTCTATGGAAGCATTCTCTTCTATGCAGTTATCTATATTTGTGACAGTTATTAAGGATAACAAAGGATGTTTTAACCACTCGTTTGCTTCTTAGATATGTTGTTGTAAAGGCTTTTATTGAGTTAATTGTTGTTTACAACTGATTTTATTTTTTTAGAAAATGAAGGATATTTTAATTCAGAAAATTGAGAAAAATCATTTTTATAGTGAGGAAGAGATTTAGGTTGGATGATGGTTGATGGCAAATTCTTTTCTTGTATCTTTTAAAATGGAATTTTACACTTTTTTTTTCTAAAAAACATGACTCAAATTTATATTTTTCTTGTAACCATTCATACATCAATAATAAAATAAAAAAAAAACATATTTTGAATAATTGCTCAATACGGTTTGGGGTTGTATCAATACAATAACAGTCAATAAGCAACATTGATTCGTTTGGAAGATTGAACCAACTGATTCTTTTGGAGGATTGAACCCTAATGCCCCTATATTAGATGGACCACACTGATTGGAGGATTGAATCTGTCGATGGATCGTAAGTAATTATGGTTAAATTATGACCATGATTCCGTCGCAATTAACATATAGGTCATCTTCTAATCCACAAAAAGTGAACTAGGGATCCCTACTCCCCTATATTGACACTAGTCCTTTGTGGAGTGATCATTCCTTTCTTGTGGACTAAACCCTAATGTCTCTGTATCGACACTGATCCTTCGTGGAAGCCAAACCACTAAAACCCCAAATGACATTTCCATATCGTGCCATGTCAGCCTAGTCGGGAAAGAAAAAAGCTTCTTCATCTCCAAGAAGACTATCACAGCCAACAAGCTATCAGGACCAGCCTGACTCGTGCGCGCCGCCAACTTCCCAAGTTATTGCCATTGTCCTCGCAACATTCTCTAATCGGAACAATCCATCACAGTGGCGTATTAGATTCTTGACATCGATAAAATTACCGAACAAGTAAGCCACTTGCAGTAAAAATCATCTAAAAATTTCTAGTAATCGTTGATCCAAAGACGACGCCTTTACCAGGTAATCGGAGTCATATTCGCTGCTAAGGCAATCCATTCTACTGTGGTGGGGCAGCAGGGGCAATGGCGCACGACGGCACGAGACTAGCACGGTGGCAGCACGCAGCGAAGCTGACAGGGGTCGATCCCCTTGAGAAATAGCATTTGGAAATCGATTCCATCCGAATTGTAATTGAAATAGTCTCGACAGACGTCAAAATCACAGAAATTGAACTTCTAGATGAAAGTCTCTCCAACGTCGGGAAGATTGCCATTAGTGTCGAAGAGGGTGAGATAGAGTTGGGTCAATTTCGACTGTTCTACGTTGGCCTTCAAAAAAGCGCAGCACTCGTCTGCCAAACGAAGGTAGTGCGGCTTCTGCGGGAGGACGATGCATCTCGAGAACTCAGTGCCGAAAGACACCATAGGAAATCGAGGGAGCACTTGCGCGATGGGAGAACTCAAGGTCCAAATTTGAAGCCAATACTCGTCGAACCCTGATTTGCTTTCCCAGAACCTGAGGGTGAAGAAGATCGACCGGGAGGTTATCTTTGCTCATCGCAAGGCGCAGAAAAGAAGATTCGCCGATCAAAGCGCGGCGCAGAAAAGAAAATATGGGAAAGAGCAATGGCCGGACTGGCTGGGCACCTACATTTATAGTAAATAGAAACCGAGTGGGTTTAGGATTTGGAGGCGGTGATCCGACTCCGTCCTATTTTACAGTTACCGACCTCTATTTTTTATTTTTATTTTATTCGTAGCGTTGAAAGCCAGCAACTTGGATTCATTTAAAAGCTGCAGCGTTGCGACTTCGACCAGGTTGCCACACGATTTTTCAAGAAACCCGCATATTCTCCGGCTTCCTTCACCTCGTCGGCGCTACAGGCTCATCCAGCCAACTGTCGACACCCACTTTCCCTCCTCCATCTTCCATCTCGCCAATGTCTAAGAATAACTTGCTCGTGCTCAGGAGGTAAGTCAAAAAGTTGCATTGTTGTTAGTGTTAGAAATATGAAGATAAGATCTTTGTAGAGAGGGTGAGAATAAAGAACTCAATAACAATTGTTATTACTCTTCATGATTCATCTACAAATGTCAACTACAAAGACTTATTTATACACATAAAAGTGATTCTTTAAGAGACACATACAAAACTCTTTAAGGGACACTTAGGTAACTCTTCATGAAAAATGTCAAGAATATGCTCTAGGAATAATCTCTAGAGTTAATAAACAAAAATTTAAGTTTATTATTCAACATGCCCCTTTAAACTTAAACTTTTTTCATGACTCCAAGCATACTCCTCATCTTGCTGAAAACATCCACTCCAAGAGGCTTTGTAAAAATATCCGCAACTTGATCAGCAGATTTCACATATTCAAGTTTGATCTCTTTTTCCATAATATTCTCTCGGATGAAATGATAGCGTGTATCGATGTGTTTACTTCGATCATGAAAAACAGGATTCCTCGCCAGAGCTTGAGCAGACTTGCTGTCAATAAAAATCACCGTTGCTTCATTCTCTGACAAGCCTATCTCCTTCAACATTCTTCTTAGCCAGATTGCGTGACAAGCGCATGTCGTAATCGCGACATATTCAGCTTCACAGGAAGATAACATGACGATTGCCTGTTTCTTTGAACTCCACGAAATTGCATTAGACCCCATAAAAACACAAATCCAGTTGTGCTTTTTCGATCATCTATATCTCCGGCAAAATCACTGTCGCAATATCCAACAAGTTGGAATTCCTTGGATGATGAATAAAACAGTCCGAAATCAATTGTACCTTTCAAATATCTCAAAATCCTTTTTTGCCACCTTCATGTGATTCGTCGTTGGCGCTTCCATGAATCGACTAATAATCCCTACGCTAAAAAGAATATCCGGCCGAGTACAGGTCAAATACCTTAGGCATCCCACAAGACTTTTGAACAGTGTGGGATCCACCTTTTCTCCCTCTTCGTTCTTGCTCAATTTAGCTCCAACCTCCATAGGGGTAGCCACCGATTTGCTATTTGACATATTAAATCTATCCAGAACTTCCTTCACATATGCTTGTTGCCCAACAAAAATTCCATCATCTGATTGATGCACTTCTAATCCGAGGTAAAATGACATTAAGCCAATATCTGCCATCTCAAATTCTCGGGCCATATCATTCTTGAAATCTTCAAAGAGACTTGGATTATTTCCTGAAAAAATAAGATCGTCCACGTAGAGGCAAACGAACAAACAATTTCCATTTTTATCCATCTTCACATAAAGCGCATACTCATGTGGACATCTTGCAAATCCTTTCTCTCGAAAATAGGCATCAATCCGATTATACCATACTCGAGGCGCTTGTTTAAGACCGTACAAAGCCCTCTTCAACTTCAATACCTTTCCTTCTTGTCCTTTCACCACATAGCCTTTTGGTTGCTCTACAAAAACATCCTCCTCAAGAAAACCATTAAGAAACGCAGACTTCACGTCTAATTGAAATATTTTCCAGTTTTGTTGTGCTGCAAATGAAACAAAAAATCTGATTGTTTCTAAACGAGCAACTGGAGCAAATACCTCCTCATAGTCCACTCCGTGTCGTTGTGCATATCCCTTGACGACTAATCTTGCTTTATATTTTTCCACGATACCTTTGGCATTCTTTTTCTCTTTGAATATCCACTTGACACCAATCGACTTTTGACCCGCTGGAAGAGAAGTGAGTTCCCAGGTGTCGTTTCTTTCAATGGCTCGAATCTCCTCGTCCATGGCTTGTCTCCATTTCTCCTCCTTACTAGCTTCTTCAAAACTCAAAGGCATTGTTTCAGCCAACAAACAGAACATAGAAACATCATTGATTACCTCCGTATTCTCGTAAAGATCTTGGATAGTTCTCATCCTTTGTGATCCTTCATAAGAGCTTTCACTTGATGAAGATGTACTAGGTGTGTTCGGTGTCGTCGTAGCAACTGCGGGCTGACATGTTTCTTCTTCTTGATTGTCCTCATCGAAGAATGGGAAGAATTTGTCGATGGAATCTTCATGTACTTCCCAATTCCAAGAAGCATCTTCATCAAACTCCACATCACGACTCACAACAATCTTCCCGTTGATAGGATTGTAGAGCTTGTACCCCTTTGATTTTCCGTCATAGCCGATGAACACAAACTTCTCGCTTCTATCATCAAGTTTTGTTCTCTCTTGCTCCGGCACATGCTTGTAAGCAATACTCCCAAAAATCCTTAAGTGAGATACATCTGGCTTCTTTCCGCTCCAAGCTTCAATTGGTGTTTGGTCCTTCACGCTTTTGGTCGGACAACGATTTAGGAGATACACCGCACAAGCCACTGCTTCCGCCCAAAATTCCTTTGGCATCTTTTTATTCTTCAAGATGCTCCGCGCCATGTTGAGGATGGACCGGTTCTTTCTTTCAGCCACTCCATTTTGTTGCGGTGATCTTGGAACTGTGAGGAAGCGCCTAATGCCATTTTCTTCACAAAAATGGTTAAAAACACCAGAAGTAAACTCTCCCCCTCTATCGGTTCTCAATGCCCGAATTATATAGCCACTTTCTCTCTCCACTAAAGCCTTAAAATTCTTGAAAGCATAAAAACTCTCAGATTTTTCTTTCAAGAAATAAACCCAAGTCTTCCGGCTAAAATCGTCGATGAAAAGTAAGAAATAATTACTTTTACCATAAGATGACGGCTTGATCGGTCCACAAACATCGGCATGAATTAATTCAAGTGGCTTCGTCGCTTTTGATGTTGCTTCCTTTGGAAAACTTCTTCTTGCGTGTTTGCCTAGAAGACATGCTTCACAAAGTTGATCCGGATGATTGATCAAAGGCATCCCCTTTACCATCTTCTTTTCAAACATCATTTTCAGGCCACCGAAATTGAAATGTCCCATCCTCATGTGCCAACACCACGCTGGATCCTTTACAGACACTTGCAAGCAATTCGGCTCTTCGGTTTGAATTGGAATTGAGAACATTCTATTCTTCGACATCGTCACCTTCGCAATTAGGTTAGCGCTCCCGTCTCGTAGCCAAAGATTACGATCTTTCATAAGAATCTGGTAGCCCCTTTCCATGAGTTGCCCCAAACTCAAAATATTGCTCTTTAATCTAGGGACATAATACACATCGGAAATAAACCTGTGAGTGCCATCCTTCAATCGAATCAAAATGGTACCTTTGCCTTCAATCTGGATCTTCGAAGCATCACCAAAAGTGACATTCCCGGTTGCCTTTTCCTCAAGTTCAACAAATTTCGACTTGTTGCCACACATGTGATTACTTGCACCGTTGTCTAGATATCATTGGCTTCCTTCTCCAATAGATTCTTGGTTGAGTGTTAACAACAATGTTGACTCTTCCATTTCTTTCTCCTCGACCAGATTGACTTCTTCTTTTGCATCCTCGGCGTACCAGCAGTTACGGGCATAGTGACCCATCTTGTGACAATTGTAGCACTCAACATGTGATTTGTTGTACCCTTTTTTGTATCCGTCACTTCCTCGTCCTCGTCCTCTTTCTCTTCCTCTACCACGACTTCTTGGATTTCCTCGTGGCTTTTCATCGTTTATTCTCTCGACTTCTTGATTTCTGCCATGACCTCGACTGCCACCATGAGAATAACCGCGACCTTGACCGCGACCGCGGCCTCGTGAAACTGCACTTCCCCGTTCGGTAGACGAATGCTTGACTAGTAAGACTTGCTCCAATGGCTCTTTCTTGTACTTGTTCATTCGCTCCTCGTGCACTCGTAGCGATCCATTTAATTCATCAATGGAAAGATTCTCCAAATCTCTGTTCTCCTCGATTGCAACCACAACATGATCAAATCTCTGATGTAGAGAACGTAAAATTTTCTCGATCACGCGAACATCTTCTATACTTTCACCGTTTCTCTTCATTTGGTTGACGATGGATAAGACTCGCGTGAAATAGTCTGAAATAGACTCCGACGCTTCCTGATGAAGAGCTTCGAATTCTCCCCGTAAAATCTGAAGTCGCACCTTCTTTACCTTATCAACTCCTTTGTGAGAATTTTCGAGAATTCCCCATGCCTCCTTCGAATTTGAGGCATTTGCTACTTTCTCAAAAACCGCATCGTCCAAACACTGGTGGATGATAGATAGAGCATGCTGGTCCTTCTTTTTGTCCTTCTCGAACTTTTGAATCAGGGTCAACGCCGCATCCTCGTCAGGTTCGACAAACCCATCGCTGACGATTTCCCATGCACCTTGGGAACCGAGTATCGCCTTTACTCGGATAGACCAACTATCATAGTTGTCCTTCGTAAGACGCGGATACTGGAAGCTTAAAGACATGAACCTGGCTCTGATACCACTTTGTTAGAAAATTAGAGGAGAATAGAGGGTGAGAAGAGAGGAGGCACTCAATAACAATTGTTATTAATCTACTTGATTCTATTCAAATGTCAACTACAAAGGCTTATTTATACATACAAAGTGACTCTTTAAGAGACACATACACAACTTTTTAAGAGACACTTAGGTAACTCTTCATGAAAAGATGTCAAGAATATGCTCTAAGAATATTCTCTAGAATTAATAAACTAAAAATTTAAGTTTATTATTCAACAATTATTGTGTGTGTATAGAAATTTAATTATATACATTATCTATCCTTTGTCAATACAATTTTGTAATTTACTATAATAGAAAATAGAATAACTTTACCAAATTAAATTAAAAACACAATATATTAGTTTTTGCATTTAAATTGTTACTTTATTAATGATGTCGTCCTCTTAAAGCATAGATCCAGTCTGATCATATCCAATCATATTGCTGGACCCCAAATCAAATTGAATTGTGTGATTCTAATATCGCTGAGTGCAGCACCTTCGTCCTCTTTACCATTTCATTTGTCATGCTTCTTTATCTCCATAATATTTTCCTTTCTTTTTACTTAAGATTTGTCAAACTATTTTAGAGGGTTTATATGATCCAAGGAGGAAACAAGTAATGATCAATGAGATAGTAGCATTGCATCATATTGGCATAGGGAAGCTTCTTACTCTACTTACTATGGGTCGCAAATATGTATTTACTAACAAAATATCCTCCAATGGCTCTGTTCCTGTCTGCAAACATGGAAATGGATACCGGGGATGTAGTTTTCAACGTGTAGCCGATGAAGGTTACCAAAGAATGAATATGTTGCTCTTAGAAAATCCTTAGAACTTGCGCACTATTAAATCAACTTGAAAAGGAGTGTTAGTAACCAAACAAAGGAACCGGGGGAGATGTCTTTGTGTTTGGTCCTCCGACGCTCGAGTTAGTGCAACATTGAGGATGAAGCAGTAATGAGGTGTTTTCAAGATGAAAATTTCATATCTCCGCAGCTTGTGAGAGACCTTATTATACACGAATAATATCCGGTGCGCGAATTAAGGGATTTCCCCAAATAGCGCAGACATTTGTGACACCTGATTTCCTTCCTTAATGAACTTTCTATAATTACATGCGTCTTCCATACGTGTCAAGTTTGAAAACTTCTTCCGTACAAGGCATAACAGCGTATATTTTTTGACACTGAATATTCTTCTGCAGTTTATTGCACTAAGCCACAAAAAGGATAAATGGGTTAAGGGTCAAACGGTTAATCTGCTTCGCCTGTGCAGCCGGCTTATTCAACCTAGTCGGTATTCACTTCTTTCGTTGGATAGGACAGGTCATTCCGTCCGACCGAGTGCTTCACTCAGTCCACTACCATATAGCCGAACGGCTAGTCTGCTTCGCCTGTGTGGCCAACCTCTACAACCCGATTGGTATTCACTTCTACCGTTGGATAGAACAGGTCATTCCGTCTGACCGAGTGTTTTATTCAGTCGACTACCATTAGCATATGTCACTGTAGGGGTTTCCTAGCCAAGGAGAATCTGACAGAGTGGGCGATCTGCTTGGTCAGTGAATTTGCTGTCTGCCTTGAGGTCAAGTGGCGTGGTTTCTTTGAGGACTGTTTGACCGGAAGATTGACTTGGCAATTCCTTCCACCGGATCATAAGCCTCCCAATCAACTCTAGTAGAAGGAGGCTGAGTGTCCGACTGACTGGACAATGGTCGAATATTCTATTGTCATCCTATTGTTTTCCCTAACCGAATGCTTTCCTGCTCTTTCCCCGCCGACCGAACACAACCTCCGATCGGGTATATTTCTTGTCCAAAACTTCTCTCTGTAGTTCCTCAGGGATTGCACTGGTCATTCGTCATTTAATGTTATGCACGCCGCCCACGTCTTCTGAGTCTTCTCTATTATTCCTTGTATCTTTTCATTTAATGTATCCATACTAAGCCAACACGTGGCGGCTTGCTGTAGCGAGAATGTGTGATTTGACACAGCTCATATTGAGATTTGATTTGACTTTTGACAGAATGAATTCCCATATTTAAATTCGACTGGTGAGATTTCACCTCGTTTTCTCTGTCTAGGTGATCGGATGGCTAAGACGCTTTCGTCGAAGGGTTTAAAAGAAATTACCACTGTAAAATGGCTTTCCACCTTCGTTAAGGTTTTGTTCTACGGTGCTTTTATTCTAGGCGATTTCTTACTTCCAGTGACCTTCTCCTTTCCTCCTTTTTGGTTTTCAGATTTCCAGCGTAAGTCCTCTTCTTCTTCTTCAATGACGACTCCCACTCTAGCTCGGTGTCCGGTTTTTGGTTTACTTCAACCTTCTCCGATAAGGAGGCTGGCGAGGTGGATTGGGTCCGGCTTGCCTTGGAATTTCCGAGCACTTACTACTGCATCATCCCCTTTGGTGACCACCCTCCACATACACCACCAGAGGGTTATCTTCCCTTTTTTAAGGACCAATTCTTAGTGGGTCTATGCTTTCCTCTTCACCCCTTTTTCGTTGATATATGCAATTATTATCAAATCCCTCTTCAACAGTTAGTACCTAATTCCATCAGAGTGCTTTGCGACATCGTGGTACTTTTCAGAATGTATAGGATACTTCTCCGACCCCAAATGTTTCAATACTTCTTCTACCCCAAGTTGTCTGAGCCAGGTGTCTTCTTATTTCAAGCCCGTTCGGGCATTGTCTTTTTGATAAACATGCCCACCTCTAATAAAGGCTGGACAAGCCATTATTTTTTTTTATTAAACTTGACATCCCTTTCACCTTCCCGACTGCCAAGCAGACCAAACTGCCTCCTTAGCCTAAACAGAAATCCTATAAATTCTAGTCTGCCTTCCTTCAGATTGCTCAAGCTTTAGCAGATATCAAGTTTCACACTCTGAAGATGCTGGAGGAAGGTGTCCTGTATATATTTGGCTTGAGTCCCGTTCGAACAAGACTGTCCGCTCATTTCAGTAAGTCCTTTCACTCGTCTTATTTCATTTTTTGCTAACTGATTCCCTTTCTTTGCTTTGCATGTCAAGTCAAGTTGAGATCCCATCTGGGCGATCAATCCAGCTTTCTGGATGAGGAAGAGCTGGAATAACATGTAGTAGATGAGCTGGCCACACTGGGATGTGAGCCGGTCAGCTCCAATGAACCGGTCGAGGAGGTGGCCGAAGTGAGCCAGGTCACATCAATTGAAGCGGGAGCTCATGTCTGAGCGGCCCTCTCTGGTTCCGGTCGAAGTGCCATCCCACTTGGAACTCCTCTTCCCTTCCCCGGGACTACGTCGGTCGGGGAGTGGAGGTGATGAATTAGAGCAGGTCCTGATAGTTCAGTAGAAAAAGTCTGAGGATCTAGCCGCTCGGCTTGAATCTTTTTGAGTAGCATATCTCTGCTCCCATGAGTTCAACACCCAGCTAATCCATCGGCTTCTCCGGGTCGTTCAGTTAAGTGTCGATGGGGTGATGAAGGAGCCAAAAGAAAGTAACTTATTGGGTCAGTCAGTTCCAGGGTCGTAGTGAAAATAAAGAAGATCACCGATGAGCTTCCATATGATGCTGTGACTGAGATGACTTAATCTTTTGATATTAATCTTTTCCCTCAACTCTATAAAAAATCTTTTGATATTAATGAAATGCCATCCTTTTTGGTGTATATTCTTCACATGTGTGGGTTTTTTATTCGTACGACGAATTACCACCCCACTGGCTCACTCTCTTTTAACCTTCCCCCAACTCTTGTCTCCACTTATAACATAGTGCGCCGACTTGCGAGTCTATATCGATGCCTGACCGGCTTGCGACTCAGATGACATGGGGAAACATGTTTATAACCTGACGCTAATGCTCAAGAGTATGGATCAACACTAGATAGGCTTGCGGCTCGGATGGCATGGGGAAACTTGTTTATAACCTGACACGCCAGCTCAGAAGTCTGGATGAACACCGGATCGGCAAACAATTCGGACAGCACGGGGAAACTCGCTTATAACATGGTGCTAAGGCACATGAGTCTGGGAGTACCTCCAAATGAGATGTCATTCGGAGGGCACAGGGAAACCCGCTTATAACCTGGCACGCTGACTTAGGAGTCTGGATTAACGCCCCGACTGGCTTGCAGTTCAGACGGTACAGGGAAACCCCCTTATAACCTGGCACTAAGGCATAGGAGTTTGGAATAATGCCCGACCGGCTTACGGTTCGGATGGCACAAGGAAACCCTCTTATAATCTGCCGCTAAGGCATAGGAGTCTAGGCGTACCTCCAAATGGAATGCCACTCGGAGAGCACGGGAAAATTAGCTTATAACCTGACATGCCAGCTCAGGAATCTGGATTAACGGCCAATCGGCTTGCGGTTCGGACAGCAAGGGAAACCCCGCTTATAACTTCGCACGCCGGCTCAGGAGTCTAGATTAGCACCAGACCGGCTTGTGGTTCGGATGGCACGAGGAAACCCACCTATAACATTACGCTAAGGCACAGGAGTTTGGGCGTACCTCCGAATGGAATGCCACTCGGAGGGCACAGGGAAACCCTCTTATATCCTGGCACGCTGGCTTAGGAGTCTAGATTAACGCCCGACTGGCTTGCGGTTCGGACGACCGGCTCAAGAGTCTAGATTAACGCCTGACCGCCTTGCGGTTCAAACGACACAGGGAAATCCGCTTATAACCTGGCGCTAAGGCACAAGAGTCTGGGCGTACCTCCGAATGGAATGTCACTCAGAGAGCACAAGGAAACCCACTTACAACCTGCCACACCGGCTTAGGAGTCTGGATTAACGCCCGACCGGCTTGTGATTCGGAGGGCACGGGGAAATCCACTTATAACCTGGCACACCTGCTCAGGAGTCTGGATTAATGCCCAATCGGCTTGCGGTTCGGACGACACGGGAAAACTCGCTTATAACCTGGAGCTAAGGTATTGGAGTCTGGGCATACCTCCGAATGGGATGCCACTCGGAGAGCACGGGAAAACCCGTTTATAACCTAACACGTTGGGTCAGGAGTCTGGATTAATTCCCGACTGGCTTGCGATTCAGAAGGCACGGGGAAACTCGCTTATAACCTGACGCACCGGTTCAGGAGTCCGATCATACACACTTTAGATAAGCAAATTCTGCATTTTTTTATTCATCATATCATGAGATTAGATTACATCAAGTCATAAGAAATATTCTAGGTCCTAAAAAGTTGTAGGTGGTTAGCACTCCATAGTCGGTCTAACTTCTTACCCTAGGCATCTTCCAGATAATATGATCCCACCGAGAGCTTCTTGACAACTGTGTAGGGTCCCGCCCACTGTGGTTCTTATTTAGAAATGTCGCCAACCGTCTTAACATGCTTCCACACAAGGTCTCCTTGAAAGATTCGGGGAGCAACCCTTCGGTTGCCTTCATATAACCATCTCCGATCGGACTAAACTCCGACTTCAACTAGCACAACTGGTTCTCCTCCGTAAACTAGGTGGAACGGCGTGATTCCTGTGGCCTCCCAGGGAGTGGTACGGTAGGACCATAATACACTAGGCAGCTCATCCACCCAGGTACCCTCATATGATCTAATTTTATCTTGAGGCCTCAAATAATTTCCCTATTGGTGACTTCCACCTGCTCATTGCTTTGGGAGTAAGCCACTGACATGAACGCCTGCTTGATGCCATAACTGCTACACCACTCTCTGATTTGTCATCCTTGGAATTGTTTTTCATTATCAGAGACGAGCCGATAGGGTATGTTGAATCGACACACGATGTTCTGCCACAAGAACTTAATAACTTTCTGTCCGGTTATTTGGGCCAATGCCTCTGCATCTACCCATTTGGAGAAGTAATCTACAGCTACTAGAAGAACCTTCGCTACCCAGCTGCCACAGGAAAGGGACCCATGATATTCATTCCCCACTGGTCGAATGGACATGATATCAAGAATGTCTTCAAGTACTCAGTTGGTCGATGCGAGATGTTCTGATGCTTTTAGTAGGACAGACAGGTGGAAACTGTGTGTGCCGCATCCTCTTGCAGTGTAGGGCAGAAATAACCAGCCAATAGTACTCTGCAAGCCAGAGACCAACCGCCTGCGTGGCTGCTACATGAGCCCATGTGTACTTCTCGCAAAATGTACTAGATGTCATCCAGTCCTATGCATTTGAATAGAGGTTGAGAGAAAACCCTCTTATACAAGCGATCTCCTATTAGAGTGAACCATGCAACCGGCTTTCTGAGGAGCCGAGCGACTTCCCGTTCGGATGGAAGTTGTCCTTGTTTGAGGAACGCTATCAAGGGTGTCCTCCAATCTTCCTCAATTTCCAACTCAGCCTACCCCTTCAATCTATGCTACCATCAACGTTTACTCGATCGACTTATCTAATCTCTAAGGGATTAGAGCACTTGTCAATTTGGCCAACTCATCTGCCTTTTGATTTTCCGACCAAGGAATCTTATGGATTGTTACTACTTGAAATTCTGTTTTCAACTCCTCAAACGCCTTTACATACATTCTTAGCCTATCATTGATGATTTCAAATCCTCCTGTCAACTGTTGCGCAACTAGTTTGGAGTAGAGTGCATGAGTACCCGAGAAGCACCCACATGTTTGGCTACCTGCAAACCAGCTATCAGGGCTTCATAATCCGCTTTATTGTTGGTTGCTCTGTAATCTAGCCGAACAGATAATTGTAAATTATCCTCTCGCGGGGATACCATGACTATACCTATCTCGCTTCCTTGTCTAGCAGATGAACCTTCCACATAGATTTTCCACGTTTCCTCCGCTTCTGGTTCGTGTATTTCCGTTTTAAAGTCAGTCAAGGATTGTACTTTGATCGTCATTCGGGGTTGATACTGGAAGTCATACTCACTTAATTTAGTGGTCCATTTAATTAAACGTCCAGACGCTTTGAGGTTGATCAATATCCGATCGAGTGTACTGTTAATTCGAACTATTAAGAGTGCGACAAAAAGTAAGGACGCAGCTGGCGGAATACCAACATGAGTCCATAAGCTAACTTCTCTAGTATCGTATAATGACACTCGATATTGTTTAATAAATGGCTAAGAAAGTACACTAGATGTAGCTCACTTCCCTCCTGCTTTACTAGGACAGATCCGACTGCCTGAGTGGTAGTGGATATATATGAAGAGTGGCTCTCCTACCATGGGTTTAGCTAGGACAAGTAGAGCTGCAAGATACTCTTTTAACTCTTCAAAAGCTTTGTCGCAATCTGCATCCCATTGGAATTTCATGGCTTAGCGCAAGATTTTGAAGAACAACAGGCTTCTATCAGTTGTTCAGGAGATGAACCTAGACAGGGCTGTTATTTGTCCTGTCAATCGCTGTTCTTCTTTAAGGTTCTTTGGAGGAACCATGTCTTGCAAGACCTTCACTTTGCAAGGGTTCGCTTCGATTCCCCGTTCGATCACTATGTAGCCAAGGAATTTCCTGCTTTTGGCTCTGAATAGACATTTGAGCAGATTCAGCTTTAGGCCATACCGCCTTAATGTCTAGCAAGTTTCATCGATGTCCTTGCAAAGACCCTTCGCTCGGCGCGACTTGATCAGTATGTCATCCACATACACCTCTATATTTTGGCCGATCTGCTCTTTAAAGATCTTGTTCATTAGTCGTTGACAGGTGGATCCTCCATCTTTAGTTCGAATAACATAACTTTGTAACAATATGTTCCATCAACAATGATGAAGCTAACATTTTCTTGATCTTCCCGAGTGAGCGGAACCTGATGGTACCATTAGTATGCGTCCAACATGCATATCAGCTCACAACCAGCAGTGGAGTTCACCATGTGATTGATGCAGGGGAGCGGGTAGTAATCCTTAGGGCAGACTTTGGTCAGATCTCTGAAGTCAATGCAGACATGCCACTTGCCTCATAGTTTTAAAACCAGCACGACATTGTCCAGCCAGCTCAGGAATTGAACTTCCCTTATGTATCCCGCCTCCAATAGTTTCTCGACTTCTGATCAGATGATTATATTCTGATCAACCCCGAAGTCTCTTTTCTTCTGTTTGATTGGCCTTGCATCTAGAAACACATGCAACCTATGTTCTATTACACTAGGGGAGATATCTTTGATTTCTTTTGAATGTCAAGTGAACACATCATGATTCCGCTCCAAGCAAGCCACCAGTTCAGCCTTCTGTTCAGGTTCCAGATTGGCGGCTATCTGGGTGACCGCCTCTGCTCGATTAGACTGGATCTGCACTTCCTCCTTCTCTTCATACACCAGAGCGGGAGGAGTTTCTCGGATGACATTTACTTCCATCCGTGTCATTTTCCGCATTGTTCGATCCTCCGTTCGGACAATATGAACATCTTCGTGCTACCAACTAGTCACCCTTCACTTTGCCGACCTGATCCCCGACCAGGAATTTGAATTTCTGGCAGAATGTGAAGACAACTGTCCGGAATTTATTGAGGGTTGGTCGACCTAGGATCATATTATATACGGAAGGCGTGTCCACCACCATGAAGACCGAGTGCCGAGTCCTCATCAGTGGTTCTTCTCCAGCTAGACAACCAACTTAATATGTCTGATCGGCTGTACTTCATTCCCTATGAATCCATATAGGGGTGGCCATGGGTTACAATTGACTGTTTTCTATTTACAGTTGTTCAAACACATTTTTAAATATAACATTCACCGAGCCCCCTGCGTTGATGAACGTTCGGTGGATGTTGTAGTTGACTATGATTGCATTAATGATGAGGGTGTCGTCATGTGGCACCTCTACTCCCTCCATATTCTAGGGGCCAAAACTGATTTCGGGTCCCTGTGTTTGCTCTATGCTACAACCGACCGTGTGTATTTTCAATTAGCGAGCCCGGAACTTACTAGCTCGATTGAAATCTCCATCAGTTGATCCGCCTGCAATCATACTGATGTTGCCCCGAGCGTCATTCCTCTGATTATCATCCTAGCGAGTGGGTGATGGCTCCCCGACCCCTCGGTTCGAAGTTTGAGTTGGCCGCTGATTCCGTCTGCCCATCGGAGTTGTCCACCTGTCTCTCCTCTGACTCAGTGACCGATTAGGTCTTTGGTTATAGTGACCTGGAGATCGTGATCGCTGCTGATATCCTGTCTTGTCGTTTCGGCGGACTGCTCGATTATAACTCCAATAATCTTGAGTGTTGTGCGAGTGAGTTTTATGGTATATGCAGAACGGCCTCATGTATGAAATTTGTTCTGCTTCTCGATCTCGGGATGACTCTACGTGTTGGATTTGCTTGGATGACCGTTCAGTCGATCGGACTGCTAGGCCCATTCTCACTTCCTTGCGATGTGAGGTGGTTGTGGTCTTACGATCAGAAGGACCATTCGACTCAGTTGCTACTCCTTCCTTCTTCTCGCTGCTTGAGCTTCTTCCACGTTAATGTACTTGTTGCTCGGCTCATCAGATGATCAAAATCATGTTGACGCTCTTGAATGAGTGACCTAAAGAACTCCCCTTCGGTCACACCTTGGGAGAAGGCACTTAAACAGATTTCTAGGGTCACATCGGGAATGTCCATGGTCACCGAGTTGAACTGTTTGATAAAAGCTCACAGCGGTTCTTTCGGGCTCTGTTTGAGTGCGAATAGACTGACAGTGGTCATGTGGTATCGCCGACTACTAGCGAAGTGATGTAGGAATGCTTTGCGAAAATCCTTAAATTGAGTGATTGACCCAATCGATAGCCTGTGAAACCATCACTGTGCAACCCTCGCCAGGGTTGATAAGAAGACATGGCACTTTACCCTATCGGTATATTGGTGCAGGATAGCAGCTATCTCAAATTTTTACAAGTGATCTTCCGGGTTGCTTGATCCTCTATATTCAGTTATAGTGGGCGGCAAATAATGGCACGACAGTGAGTCATTAAGCACCTCTGCAGAGAACGGTTCAGTTCCGTTCGGGCGATCTTTCCAATACAGGTTGATCCTGTCTGGTCGGTGAGTAGATGGACACCGGGAAACGTCACCTCGCCTGCTCGGATGAAAAAAGGCTCCCAGCTCTGCGCACACGTATACGAGCCAAAAACGTTAGTGCACCAAACAGGGGATCCCTGTTTGGTACTCCGACGCTCAAGTTAGCCCAAATTATCAGAGATGACGGAGAGGAAAGAAACTGACAGCACTACAGTAATAAACTGTAATTGCGCGTACCTTTGGCCTCTGTGAGAGGCCTATTTATACCCGAAGAAGCTAGGGTTTCTGAAGACAGGTGTCAGTGCTACAGTAATCCTCTCCTTTATTGGGCTTTGGATCACAGTGGGCCGCGCTAATTAAGGTGGCCACGTGTCCTAGCCTGATAGGCTATTTACCTGTCAGAGAATATTCCCTGACAGGCCGTTACGCTACGCGACGAAGTACTTTTGTCTTCTTCTGGCGAGTCAGATTTATTCGCTATACAGGCTTATCCGGCTGATCTGCTCGGCTAGAGATTTATTCTGCTCGGCTTGATCTGCTCGGCTGGGGATATATTCTGCTCGGCTTAATCTGCTCGGCTGGAGATATATTCTGCTCGGCTTAATCTGCTCGGCTGGAGATATATCCTGCTCGGCTTGATCTGTTTGGCCTGAGACTTTGCCAGAAGATATGAAGAAACGATCTTTGGTGTGCACAAACCGGATGGCTGGTTCCGTTCGGTGAAGCATACTCCTGCCTGGTCCGATCAACTCATTTTGCTCGGATGCGTCGATCTGTTCGGATGCTTATTCTGTTCGGATCAGATCAATCCGGATAGGCTGCTGGGTGACATGCCTCATTATTTGACCTGTGACTGGGCCCGCCCCTTGACTTGACTAAAACCTGTAATGCTGACCTGGCCTTTGTTTTTACCGACCGGATCACCAACCATACGAACTTAAAAAAAATCATATACAGAATCTAGTTACAACAGACTTTTGCAGCAGAAATTAACTAATAATAAGATTACAGATTTGATGCAACGAATTTATCATCGTCTCAACGCCATAAAATTTGGCGATCCAAAGAAGAAGTGTTACATACAAATCTTTTGTAGAGATTTGGGTGATGGCGTGTATTCTCCTCACCAATAAGTAGTGGAAAGATCTCAAATTATCCAACTTACGGGGATCACATTCTATATATAACTGCAAACCTGATTATGTTATCTGCCATCATTAATAATAGAACGCGGATTAACTAGTTTTACACATAAATTGACATCCAATAACAAAAATTCTCAATTAACATTAATTAAATTACATAATGAGTTTGTCCATAATGACATAAAACTATGTTACAAAACAACATACAAACTCGTGAGATAAAATTCAAAAAAATTTATAGAACCACCACATCAAGACCCTAGAGTCGGTCCCATATGAATATAGAGGAAGGTAAATATACGTACATAAGTGGAAGGAGCACGGCGGGAACTACCACAGCCCCTGGGGATCGACCTCTGCACAATACGGATACACTACCATACGGCCACCATCCGTGCTACACCTTGAGGACTCGTGAGATAAAATTCAAGAATTAATCTCTCATTTGCGCTATATATAATTATGTATACAACACATAAGTAAACTTTAGTTGAGCTCAATAATACCAAACTTTATGATTAAAATGCTCCTTAGAATTAAATGTACTTAATAGTTTTGACTTTGGTAATAGTATATACACTAGGTGAATTTGGTAGATAGACTTCTAAAATTCAATGAAGTAATAGGTAAATAATTATTGAAGTAAACGTACATGAAGTAAAAGGATGAATTTATTACTTCCTACAAAAGCATCGAAGTATTTGTTTGGTCCGTAACTGATTCAAAATTGAATCGATTTCAAGGTAAAATGACTCTTTTACTTCATAGATTTTATAAAAATACCAAAGCAGATTGATTATAAATAACTTTATATTATATTGATTAACAAAGTAATTGTTGATTATCACTTCACTAATTTAATAAATTTATGAAATATTTAAATTACCTTTAATTTCATTTTGTTTCATAAAATAGTGAAATAAAATAATATTTTTTATTTTATCAAAATTGAACAAATAATTTAACTTGTATTGACCCAATAAATTATTACAATCAACAAATGAAATGCACAAGTTCAAACTTGAGATATTTTTAATAAACTTCATCCAAAAGTGTATTTGCAAATATCTAAATATAACTTAAAATTTTATATCACAACATATGCACAACCCTTAGACACCTAGATAAGAATAGATAAATTTGTTCCATTCACTACTTACTTCATATTGGGATGAAAATTGGTTTTGGCCTTTTGGGCATAAAATCTTTTCATGCATAATTATTAGCCTAGCAGTGCATGCTAAAAACATAAAGGGATAGAGTCACTATAAGGTCTAGAGTTCAAATCCTGATTGGTAGTCAGGTGTATGCTCTCCCCATGTGCTATATATTCATCTACCTAAGACTAATAGTCACCTGTATTTTACTTTTTTATGTTAACCTGGAGACAAATTAACAGAAACCAAATTAACAGAAACCATGGAGGCGAACAAATCTCCTTCAACCACCAGAGAGGGATAGAGCCACAGAGAGACATAAAAGCTGTGTTAAGAATGGTCTCCAAGCCCACAACTCAAAGCCCTAAGTATTGAATTCATCAAATAGTATTTAACCACGTAGCACATAATTTTTTGACACAACAACGAACAACTGCACGTATACGCATCGATCAAGGGAGAAGGCTGAGGACAGTTCCCAGCAGGACGACAACCAAGGAGGTGGCTAAAGCAGCAAACAGAGCAGGCCTCATGGCTCTACGTGCCCACGCATATTCTTCCATGTCAGAGCCGATTGCGATGAGACATGCCACAAGGAAGATGTCGAGGACGTAGAGGATGAGCGAGGCTGAGACGTAGAGAGCGAACGCGAGCTCATAGCCGTGCTTGGGCGGAGCCGTCAGTTCGAAAACCTTGACGGGCCCCGGGGAGATGATCAGCTGCCACAGCACTGGCAGGGCTTTGTCGATCAACTTGGATTGGACATCAGCTGGAGGAATTTGAGATTCCGGATCAACGGGTAAAGTAGCCATCGAATGGTGTAGTAAGAATGAAGAAGATGGTCTGTCTCTCTGTATGCTCTGCAACTCCTTGAATGGCTTCGAGTTTTATAACCATAGATCGATCAAGGACTCAATGATTCTTCAACGGAGCATTCGTTTGCTAAAGTAGAGTGGTAAGCTCGAAACGGGGTCGCATTGAACCCGGAGAGAATCGCAATCCCATAAATGACTAAACTCGCGAGGTCGCAATTTATGGGATCGCCTTAGAATCGTAATCGAGCAAACGATCCATCTAGTCAAACTCGGCTGGCGTATTGTGTAATATAATCTCCTATCTTAAAGCTCCTAATTAATTAGCTACGAGAGATCTATTTTCTTAGTAAATAGTCCTCGGGGGTCCAATTCTTTCGTACTTCAAATATTATCGCAATGGTTATCATAACTGTTCGATAGTTCATATGTCGGTTCAACAGTTCAGAAAATTTTGACCGTTAACCTTAGTCTTGGTATACGTTTTATGATTCAATACACAATTTATAACGAATACATTTTTATGATTCAAAACCGTCGGTTATGATTCAATTCACAATTTATATCAATTCAATTATTATTTATATTTTATTTTAAAAAAACATTTATATATATTAAAAAAATAATAAGTATGCACTTAGTATATAATGGAATATAATTAAAATCTCATAGTCTGTTAATTATTTCAATATTAAAATCTTTTATTTGGTGCTTTGAATTTATTAGGGGATGTTTGTTTATATGTTTTCTATTTTTATTTTAAAAAAATGTACATTTTCTTAAAAAAAATAGAAAATGACTTTTTAACATTATCTATTTTTTTAGAAAATGCTATAACTTTCTTTAGAAAGCATAGATGGAAAATATAAACAAAACATTATTTCTAGAAAATACGTGTTTTTCAAAAAATAAAAACAAAAAATATGCAAACTAAACAGCCCCTTAGTTTTTTAAACTTTCGCCCAATCATTAATAGTGCTTAAGCTTTCAAAATGTCTAGAGCTATTATATTGTAGAGTAATAAAATATAAATTATATATATTTTTAATTGATCTTATATATTCAATGATGATCCCTATTATATATATAATTTTATTATTGAATAAATTATATTCTTGATAAATTTATTAGATATATGTCAAATAGTTAGATTAATAAAAAAAATATATAGTAATCTCATGTTTAAACAAAGGAGTTAATTTACGCCATTAATACCACTAAAATATTATTAAATATTTTTAAAAAAAAATATAAAACAAAAATTTTAAAATAATTTTTAAAAATAAATATTAATAAATAGATAATTAATCGAGTTTGCCGTTATATTTGGGTTTCATCCTTAATCGAGTTGTCTCATGGTCTGATTATGGATTCAACTTGTTGAACTAGTCAATCCAGTATAGTACTCGTTGACCTAGTTTTGGTTTGGGCCTCCTAGTTTTGGTTTTGGTTTAGATCCCCTCCCCGAGAGCAGATCCCCTAGTTTGCTTTTCCTGATCCCCTCTTGGTCCCAAATCAGGAAGATCATTGGATTAAATGTAAGATTCATGATTGATCTTCTCCTGTTCCGATCCAACGGTCCTCCTAGTCTGATCCTCCTCTTTCCCTCCTTTCTCCTTGTCTTTAGATTCCTCGATGTCTTAAACCTATATCTCCACAAACAACATCAATGTTTTTTTAGAACTTTTGGTTGTACTTATTTTCCCTTTTTACGTCCTTTTAATTCTAATAAATTATAATTTTGGTCACATCAATGTGTGTTTTGGGGTTATAACTCTAAACATAAAGGGTATCTTTGTTTTGATCCTTCCAATTCCAAACTATATATATCTCATCATGTGATTTTTAATGAGGCATTTTTCCCTTTTAGTTCCTCATCGGTCATCATCCTCTTCATCTGTTATTCCTTCAAGTTCTTTTCAAATCATTAAAACTCTTCCTATCTTTAATTCTTGTCAACCATCCATATCTCTATCACCACCCTCTAATGCTTAATCACTTACACCATCTTCTTCTACATAGTCTTCTTCTTCTTCTTCTTCTTCTTCTTCTTCTTGTAGTCCTTCTGCCCCAACTGTTGGTCCACTGGATGGTTTTGATGTGACCAACTTAGTTAAGCTAGGTCTTGTGGTTTGCTAACCATGTGACTAAGTGTGCAAGAGCTTAGGATCACAAGAAAACGAGCGGAAGATGCGACAGGACGAGAAGGACGGCACGGGAAGTGAGTCGACGGGCTCGGTGCGTCCGAGGGACGGCGAGATCGCGGAAG
>JBBPFQ010000133.1:3213146-3225266 GCA_037974815.1 Kaempferia elegans | reverse complement strand
CCTACAAGGCAAAATGAAAATAATCAGTGATAAATCGTGCCAAAATAAGGAAATTATAATTAAGTCCCTGAAAATATCCAAATTACAAATAAGACCTAATTACCTAAATTCCAAGCACAATTAGCTCACAAATCAATCCAAAAATCAACTAAAAATAAGCATCAACAAGTGTATTATCACAGACCCCGTGTGGAAGGGTGTGGAGTTGCCTCCCATACTGCTAGAGGCGCCTTGGAGCTAGGCTGGAAGGTGCCTTGGAGTTCTTGGAAGGCGTCCTCAAAAGCACAAAAATCGCAAGATGCGGTGATTATCACAACCAAAGCTTAATGGATAAAACTTGTTTCTGGAGGCGCCTTCTAAAGCCTATAAAACCCCTGTTCAAGCAGCCAACAATATAGATCATTAGCTATGACTTTCTCTCTTGTGCACTATTCGAATAACGACTCTATAACACCCGAACGCTGCTTCGACGACAACTACGCATAAGATCTATTTTTCTATGTCATTGGTATCTTTTGCTTTCGGTTACTTGTACTTGCTTTAAAATTCCATTTATAACTATTCGACTTATTAATAGATTGTCCATCGAAAACACTCTCATGTGTAGGCCTTGGAGTAGAAGCTGTCATAGGCTCTGAACCAAGTAAAAAAAGCTTGTGTTCCTCTTTGTCTCTCTTAATTGCTATTTCTGCTGCACGATTCACTCGATAGTTTTATGCAAAAAACGTCCCCCCCCCCACTTTTTATTTTTCAATCCTACTTAAGTGTGGTTCCCCACATGCCCTAATGATCGAACATTTGGTCAGATAAATTTTCCAACTCTTGCATCCATTGCAAGTTATAAATATGGTTCCCCACATGCCCCAACAATCGAACATTTGATGGGATAAATTCTCAGACTCTCGCATGCGCTACGAGTTATAAGTGTGGTGTCCACATGTCCCAATGACCTTCCAATCAGATAAATTCTCACACTCACACATCCGCTATGAGTTATAAATCTGGTGCCCCACATGCCCCAACGATTGAACATTTGGTCGGATAAATTCCAGACTCTTACATCCTCTAGGAGTTATAAGTGTGGTGTCCCACATGCCCCAAAGACCGAACATTCAGTTGGATAAATTTCAGACTCTCGCATCTACCATGAGCTATAAATGTGTCGCTCCACATGCCCCAATAACCTTCCAATCAGATAAATTCCCAGACTCACACATTTGTTACGAGTTATAAGTGTGGTACCCCACACGCCCCAACGACCATTAGGTTAGATAAAATCCCAGGCTCTAGCATTCATTGTGAGTTATAAGTGTGGTGCCCCATACATAATTACCTCACTCGCCACTCTACTCGTCACTTGTCTCACTCGCTGCTCAGCTCAACAATCACTTCAATGGTTATTCTGTTTGACACTCGCCTCACTCGCTGCTAGCTCGACACCCATTCTTTTACCACTTTCTTATAAAGGGGTGCTTACCCATTCATAAGAGGAAGGAAATGAAACACTTAACCAAAATACCTTGCAACAAAAAAGTACAAGGTACAACATCAGAAAAGTATAAAATAAAACTTATGATGGATCGGGGATGGGATCGTTAGGAATATTATTAAGGATCTTCTAGCGGTTAATAAATAGATTAGGAAGATCCACCGTCAGAAAACCTATCTCCCTTAGTTGCTTAATGGTCACATCTGCTCCATAAGAAAGCATCTTCATAATCTTCCTACTAAAATCAGGAAAGCAGAAATAATCGAGCCTACGGGCTTCCAACCTCCCTTCTTCTCCAGCTTGATAATCTGACAGCTCAATTTTTGTTGTTCTAAATTAGCATTCATTGTCTCCAGCTCTGCCTTATAAGTCTCCAACTTCCATTGCTGATTTTCAATTAAAATATCCTTGGCTGTCAGCTTGACTGTCTTCCCTGCCAAATCAAAAACTTGATCGAGAGCCTCCTTTAATTTTATAGCGAAGTCTTTGGCTTCATCTGTTTTCTTGTCCAGATCAGACCTATTCTTCTGCCTCCTTGTACTTTCAGATTTAAGTTGAGACTCGCTTGGTTGCAAGATGGACTACATCTTTTGTAGTTCTGTAGATTGGCTGGCCATTTTCTCTTTCTCCACTACAATAGCCTTCTCAATCTACAGTTGTAGTTTTGCCTGAGTCACCACTTCCACCCTTAATTAAACCACCTCCTCCTGAACCTCCTATGATTGGGGTGCTTGAGTAGACTCTAACCCCTTGACTTTCTTTTTCATAGCCTAGTTCATGTGATCCACGTATGATAAAATCGGGCAAAGGGATAGACCCAAAGACCAAAAGTTGCGAAAACATTTAAATGTCAAAAAAATTTTAATAGATGCAAAATATTTCTCAAAGGACAAAATGCTTACAACGGTCACGTCTTGGGAAAATATGTCTACAAATATGCTTAGCATTCGGTTAAGGGGCCAATCCATACCTTGCGCCCAAGCCTCAGCCAATTTGCCCTTCAGCCTGATCACGTGACTAAGTAGGGGCAGATATGATAGGGAGCCTGGACCCCTTTGAGAGGGGATTTCAAAAGTAGTGCTAAACCTAAATGGGGTGCCTGATGCATAGGAGGAGCTTGACCTAGAAGCAGAAGAGCTAGGTACAAAGGCAAAAGGCTCTGGTACGACTCCGACTGGAGACGATGGTAGCATTCAGATTGGCTGGCCTGCGATTGGACTAGTCAACTGTGCGCTAGGAGGTGTGTCATATGGAGGCCCTAAGTTGAAGGCTGATTACTGAGTTGACCTAGAGGACTTCAACATGGATCAACCAGAAAGTGTGGTACAGTTTGTACTAATAATCAAACTCAGGGTTTAATGTATGACAAATAGATTAAAGTTAGACTTTGTCTTGTTTAACATTTCTATCAAGTGTCCAGGAGTTGACTGGTCTAGACGACCTGACACCAGGCTGAAGCGCGGTTAGATTTGAGGATTTGATAACCAACACAAAGTCCAAATAGATCAAGGAGTGACCCGATATATAGTAGAAAGTCTGATTAGGTTCGCAAGACCTGATAGTTGGCCAAAGTCTAGTTGGGTCTGTGGATTTGACAACTGATGAAAAGACCTAAGGGTAACTAAGGTAAGTCACTGAAGGAGAATAATTTAGTAAGGACACATTCCTGTTTGAGGGAACAATAGGTATCAGTCCAGTTTAGGTCTATTTTGGAAATCTAAGTTGAGATCTTAACTAGATCCTAGTCTTGGAGAGACAAGATCTAATTAATATTGCATAATACTGCCTATTATTATTGTGTTAACTTTATTTTATAGGATATATATTTTTCTATGATACTAACTTTGTTTTGCAAGTGCAAACCATATTTTTGTTCAGGTGAACAATGCTCAAGACGCCTCCAAGGCTGTTGGAGGTGCCTTGGAGGATAAAGCATGAAGGTTCCTAGCGAAGGCGCCTTTCCGGCACTAAAGATGTCTTCTCCGTGCTGAAGGCACTTTCAGGAGGATAAACTTGGCAGACTGTGCACATTATTATCTCCAAAGCAGCGTGGATAAGAGATGACATTGGAGGTGCCTTCTAATAGGCTAAAGGCACCCTCAATGAACTTTATAAGCCTTGTTCGACCAACACTTCTACAATAAGATCTATGACTTCTTGGGTGTTGTGAACCTACTCTACTACTGTGTGCTACAACTCTGAGTCATCCGATCGCTGCCGGAAGATCAACACCAACACTCAAGCACGATTGACCTCAATTCTTCTAGTGTTTGTAACATTTTAATTACTATTCATACTTTCATACTCGCAATTAAAGAAGTGTAGTCAGTTACACTTCTCTACTATACTTCTTGTACTTGATTAACTCTTCCGGGATTATCGAAAGAAGATATTAGTAGATTTTCTAATGATACGATCCAGAAGGCCGTGAGTCTTGGTGTAGAAGTCGCCGAAGGCTTTGAACCAAGTAAATCGCTTGTGTTTATTTTTATTTTCCGCTACGTATTCTCTGAATTAAAGGCTTGATATTCACCCCCCCTCCACCCATCTATCAAACACACTAATCCTACATAAAGGGTCCTATAACAGGCGTAGACGTTTCTCCCATATAGATGGAGGGCACATCGAGCATGCCTGATCGGTAGGAGTTACCAGTCGGTGTCTTTTCCGTTGGATACATAACAGCTTGTCAGAATCTATGGACTCAGATGAAAATCACACGGAAATCATAAACATATGAGGAGGGAGCATTTCCCCAGTATTAGCAGTCATGTCTCTAGCCATTGTCCTTCTAGCTCTCTTGTTGTTGGAGTTGGTCAGCAAGATTTCTCGTTCAGGCAAGATGGCTTCACCACGCCTATTTAGCTTGGACTCGTCGAGTCTCATGGTGTCATTCATAATGGTCTTCCACATGGTTCTACCTGAAAAAGGAAGAGACAACTTTAGTTAGCAATAATAACAAGGAATTTGTGTTTCCTTACCAAAAGAGTAGGGCAACCCAACTTTGACTAGACTCAATCCGAAAATATACATAGTGCCCTCTTGGAGCAATTTGGTCATGTTGAACTTCAAGCTAAACAGGGTCTCCGAAGCAAGCAAGTAGTTAGGCTCCCAACGAAAGATACCCAATTCTAGAGGAGGAGGAATCTCCATCTTCCAGTCAGTTGGCCATTCAAAAGGAGATGTCAGCCAAACAAAGAAATAACCATTATTAAAAGAAGACATCTTGTCAAAAAAGACTGCCTTCGGTCGGGCTTAGAAGATAAAAACCCCTGCCTTTGATTATTTCAGGATAATAAAAATAATAAAAGATGTGAAAAGACAGAGGGACTCAGCATAATTAAAAAAAAATTAACTATCTCGTAGAATAAGTGAATGGAATTCGAGGCCAATTGTTGGATAGGGATACGAAAATACTGAGAAATCTCAGTAAAAAAATCCAGGAATAGGAAAACAAAGACCACCTAAGAATTGATCCCTATAAAATGTAGAATATCCCGAGGAGGAAGATGAGGTCTATTGAGGGTATTAGGAATGATGATTTGAAAACTCACCGGAATGTCAAAAGTTAGTCTAAGCTTATCCACTTCCTCGCTGTTGATATATGATAGCATGACGTTATACCATAGGGAGGGGGCGTGCAACAGAATCTTGAGGGCCATGAAATCAAAGAAAGTAAATAGTAAAAATGCTAGAAACTTATGGAGGAAAATAAGAACGAAAAAAGGAACAAAGATGGAGAGAACTAGCCAGCGAATAATAGTAAGAACAACCTGATAACACATTAGTTTTTACTCTAAGTCACCACGGGTTATAAAGCCCTTAGGGTTTCTCTGAACTTGTCATCCAACTACATGGATAGAAAAGCCCATTAAAAGATCATCAATGAGGAGGTGGAATTCAAAATGTCAAAATGTCCCTTCAACAAAATCATCATGGCTAATGGCATGGGCAAGACATGCGACAACACTAGAGAAGTTTGCATTTATGACCAATGTGACTGATGAATTTTTAACCATGATACACCCTCGCCCATATTGACCCACCAAGTTAAACATTTATGACACCTGCAAAGCATATCATTTTCTATTATCAAACATTTATGAGACATTTATGAGGCCTGACATCACTTTTCCTAAGGAAGATGATGATAAAAGTGGGCTTGACAAAGAAAATTGCTAATCAGGTAGGATGAAATTAGGTGAAGTCTAGTTAGTCGTCATGATCCTCCTGCGACAAGAGTTAAAAGGGAGTCTTGTGATACGATTGATATAGATGGGGCCCATAAAGTCAAAAGTTTGTAGTAGAGGTCAATTAAAAATCTAAGAGGAGTCATCCGATTAGCCCTGCCAATATGATAGATTCACAAAAGAATTATTCCTGGCTCGAACTAGATCCATGTAGGGACCTGCTCCCCATTCTCATCTGATCGACCTGATGAGTGTATTTTGTGTAGGGGTTTGATTATAATTTGACGCACATCTTGTCTCATTTTATATGCATATATTTCATACTTTCATCTCCATGTGCTTCATTTTGTTAGTTTTAGTTCGAAGAACTACTCTTGCTTATTTTCATTGATAAAGTGTGAATTATAGCTCAAATAGACCTTTAAAAGTGGAGCTGGAGCAAAGAGCAAGCTCTTGATGTGACCCACAACATGGGCATGCTCCTACGACCATCATTATTAAGATAAACACACAAAGCGTTCACGAAGAAAAAGAATTCAAAATGCTATCAAAATATAGTTTTGAGCAAGGAACATGCTTCAGCAATATCCCATGGCACAAACATAATCATATGGAAGAAATCCGGTGTAAAACAACTCTAAAACACCCCCAAACATAGCCTAGCATAGGTACCTATGCTGCTAGGCACAGCCCATGCCCAAATTGAGCCTTTTCCTGAACGGAACATGAGTGCTTATGTCAGGCACCACTAGTTGTGTACGGTTTGGCCTGCATTGCAAACCAAAAGTATAACAACCATAACTTTTAGATCAATTCTAAGCATGGGTCTTACCACTTATGAAAATGTAGATAATTTCAAGATTTACAACTTTTATTCAGGTCAAATCCGAGAAAATTGGGTTTAAGGGTAAAAAAGCTGGTTTTGGTGGAGTCATACAAATCTACAAATTTGGACAGCTTGGGAGGAGGTATAAAAGAGCAAAGCAAACCCTTACTTAAATAATCTTGGATCAGGCGACTTTGTCCCTCTCCTTGGGAGATGATTTTCCCCTATTAGGGAAACCCTAGAGATATGTCTCTTTTTGCATAATAAAATTTTCTTTTAGCTTGCATCATATCATGTTTAGTTCTTGTTGATATTTTGGATTCAAATAGAAGCACCCATGCATGCCTTATCCATTAAGTAATATTTTGATGTATTTAGTATTAGTGCTATTACATGGATACATTCTCTCATTTTTGGTGATTCATGTTTTCCTATCTGGTAGTAAAATTTTATAGAAATGATGTTGAGTTGATTTTTGTTTCACCATATGCTTACTTGATAGTTTGACAATTACAATTCACTTTTAATTTTTTTCTGAAAGGTTGATTTAGTACAATATAGTCATGATTTATTTTGTTGAACTAGTACCATGGTGACTGATCTAGATGTGAAGCAAGGGGTATCTGGAAGATGCCAAACAAAGTAGTGCCCGAGACCACCCCAGGCACACATGCCCGAGACCACCTCGGGCACATAGACCCGAGATCACCTCTGGCACAAAGACCGGAGGGCACCTCGGGCATATAAACCCGAGACCACCTCGGGCACACAGGTCCAAGATCACCTCAGGCACAAAGACCCAAGATCACCTCGGGCATATAGACCCGAGACCACCACATGCGTATAGTATCCGAGGGCATCTCGGGTAAGTAGCAGTCGAGACCATCTCGGCCATAACTATAAGGCACATCAAAAAAAGTCCATTATAGACATCCTCCTCCCCCAGGAATTTTAGTGAAAATTAATGTTAAAAAGTGGGAGGAAGCCTATCATTAAGGATAACTTACTATCAATGATTACATCATGATTATGGTAACTGAAGTAGCGAATATTCCTCTTTTTAAGGCATGTTCATAAATGTGCAAGCAGGGGCTAGCACACGTTCATAAATGCGTGAGCGGTGACCAACACACGTTCATAAATGCGGGAATGGTCATAATCATGGGGGATCGACGACAACCTATAAAAGGAATGGGAAATGATAGGTAATCTTCTTCTGAAATCTCCTACTTCCAGACAACCTAGCTTCTCCTCTTTCTAACTTGAGCGTCGGAGGGGTTTCCGCCGGAATTCTTCTCGGTGGGTTCTCATTAACGTTCATGTTAACTTCGCAGGACCGAGAGCATCCTCTTCCTCGTCATCCTATTTGGCTGCTTCTTCGACTCCGACCATCCATGTATTTCTTTGTCGGAACAAATTTGACGACGTCTATGGGAAATTCTATTCAAGAACCTACAGAAAAGAATACTGTGATGGCAGATTCGGGAAATCAACTGAATCAACCGATAACCATTACGAGAAAAGCTTTGGATGATTTGATTGCTAACGCTGTTACTAAAGCGTTAGAACAAAGACAAGCGACAGAACCCTATCTACGGGGAGATCCGCCGGTACTGATAGAGACTCCAAGGGTAGCAGCCTCTACAACACACAGGCCTTCTATATCTCCGCCAAGGGCACCGATGAAGACTGCAAGAGAGCACATCCATAGGGAACCTCTGGAGAGAACACATACCTTGTGTTTTAGCACCTCGCGTAGGGAGGTGATACCGGGAAAGGACGATCCCTTGAAGGCCTCACTCCAACAGGGATCTTCACCTTTTATTCCTGACATCTTGCTGGATCCTATGCCCAAGCACTTCTAGGGACCAACAATAAGGATCTATGATGGAAAAACAAGGATCTTCACCTTTTATTAAAAATCACCGCCTCACTGCATCAATATACCGATGGAGTGAAGTTCAGTGTATTCTTGAGCATCTTATCAGGGGCCACTCAAAGATGGTTCCGGAGGTTACCTGTAGCCTCGATACACTCCTTCGAGGAACTCAAGACCGTCTTCCTACAACATTTCGCTAGTAGCCGACGATATCAGAAGACGACTCTGAATCTTTTTTCTCTTAAGCAGAAAGAAAAATAACCGTTGAAAAACTTCATTCAGCGATTCAATCAGGTGCTTGAAGAAGTACCCAGTGCCACCTCAAAAATTCTCGTCAGCGCTTTTACACAAGGGTTGGCTGAGGTAGACTTCTTTCACTCCCTAGTAATGGACCCTCCGACCAACTTTGATGGCATGCTAGGCCGGTAGGTCAAGCACGTCAATGTGGATGTGGTTCAGCAAACTCGCTGGAGGGAGTCCAGGAACGCACCTGTCCTGTCATCAACCCATTTGGAGAGATGGGAACCACCAGCACCGGTTAAGAATCCTGATTCCAAGGCTAGTAAGAATCACTAGGAGAAGGGTGGAAAGAAAGTCGAGACAGTGGACACTGAAGCACCACCGTGACTTGAGAAGTATTGCAAGTATCATCAAAGCAATACTCACTCCACGGAAGAGTGTTTTGCCTTGAAGAATAGAGGCAAGAAGAAGACTTCGACTCAAGCAAGAAGGAAGCCTTATTGGAGAGGGAACAAATATAGGTATTATCCAGGGTCTTCACGCATAAGCAGGTCCCCTCCTTCTCCTTGCAAAGGTCGGTCTCCAAGGAGGGGTCGGTCTATAGAAAGAAGAGTAAGAAGATATGCTCAGACACCACATCAGGACAAGCCCGAGGAAGGATCGCCTGGGCAAGACGTCTCGCCTAGGCTTGATCCCGAAAAAGGCAAGGTTCCAGTCAGGGGACCACCAGCAGGTCTTGTCGAAATGATCTCAGGAGGTCCAATAGGTGGGGACTCCAACCACGCCAGGAAATCTCATATCTGACGGTTGGAAAATTATGCCATCGGAATCAGTTGGGAGAGAAGACAAGAACATATCATCTCCTTCGACCCAGAGGACCTGGAGGAAGTGGTGGCACCTCACGTAAATGCATTGGCAATCCTTGCTCGCATAGCTAATTATGATGTTGAGCGTGTTTTTGTAGATATAGGAAGCTCAGTCAATATCCTATATATGGCAGCATTGGATCAGATGCAAGTTTGAGAGGGGGAACTACAACCAGTATCCACTCCCTTGTTCGACTTCATTGGGCACCAGGTCCAGCCGATCGGGCAAATCATCCTCTTACTATCTCTGGGAGATGATACCCTCTCAAGGATGGAGAGGACTATTTTCCTGGTGATGGACATACCTTCCTCGTACAATGCCATATTAGGAAGGCCATCTTTAGGACTATTCCAAGCGGTAGTTTCCCTCTACCATCAGAAGATCAAATTCCAGTGAAGAAACAAATTGGAGAAGTCCGGGTAAGCCAGCTGGTAGCACGTCACTGCTACAATGGGGAGATCAAAACTGATTCTCGGAGGAGTCAGAGAATGCAGGAAACTTTACAAATTGACTATGTAGATCCCCGGCCTGAAGATGAAGCTAGAGAGGAACGTCGAGCAGTGGAACATGAGGAGACACAGATACATCCTCACTTCTTAGGGGGGACAACACGCATCGCCACTGGTCTGAATCCGGAGTTCCGTTAGAGGCTGATTGAATGCTTGGTCAGTCATCATGATATCTTCGCCTGGGCTACTGGTGAAATCCAAGACATACCTCCTTCGCTGGCTATGCACACACTGCACATTATACTAGGCGCCAGACCTGTCAAAACAGAAGCGGCGACACTTCACTCCCGAGTAAGATCAAATTATCAGAGCTGAAGTAACAAAATTGCTACAAGGTGGACATATAAGAGAAGTGTAGTTCCCCACCTGGTTAGCAAATGTTGTATTAGTTCCTAAACCAGGCGGCAAGTGGCGTGTTTGTATTGACTTTCAAGATTTGAATAAAGCATGCCCCAAAGGCTGTTACCCCTTGCCTCGTATAGATCAACTATTGGATTCTACCTCTGGCTATGAATTTATATCAATGATGGATGCTTATCAGAGTTATTATCATGTGCCATTAGATCCTGAAGACCAAAAGAATGTCGGTTTTGTAACCTTCGAGGCACTTACTGTTACAATATGATGCCTTTCGGATTAAGAAATGTCGGCGCCACAAACCAGAGAATGATGGATAAAGTCTTTCGACACCAGATCGGGCGGAATGTGAAAGTGTATGTGGATAATATATTAATCAAATTTGAAAAGGGGAAAGATCTTATAGAGGACCTTCAAAAAACATTTTCTACCCTCAGATCAAATCGCTTCAAATTAAACCCGAGCAAATGCTTATTTGGGGTAAAGAGTGGCCAGTTTCTTGGATATATAGTTACGGAAAGAGGTATTGAACCTAATTCTGAAAAGGTTCGGGATATCATTCAGATGCCTTCTCCGAAGTCATTCAAAGAGGTGCAACGCCTTAATGGGAGAATTACATCCCTGTCAAGGTTTATCTCTTGGTCAGCAGATCGTTCCTTGCCCTTCTTCAAAGTATTAAGAAAGACAGTCAAGTTCTCTTGGGATAATCAATGTGAGAAGGTCTTTCAAGAATTGAAAGAATACTTGTCCAATCTCCCCACATTATACAAGCCACAGGAAGGAGAAACACTTTATGTATATGTTGCGGCAACTGAGCAAGCAGTGGCCTCAACTCTCATTATAGAAGAGAATAATACTCAGTTTCCAATTTATTTCTTTGGACATATGCTAAAAGATGCGAAGATGAGATATACTATGCTGGAGAAGCTGACCTATGTTCTCTTCCTAACTGCAAAACGGTTGAGGCCATATTTCTTATCACATCGTATTGTGGTTTTCACTAATAGTCCATTAAGTCAAATTCTCACCAATCCTGAAGTATCTGATCACATAATCAAGTGGACTACTGAATTAAGCGAATATGGAATTGAATATCAACCTCAGACAGCTATCAAAGCTCAAGCTCTGGCCGACTTCATGCTTGAAACCATTACCATTCTCGAATCAGAAGAAACTTGAAAAATCTATGCTGATGGCTCCTCAAATCAACATGCCAGTGGAATAGGAATCCTTATGATATCTCCTCGTGATGAAGTCTTGTAGGTATCTATTCATTTAGGTTTCTGGACCACTAATAACGAAGCTGAGTATGAAGTCATCCTAGCAGGACTACAAGCTGCCTGGCAGGTTGGAGCTCGGCGAGTCATCCTATATTCAGATTTTCAACTAGTGGCACAGTAGATAAAAGGAGATTTTGAAATCCACAATGAGCGGTTACAGAGGTATGTAGATGCTTATCATCGATTAAAAGCTACCTTTATAGATGTTGTTCTACAGAAAATCTCTAGAGAAGATAATATCAGAATTGATAAACTCGCTAACCTCGCCAGTTCCCTATCTACATGGACCCTTGAAGAGTCCTCGGTAACAAATAATGAGGTAGCAATGATCGGAGAAGATCTTTTTGACCCTGTCCCCCCTGATTGGAGAGACCCTTATATCAGATTCTTACAAGAGGGAGGGACAGTTGCTGGCCATAGCAGAGATCGGCTCTTCAAGCGCAGGGCTGCTCGGTTTATCCTGGTGGACGAACAAGTGTATAA
>JBBPFQ010000133.1:3169401-3184712 GCA_037974815.1 Kaempferia elegans | reverse complement strand
GAAGGGAAGCCTTGTCCTAACATTAAAATTGTTATCGTATGATTTGAAGATCATGAGTTTGAGTACGGAGTTAGCCCTGGTAAAATAGAGTAAGATTGTGTACAATAAATTTTTTTTTATAGTACCTAATCAGCAGGAGTTTAGGGGAACTAGATTGACTTATAGTGTGTGAAATAGAAGGAAAAGTGTCTATTTACCCCTTGCAGTTTTGAGATCCTTGCGAGATGGGTTTATCGAGGGAATGCAAGGGGATATTCATGAGAATGGATGCAACATGATGGTGTTCTCTTCTTCTTCTTCTTTTTCTTCTTCTTCTTCGTCTTCGTGGGCAGTGAGTGCAAGCAAGAGTCTGTGTGAGTGAGCTGTTGTGACAGGGCACTTGGGGAAGTAGTCAATATTGAACGAGTGGGCGACTAGTGCAAGCGAGTGATTGACATTGATAAAGAAAGTTACATTTCAGTGGATGATAAAACCATTCAAACAATGCCAGAAGCTCAAAAGAAGTGCAATTCTACTCTCCCTAAATAACTCTTTTGAAATGGTACATTTATGCCACAAGTATCATTAAGTTAGCGATTGTTTGCGTACTAGGCGGCCTCTCATAGGCATACCTCTGGCTTGATATGCCGCAAAATGCTCTTCTGCAGTGTAAATTGGCGTTCGGTGCATCGGTGCATTACTCATTGGGTGTTTTCATACTTGGCCTATGCACTATTTAACTTATCTTACTCTGACTTGTACCTGAAAATGATGCCCCTAAGCAATACTCTGCTCGACCGACTCAATCATTCCAAATGAGGACTGTTTGATTTACGCATCCCAGCGCAATCAGAGCTACAATTAGCAAGGTTTCAATGTTAAAAACCTACCAAAGTGGTGGTTATTCATTCCGATCTAGATCGTAATTGGGGTGCGGTGCATTTGTTCATACAATCATCAGGCGCTTGCGACTCATGCCAGTGTATATTTCATACTCTTAGGCATTGCTCGACCCAACTTCTTGTTACACCTATCAAATAAATGGGAAATATATATGAGGTTAACGACATTAACTTACAAGAATAAATATACTTGTATTGGCTAACCATGTCGAGCACTATCACCTCTGAAAACATGAAATCCATCCTCATGACAATCCTTCTATAATTGCCCCACATTATTGGAAGGTTGTAAATCAGAAAATTAAAGTTAACCATCATATAGAAGGATAATTTCTCGATTTTTACTAGGATTCAACTCTTGTTCAATTTTACAAACCAGTCATGTAATAACTAATTCGGCTATGCCCTAGGGATATGTCAAGCACCACCCCAATCAAGAAGGACGAGGAGAACGTTGTATCTATAGTCTTAAGCATAATCTTAAATAGGGTGTAAAGGTCAAAAAAAAAAAAATGTAAATATTTAAATTTGAACTTAAAAAATATATGTAATATTCAAATTTAATTAGAAGTTTAAAAATATAAATAATTTTAAAAATTTAAAAATACAAATAATTTTAAAAATTTAAAAATACAAATAATTTTAGCTTAGTCCAAGATTGATTTGAATTATTCAAATCTCCATTCGAGTAAAATCAAATTATAGTTCAAAATGACTCATTCAAATTTGATTAGAAGTATTTGGACTTTAATTTAAGCCTATTTAAATTAAAATTATATAAAAATAATAAATTTGGCTCACGAGCACTTCGTGAATAATCGAATAAAATATTATAGATTTAAAGTTCACTCAAAAATAAAATTATCAAATATGTTCCCGTTCTATTTAAATTTGATAATTTTAAATATAAATTAAACATTTTTCAAACGAACTCAAAAAAACTTACAAATAGACTTAATTAGTTTGCACCCTTTAGTCTTAAACATGACGTTGGCGAATCAAATGAGTTGCATTAGCAATATCAAATGCGTCTATGGCACATGTAGCATATCATGAAACTACAAATTAAAGAAAAAGAAAATAAAGTGTGAAGTCGGCAAACACGGTTGGCAAAAGGTGATTCGCTCGCCCTCAGCGCCTCCGCCAATCCATCCCAGGGCCAACACGAAGGAGGTAAATCACGGAGGCTACTAGTCCGAACAGTGACTAGTGCATAAGGGAGGGTAGGCACCTGGCTTCGCCAGGATTTGACCCCCATACCTCATTGGTGGCAACACCTCATACACTAGCCATCAGTCCATCCCAGAGGACAAGAAATCCACCTTCTTAAATCACAACATACATTCAATGATTCAATACATTAACAAATCTAATCATTAATCCAATCAGTGGCGGAGGCAAGGGGGCACGGGGGTGTGCGGAAGCAGCCCCTTGCTCACCTGTCTCCCCTTCTTCCTCTCCATCATGCTCTGCTCTTTCTCTCCTCTTCTTTCCCTTTCCATTGATTAGGCTCTTTGCTCTTTTTCGTTTCTTCAATTTGAGTTCATCGACCTGGCTCATCAATTTCTTCTTCTCCTTGATCCTTAGATTTTTATGTTATTAAATCCTGGCAAATATTTTACTTTTCTTATTGCGAAAGAAAAGCCTCAAAATCATGTAAGTTGAGTCCTCCTCCGTAGCCATCTTCTCTTCTTCCTAAAAAAAAATTATAGAAAAATAAAAATCTCCAAAAGGAAGAGAGTACTTGTGTGCCGATTTCTAGAGGCAATGGGGAAGCCAGCGACGCCCGGTACGCCGCTGTTCAACTCGCTCTGACTCGACTTGCAGTCCTATGATCGTCGATGTCGTCTACAACGTTGGGTTTATCTCACGGAACATTCTCGAATTTTATTTTTTATATAAAAAGTTATTAAAATTAATATTTTAATTATGGAGCTGGTAGCTTAATTACCCGTGAATACTCCGCATGTCGTAAAAGTTCTATTAATTAATTTTAAGAATAATTTTTATTGTTTGAAACTAAGCTGAAGCTGAAATACATACTTACCTTTGGCAATAAATGATTTTTAATTTATCACCTGAATTAGCAATAAATGCTTTTTAATTTTATTTTTCTCTTTATTCTATAAATCATTCAATTAAAGTTAAATATTTTTATAATGTTATTTAATTTTATTTTTCCCTCACACAGAGCATGAGTCTTTACCTAGTTATTTAATAGAAAGAGCAAAAGTCTACAAACGAAATTAAGAAATTAAGAATGTTCATTTGATAGAATTAAATGTAATTAAAGCTAATTATGGCAGAAGCATGATATTTATGTAGTAGAAAGAGGAGACGACATAGAAGAAAATGACTCTTCTAGTTTTGTTGGAGCACCTCTTTAAATTTTTAGCTGGATCCGCTACTGAATCCAATTAGGGTTTAACCAAATCATTAACAATAATTAATGATTTATCTCGATTAATCCAACCCAAAATCAATCAACACCAACCATCACACTAGATAAATCCACTAAACCACATATGACTTCCTTACATACATCCAAATCAATTGTATTATACCAAGCAAATTGTATTTTCTTGTTTTGCGAATTAAAATATTCAACTTGCCGTATCAAGTTCTCATAATCGAAGCATCAGATTGATTTTGGTGATACTGTTATTTGAAATCTTTATGGACATGTTGTAGAATGGTAAACCATTGTTATTGAATTATTGACATAATAGGTTTTATCGTGATTAGGATTGACTGAGTTATTGTTTAACTGGTTTCAAATAGTTGACATAAATACGATTAATATCTTATTGATTGCTACTGTTGAAGATTCAATAGAAACTAATTATCTCATGAGGTAATGTTGAAATATGAACTCAGCAATCATCAAATAATTAATCTCATGACGATCAAATATCAATGAAAGATTTTTTAATTAATATGCAATGTTTAAAAATAAAAAAAGTACCAAAATTGTTATAACATAAGAATTAGCACCAAAATTTCAAGTCAAATAAAAAAATTCGGCATGATCTGAATTTTAAACTTTGATTCAAGCAATATTATAGAGATGCAATACACACATTATGTCATCTCATGAATCATGTACCTTCTTTTTTACTTAATGCTAAAATTTTAAACTTTGATTCATTTTCTTACTGTTCAAGTTTTTTTTCTTTTATTTATGTTCTATGTATCTTTTGCAACTTGTACATGACAATTTTAATCTTAGAGCTACTTGTTATATTTTTCGTAGGCACCTTTGCACCAAAAAGGCTATAGTTGTTATACTTTAGTATCTCATCACTTTTACATTTCCATTGATATAACTTATTTTTTGAAGCTTTACTATATTTCATGAATTCTTCTATATCACCTGAATCCATACCACTCCCTTCACCAATCACATTCACTTCTCCACTAGAACAATCTATTTAATTCTCCATTACAGGACAATAGACTGTGAACTCTACTAACAATTATAATTGTAAATTTGTTGCCAGATATTTGCTTACCTATTGCTATAAAGATAGCAAAATGTACTGTCACTAGTCATCTTATTGTAAATTGTATTTACTTCAAGAATTTAGGCTTATCCTTTCTTGAGTTTGCTATATCCTTATCATCTAGAACTTCTATAAGCTCTTGGAGATCCACATTCGTGACAAATCATGAATGAGTAAATATCCACTCTTTTATCAAAAGGGACATAGGAATTTGTCGATCATTTGGCCTATATTTTCCTTGTCTCTTGTCGTCTCTTGTCGATAGGTATTCACCATTACATACCTTTGGAATATAAAACTTGATCAATATAAACAAGCTTTAAACTAGTTAGCGTAGCCAAAGGATGGACATAAACTTATGGAGTAAGACTATGACTTTCTCACGTATCATTCATCTCAATTCAATATGTAATACTAATTTCTTGACAATAAGTCAGAGTTGGTGAATATTGATGATGAATACAAAAATATTTTCTTTAAGGTGAATGTTTTGAAGAAGTTTATATATGAAGCAAATTTCATGTTATACTACTCAAGGGAAGGGGATAAATATACTAAAATATGCATCCCAAGAGGTTATGCAAGTAGGTCTTACATGTTGCAAAGTCATTCAATTTTTGTTTAGCATATTACCATTAGTATTCTAATTTTAGCAACTTATATTGATGATATACTTATATCATGAAGTGTGACATGTAGGGTATGATAGATATCCAAAACCATCTTAAAAGTCTTGGAGCAGAAGTTGCTTACTACTCTTGTGGAACATCCATGTCTTGATGAAAATATGCAATGCATCTCTTAAAAGAAGTTGGTATTATTGGATATAAGCCTGAAGAAACTCTAATTATCCACAATCATAATTTGCAGTAAGAAGATAATGACTTTGAACACCATTTTTGTTATTTAAGACTAGTAAAAAACTCAAATATCTTGTAGTTACTAGGTTAGATATATCTTTAAAATTACAAAACCAATAGATATACATTGTGTTATAGACACTTATGTACATCGCAAACAATCCATTGTTCCATGAGACACATTAAAGTAGGCCAGACTGTCACTTTATTCATGATCCCATAGTGTGTAAGATTAGTGCAGTGTTCACTTCTTTACTTTAACAAACAATTGATATTTTTTTAGTTAGCCAATTTTTACTGATCAATGCTCTAGTACTTGATTTGTTTCTTTGTAACAAGCTGAATATGATAGTCCAGCTTGAGGAGTGTTAGGAGGACTAAGCTTTTTAAATATTACGTAGTCTATCTTAAGACTTTTTCCATGTCTGAATTTACCTATTTGTATATTTTTACCTAGTTCTTAGGTAATTTTTTTTTATGGTTATAAAATACAAAATTGCTATTATCTTTGAATAAAATAATTAGAATTTCTCCTCTAGCTCATACTTTATTATTCATTTTAAATCTTTTCTCTAACAAGCCAACTAATACTTAAAACAATCAATACTAATTAAAAGAGTCTTATAATCATGGTTTGGATTTTCATTTTAGGTCGAAAGACAATTGAATCGTGTCATTATATTAAATTATGAAAATTCATTTTTGAAAGGATTATGTCAATAAATATCATGCTGTGTTGACACTTGACACATCTTGCCAACTTATAGTACAGGCCAATATGAATCCAAGTATTATTTTTTTAAACCTTGCTATTCGAAAAGAAAGATTATGGTGTACAAGATGAACATAGATTTACATTTCCAAATTTCGAATTCTAACCCTTTTGAAATTTTAACCTCACAATACTAAAAGTTCATGAAGATACTTCATTGTTAAGCTATTACTCTAAGTAAACATAAGCCTTTTTGGACAACAACTATAAATTAAATTAATCAAGCTAATCTTATCTTTCATTCTGTAAAATTTTGCTAAGAACATTTTCAAATATTGAGGATCATGACTTTTTTTTTTAATGGAAATTCTGGTGAGATTGACAAATATCATAGTTGTTAGGAGGTTTTGCTAATTTGGGAGGATAAACAAGAATATGAAACCATAAAGGCTCAATGTTCAAATTTTTTTGAAACAACTTTCATGGGATATGGGGATTAATATTGTAGGCCTGAAAGTGGATTAATCACAAGATAATTATGGGAATGTATAAATTGTACATGCAAAACAAAGGTCAGTATGGTCACACTAATGCTTGACCCATATCCTGTGTTGATATAGTCTACATCAACCGAGAATTGTACCATGACCAAGACTTTAACCTTGATTACTTGCGTAGGGATTTTCAGAAATTTTGAATGGTAAAAATCTGTCTAGTTCTTTACCAAAGGCAATGCCAAATAAGAGGAAGTTGACTATCATTAAAGGTTGGCATTGCCTTCAATCCATCTGGTAAAAAAGGCAAGTCCCTTTCATATCAATTTTAGTGCGACTAGAACTGAGACACAGCTTTTGTTGGTCAACATACTGTGTCATTACAAGGTGACACCAGCGGTGATTGAAGAGAAAGTGGCAATGACAGAAGTGCATAGCTTGTCTAAATTTTCCTTTGTTATTACCTACTTTAGAACCTAGCTCTCCAGACTCCACTGAAGATTTCATTTTGCTCACCCTTTTGAACGTCAAGTTCAATAGTATATCTTCCTCCATGCTCATTCATTAAATTCCATGAAGGCCTATGCACACTGACTTATGAAAAGGCACAACTGTCACTGGTTGTTGTCCAGCACATTTGTTGATCATTAATATCATTTTTTATTTTTAAATTTCTTTTGTTTTATTAAATAAAGTTGTATTGTGTTTCAAAGTAATGCATAACTTACAAATTTTTTGGCAAACTAAGTTTGCAATTCTTTTACATGCTACTGATTATGTCAGACTATTATCAATTTTAGTAAAAAATTGTTCTTGCTAGGTTTCCTTCTTTTATTGGTTGTGGTACATTAATACAAGATTACTTCTTCCTCATTAAATTTTCTGTAAATGTTTTAGCATTTGTTTTGTCAACGTTTGCTAGCTGATTGATTTGGCAAGGGAATATTTTGGTCTATCTGATCTAGAGAAGCGCACATCAGCTGGTGGTTTTCTTTCGGTTCACATTGGTGATGCACTTTCTGAATCTGTGACAACCGTAGGTGGCTTTGCTGGTAATTAGTTTTAATCTTCCAATGGCTTAAATTCTGTCCTGCAAAATCACTTTGAATTTCCTTTATGAAGATGGGGGGAATCCACTGTGGAAAAGAGAGGAATAGTTTAGAGGAAAGGAAGAACTAGGGTCGGGGGAAAAAGCTTGGAAGGGGAAGAGGTGTGAATTGCCCATGTTCTGCGACTCATGCCCAAGCCAAGGTCGTGACTCATAGCTAGGCCAAGGCCGCTACTCACGGCTAAGCCGAGGTTGCAACTCATGTCCAGGATAAGGCCACAACTGCGACTCTCAACCACGAGGCTGCGTGGCGGCAACTCATAGCCATGTGGCTTGGCCGTGAGTTGCATGGCTACTTGTAGGTGCAAGGCCACCATTTGCAATTGCAAGGTCACCACTCGTGGTTGTGAGGCCACTACTCTTGGTTGTGAGGCTACCACGCACAGTCGCAACTCGCAAGGTTGCTACACGCAACTAGGTTGTGACTCTTGTACGTTAGCTCAGTGAGCTTCTTTGTCTAGACTGACGAGGCACATGGGATTTTTTTTTCTTTGCTCAAAGGAAAGAAATATTCACTTGATTTCAAGTAGATTAACAAAGGAAATTATCTTGACTCTCATGTAATTCTTTCTTTTTCTTACCCTAATCCATCATTCAAGATTATTTTCCTTCAAGGTAAATAGAGTATTGGACTTAGTTTCTTATAGGGAAGGGAAATAGCGAGGGAAACAAATGTGGTAGAAATATTTGGAGGAAAGAAATAGGGAAAGATTTCACCTAGTTTATGACTCAATAAAAAGGAAAAGTTTTTGATTATTTGAAAGGAAAGAAAGAAGTTAAGAAAGGTTTTAATTTATAAAATTAATTTTTAAAAATATAAAAAATGATTATAGTAATAGTTTTTTTTTTTAAAAACATATCTTATTTGGAGTCAAAGAGTTCTTTTGCTCAATATTGGAGAAAACATGTGAAAAAGTTCGGGAAGTATCTAGGAGCTTGGGGAAGCTTTACCCTAGGAGCCTTTCCTACATTTCCTTGTCATAGGAGGCTATGCTTTTTGATAATTCTAATACCTTTAGCACTCTAGAAAGTGCAGACTAACACATGATCATGATGAAGAGATGTTATACTCCAAAGTATATTTACACTTCAATAGATATAATTAGGATTTAGAGGGGTTGATTGAGGATAATTGATATATCTTAATGTTTTTAGTGTTGAATTAGTTGTTTTACAACTGAGCGAGGTTGTATTGGGATTTGATGATTTTTTCAATTAGATTTGGGGTTCATTTAGGGTTAGATTTGATGTTTAAGAATGGGATTAGGTATTGGTGTGTATGGATTTAATTTTGCCTTGGGCTTAAATTGGAGCTTTTATGATTAAACAGGATATGAATGAATTAGCTTGAACCAATCTGGATGGGTTCAATTGGGTGAAGGTTATTATTAAAATTCCTCTAGCCTCACTTGATGTAAGCATGCTATAAGCCTGTCTCGTCTCCTAAAGTTAAGGTCATGTCTTCTGCAAGTCTCTGCAATGTCCACTAGCATGTGTTGATCAAACTACACCATTAGCCATCTTTGTGAACGCTTGTATTTATTGCTGTGCCCACATTTACCAAGGAGTCAACATGACACTATTAGCTTTCTTTGTGAGCGTCTGAATTCAAATTATGGAGATGATCTCATTTAGAAGCTATAGGGATCGAGGATTTTATGATTTTTTTTTCCTAATGCATAATAACCATTTTGGAATAAGTAATCAATAATTAGTTTGAGACATTTTATTTTTCTAGTGACTATACTTTCCTATTGATAACCAACCTTCAAGATCTAGTGACTTAAATTAGCAATGAAATTTGTCTTAGCAGTGCAAAGCAATTAAGATATTGACAATAGTTTGCAACAAAATCACTTAAATATTGGTATACTATAATATTCTTAATACATAACACGAGAATATAATCATGAGTCTGCTCTTTATATGGTTGAGACTTATGACATTAGATTATATATGTTCCATGCACTTGAACATTCATTTATAACTTCCTATAGAAAGTAAGGACAGAATGTTGAATCTTGTCGGCTCTACAAGTGGAATTTACCATATGACTTGCCAACCAATTGATAGCGAGACCAGTTTGGCATAGCAGCACATGACAAGAAATAAAGAGGGAGAAGAGAGACCGAGGGAGAGAAAAGAGGAGAAGGGAGAAGGAGAGGAGTATTAAAGAGATGAGCAATAAGAGAGAAGAGAGGCCGTGGGAGAGAAAAGAGAGGGAGGAGAGGAGTATTAGAGGGACGAGCAACAAACAAGTAATGATACGTGAGGTATCAGGTAGAAAGAAAAGTGTATGGAGAGATAAGAGAGAAATTAAAAATTCCTAACTTTTTGAAAGTATCACTAATCTATTTAAATATGATTAAACAGGACTATCCAACATATATAAATTTTAGTCATTTTTAATCTAGTCAAAGGTTGAAATATCTGACCGTGTTGGTCGCCACGGGCAAAATTTACCATTTTGCTAGTTGACTAACAACAAGGCTTCTTTGGCATGGCCACGAATAGTGTGAAATAGAGAGGGAGAGAAGAGAGACTCAAGGAGAGAAAAGAGGAGAGGGGAGGAGAGGATTAGAGAGACGAGCAATAACAAATATGCATGTGGAAAGAGAAGGGCATGGAGCGATAAGAGAGAAATTAAAAACCGCAAACCTAATTAAGTACAATTGAACTAGATTATCCAACATATATAAACTTAATTCATTTTTAAACTAGTCAAAATAAATTCAAATAGAGTCTCATTCAAATTCACTTGATGAATCACCATGCCTACTCAATGAGCTCTTCTTATCACTAAACTACACTCGACCCTTAAAACTTAAAATATTAATTCAATTTAGCTTAATCAAAATATAAAAATATTTTAAAAACAAGTTAAAATGTAAATAATTTAAATAAGAAATTTAGTATCTAATATTAGTCAAGATTTACTATTTTTTTTTATTTAGCACCATCAAGCTTTTTCTCTTTCGAATCTTCTCTTAGCTTCGAATCGAGTATTAAGGATTTGTTAGAGTATAACATAACATTTTAATTAAATAATATTGATTTGATTAAGTTAAGAAAATAAGTTTTTATTTATTTATTTTTAATTCACTTTATCTAGATATCATTAAAGATACATAAGGATTATAATAGATATTTTAAAAACCTTTATCCAATTCAATTTGAAGGTATAGAATTTTTTTAAGTTTGAATTTATTTTTTTATCAAAAAAATCTTGAATATGAAAAATTTAAATTTACATGGGTTAAATTTCAATTTTTAGAAATTTATACTTATAATATTAAATAAATTTAATTATCGTATTAAAAAATCTAATTTATATAATATTTTTATATTCTAAAATTTGAAAAATGTTATATCTATATTTTTTTATCCACTTTAATAATTGTAGTTATATTAAAGAAATAAATTCAAAATTTTAAATTTTAAATTATTTTATTTTATTAAAAAATTATATTTTTGTCAACTTTTTAACGAAGATTTTAGTGATACATAACTGGAAATTAAGTAGTTCAAATGAGTATAGAAATTTTAATTTTTTATTGTGGAATTCAAACTTCACAAGTAACACAAATTTTAAATGAGATGCTACTAGTCGAATAAATCAAATTTTGATCTATGAAAAATTAAAAATTACTAGTCAAATCTTTACCTCAAAAAAATTATAAATTACAAGCGAATTCCAACTTTGCTATTAAAAAATTAAAATTACTTGCCAAATTTTAAAAAAATTAAATAAGGGCAAATTGAATCTTGGCCTCTAATTATTTACTCGCTAAAATTTATTTTGGCCAATAATTCTAAATGTTTATTGGCCAAATTTATTTTGGATGGAAAAAACTCGTTGGCAATCTTATATTTTTTCATAGTGTATTGGAACAGAAGCAAGACAATGATATTCGTCTACCTAAAAAAATAGAGTACCAAGAATAATTTCATGGAAGGTTGACAATAGAAACTATATATCTTCTCTAACAGCTAATTGAAAAATATCATGAACATAAGCAAGATTTACACATGGTATTCGTTGACTTGGAAAAATCTTATGATAGATGAAGCAAGACTTACATATGGTATTCGTCAACAAAGAAAAAAACTTATGATAGAGTAGGGGATAGAGCCTAATGGCGTAGAAGGATCCATATAGCCGATCCTATCTGGTGGGATAAGGCTTGGTTGTTATCCACAAATTGTCTTTAGGCTTTATCAAACAAAATACAAGCATTAAAGGGATACATAATGCTGAAATTTTTTAACAATTAGTTATGAATAAATTTAAAATGCATTTATATAAAACTATAAAAATATATGTTCATTTCAAATAAAATTACATCTTTAATAGTAAAAGTCTTTTGTGTTTCTAAGTGCTCTAATGTTGCATAATTCGAAAGCAAAATATGTCATAGTTATTCAGAGGACCAAGACATGTCTTTGTTTGTTTGTTTTTTTTTTTTGCTCATTTTAGTGTTTTATTTGTAAAAATTGACTAGATTATAAGTGTAAATCACTATAAAATTAAAGAAGTATATAATTTACGAATAACTAAAACTAAAAAACAAAGTTAATTGATTATAACATTTTTTATTCTAAAAACTGACTTGAATTAATGAATCAAATAAACATGTATCAACAATATAAATAATTATTAAATTAACAATTAATTATATTAAAAAAATTAATCAAATAGTACAACTTATACTAAAAATTCATCATCTCATTAAATATTATTCAATTAATTAAGAATCAGGGCATATGACACAGCATGATACATGAAATAGAGCAAAACTATATTGTTTCTTATAAGACCAAAACTCTAGCAAGGTTTGTATCATTTTCTTAACAAAAGAAAATAACCATTTAGAAAATGCTTAGACCAGATTTTATGATCTTAAAACCTCTTGCAATATGGTATTATATATAAAAAGTTTCAACTGTTTTATAATACATTAATCTCCTAATATATCGTCCATATCTGATATTCTAGTGCTTACCTCAATCAATAACTGTAATGTATGCCTCAACAAAAATGAGGTGATGCATTTGGTCCAGAATCCAACGAAGTTAATAATTTCATAAGTATTTCATTTTTATAATAAAAAATAAAAGTTTGACTTAAGTCATTCTGGAATGTATTACATGTTATTTAAATTAGTTGCTAAATCAACGAGGACTTAAATCTTGTGATTAAAACTATGTCTTTATGTGGAATTTAATGGATCAATTCTGGAACACTTAAATCAATATTGCAACATAATGTAATGGTCATGATTAGACAGAAATCTGCATTAGTCTGTCATATTAAAGTTAGTTAAGTCCAAATGATGATAATTTGTCCATGCCATATTCAGAACTATAGCAAGTGTACACTTTTGCAACTTTTTGACTTGCATGTATTGCTTGTTAATAATTGTAATCCTATTTCATGTTGCCATGTAGGAATTATTGTGGATTTATTCTCTGGCGGAGAAATCCTTCCTCAGTTGAAGAAGGTTTGTGTGCTGTTTTTCTATGGAATGCTCCACTTCCATCTTTGCTTATATCTGTATTACAAAATACTTTCCATCTGAGATTTTCTTTTGTGACTTATTTATGTGTTGACTTGATGGTGCATAAATTCTGGTAGCTTTGTGCATCATTACTTATTTTATACCACAAGAAAATTTTTAGTTCTTTTTTCGTGCCCTGTATTTTATTACATTTCATATTTCCATGTTCAATTGATTTACTTAATTCTATTGAGAAGGTATTTCAATTATATTACCAACTCAACATATTCTTAGTTTCTTGAATTGCTAAGAAATTAAGTTCAATCATCTTCTACATGCTTGTTTATTTGCTAAAATTAGCCTAATAAATCCTTCTAAAAATATGAAATAAAAGAAACAATTCCATGAAGAATCCGAAGAGAAGCAAATAAATGACCCTTGTCATTTATACTTATGCATGTATATAACAACAACAACCAACCCTTTATCCTACTAAGTGAGATCGACTATATGAATCATCCGATACCATTAGGCTCGATCCCCTACTCTATATCATATTTTATAGTTGTTAACTAAGTTTTTTTTGTCTTTCTCTTCAATTAACATGCATATTTGTCAAGGTTTCACTGCCTAATTGGGGCATTATTGGTCGCCTAAGTTCATATTCATATTATCTTAAACATGTCTCTTGGAATTTTTTTCTCAATAGACAATCTCGATTTATTCTTTAATTTTCTCATTTCTTATCTTGTCCATCCTTGTGTATTTACACATCCTATCTTTGTGACTCTCATCTGCTGCTCATGTGTCCACCTATAGTCATGCATGTACGGTAAAATAAATTTCCATGAAAAATTTTAAGAGAAGAAAATAAATAGCCCTTGTAATTTATACTCGTGCATGTATTGGGAAGTAAATTTCAAACTATTTTGTTTAGAACCACTAATAATAGTGTTTTTTAATTACTTGAATAAGGTGATAGACTAACCACCATAAATTTGTAGTGATAATGTTGTTTTAGAAGTCCATTGATGTGTGTGTTTCTTACATGATTTTAGTGTTATTTCGTATACATTTTGTAGCATTTCATGAGCATATTTTGCATTTTTGCATTTTCTTTTTTATAATTTTACTCTTTTAGTTCGGAGAACTGCTCTTTGTATGCTTTTGTTGATAGGATGCTTATTCGGAGCAAAAACAAAGTCATAAAGCTTTGGAACCGGGATTCAATGCAAGGAACATGCTCTGGCCGTGCCCCATAAAACGAGCGTGTTCCTCCGGCCAAAGTTAGAGGAAGAACAAAGTGAAAACAATGCTTCCGGCATTTGACACAAGTTGGTCGTGCCGCATTCAGAATTCGCTAGCTCTATTGAATGCAGCATGGGCAGGCTGTACCGGATCCCGATCTAGTCGTCGAGCGCGGCACGACCAAACCTTGCCTCCTAGGTACGGTCGTAGCATAATGTTTTCTCTCCGACGGTTACAAGTTACCTAATAGTTTTTGATGGTTGGAAGGGCTATAAAAAGCTCAACAAGCCTCCTAACTCGGGAAGGAGGGTTTTCTTTGTCAAGGGGAACCCTAGAACTGTCGTTCCAAGAGCGGTTGAAGTGATTCATCCACCTTTGGAGGTTGAAATTCCTTTCGACGACACCGGCATAATCTCGCTTAGCTTTCTTTTCTCCCTTTTCCCTGATTTGGAGTTGTAGATTGCTAAATTCAATGTCTATCAGTTGTAACTTTATTTTTATGGGATAGTTCTCCATATTCTAGGATTAGGGAGTAACCCAATGAGTTGTTGACATTCGATTTATGTATTTGTTTATCTTTCTCTATTGCATGACATGTTATTCATGATCTAATTTTATTGTGTATACACGACTGTAACACTAACTTGCACCTTTGTATTTCACGGGATGCAAGAAATGACCGAAAGGTGAATCCAAATCTCCAACCCATAAATGACTGAGACATGAGAGGTTGGTCACGAAAGTGGTCTAAAACCTCATGAGGGCATGGAACCCTAACAAGGGCACTATTGGTTATTATAGAATTTAATAGGTTTGTCCCAATTAGGCGTCATGAAGTAGAGTAGGGCAAAGGGGCACTCTACCTTTCTTCTACCATCTAAACTAACATGCTCAGAGATAGATAAAGGTAATAAATGTTGGAGCAATCTGGTGCCCTAGGTTTTGATGTTTGGACATTGGTTTAAGTTAGGTTTATTGTTGTACTGATATGCATGGTGAGCTTGCAG
>JBBPFQ010000133.1:3008548-3022837 GCA_037974815.1 Kaempferia elegans | reverse complement strand
ATACCTACATTCTCCATTACCTTCTTCTCCTTAGGTAATGAGAATCTACCTTGTCTAGTTTTATCATGCATAGGTACATTAGGGTTAATTTTACAATTTACCATATTTCTATCATGATATTTAAAGTCAAAATTATGCATGACATTTAATGATTAACAAAATCATTTCTCCTAACATGCATGGAAGAATGAAATTTTAAATTACAATTCAAGTTAGGATATACCTTTCTTAATCTTGTAGCTCCTCCTCGACTCGAGAGGAGTAAAATAAAACCCTAAAATTATAATCTCTACACTAGAGGAGTAAAATAAAAATACAAAATCAAAATAAAATATTTACGATGGAGAAGATTAGGATGAGAAAACCAGTCGTCACGTTAAAAGGCTGATGGACAAAGACATCGTCTACTTGCAATGAGAATTTTTCATGTAACCAAATATGAATAATGGATTATCACTTAGGTAGGAAACATGAAGCTACCAGGGTAATGTAATAATAAAATCTCCTTTCAGATTATTGTAGGTAATTATACGACAAGTAGCTCCAACACCGTTGTGGTGGCTATGTCTCCAAGTAGTAGCCACACTGTTGTGGTAGCCATGTTTCCAAGTAGTTGCAACACGATGTGACAAGTAGTTGAACGCTTAGCTATAAGAACGTTGTTGCAGCTAGCTTTCGACAGCTAACTACCACAATTGTATGGCAGCTACATTTCCAATAACTGTCATAACGGTGTAGCAATTAGCTGCCCAAGTAGCTACCACAACGGTAGGGCCATATGTACATGAAGCCATGTCCGAGTCACCGTAACTTAAAATCCTATATTTCGCAAGATAACATTTCTCTAGCATAAAAAGTTGGATGGAACAGAAAACCAAATATGGGAGTACAGTGAAAGTAACTTACGATCGAGAATTGCGGAGAGCGACGGAAGCTACTAATTGACGAGAAAAGAAACAAAAGGTGTAGCAATGGACAAAGGAGAGAAAACTTCAACAGCTGCTATGCAGCGTCGGGCAAGAACAAGTGCTCACTTCGGTGAAAGACGATGGCAAAGGAAGGAGTGAATGCGATGGCAAACGGCGGCAGTGGTAGGAGCGAGAGAGAGAGGGAAATTTAGATTTTTAAAATTCAACGTTGTGAGAGATTAAAAAGGAAACAATCCGTAGATGATAAGTGCACAGTAGAAAAAGTATAAAATATGATGACGCAACAGTGTTACAATATTTGTCGCACAAGGTCGAACACGAAGCGTCAGAAATGGATTGACAGGGGCATTGAGAACGAACCAATCACCTTTTACCACATGAATAGTTAAATGAAACAAATTATACCACTTGAATAGTTAAATGGAAATCAAATTGAAACCTAAGCTTATACTTGAATAGATTCCTCGACATGTTTGCATAAGTCGTCCTCACTTGGAGCCTATAGAGACTATCTTCCATCAAAGTTTATACAAAATCATGGAGGTCGTCAACTACATTCACACCGACATCTACTTCCTCTATATATATACCTTAGCTACTTAAGTACTATCTATCACACACGTGTAGGGCACAATGTGCAACCATTAAGGTGGCACCCACGTCGCACATACAAGTGCATATGACTACTGCATGAGACTTGATATTTTAGGCAGGAAATCGCAAGATGCACGTCGAAATCATCCATTGCCACAGACAACCATCATTCCACAATCATATTAATTATGTTTAATGAATTGTAATTAAGCAAATGTTTCTTAATAAGCCTTGACGAAACACAATCATATTACTTATGTTTACTGATTGTATTTAAGCAAATGTTTCTCAATAAGACTTGACGAAACACATCATTCAACTTCTCAAATCCCCTGCTCAACTTAGTTTTTAAAAATGATTTTGGAAGTTGATTTCTCAAAAAAGAATAGCAATATTTTGAAGGTTTAAAGTCCTTCCAAAAAAAATTGAATACTGTGTTTTATTCCATGACAAAACTCAATTTGCTGGGATTCACCTGATCCAAGTGAATACTGATAACCCCCTGCTCACCATCTTCATTCCACTGGATTGACTCATTGTTGAGAAGCTTTATGACCTAACCAATTAACATATTTCATCAAATGTAGATTTCCATTAAAAAAAATGATGCCAAGTTGCTGAGGGACAGCATAAATTGTAATGTCACTCTTTACATGCAGCGATAACATCAAGACTAGGTATTACATGAGTGCACAAAAGAAAAGCCAGTCTTATTGTACAATCCAAATCAAAGTTCGATGAAATGCACCAACGATAATAAGTTTAATTTCCTAGAGGGTAAGGACTATGACAGCTATCTCCTTGGACATTGGTAATGTTGCTGAAATTTCATTTGAAGAGAGGCGAGATTTTGCAAATACAAATCTCATAGATAAAATGGATGGTTTAAAAGTAGAATCAGAAAGGCTATGTAAACCTGCTAATGTAGCAAACAAATTACCAATATTTATATCTTATCCTCTTTGTTTTTCATTTGCAAATCCATTTCAGTATACCCACTACAAGGGTGAGTTAGACAATAGCAGTATCAGTGCCAGAAAACAAATAATAATATGCATAGGAAAATCAAGAGAGTTCAAGATAAGCACACGCTGAACAAACAAAAGAAAATCATGCACAGTCAGGAGAGCTAAAGATAAGTCCATACCAGACGTCTCTTTTTTGCCTTCTTGCTATCCCCACCATCAGCGCCAAAGACAAGCTTTAAACATTTAAAAGCTAAAAAGAACAATGTACAATAAAAGCATTTACAACAACTGAGAATATGATAGAACAGAGCAAAACAAAGGTTCTTGGATATCTGGATGCATACTAGGAATACCAGCCAATTGACGGAGGTGTAATTTGACCAAGTCCAAAGCTTCCCTTGAACGATGTGGCTCAAGATCAAGAGTGACTTTGTCTTTGTTACTAGACTTTCTGCAAAATATAACAAGGACACATCATACACTGTGACAGTGAATAGAGAAATGAAGTAAAATTATGCACCTCCAATAACTGAAGACAATTGGTTACCTTGGCTGAAGTAGCATTGCAGCAGATTTTTCATCTGCTTCTCGAGCCTTCTGAGCATAGCCGTTACCCTGATATTTAAAATAGATGACTTTGTTTGGGAGTGTGAAACATATTCTTATAGTGCTAGCTTTACATCAATGGTCAGTCTTTAAGTTTGCATCTTTTTACGATATGCAGTTTATAGGAAATTGTATTGTATTAACTGATCAGTGTAATAGATTGTATTCAAATTTAGAATTATGAAGAATGATATTAAACTAGAGACTTCAAACTAATGAGAACAAATACTAGACATCAAATGTGATTTCAATAATAAGAGAAAAAACATAGTTAATAAGATGGATAGACCTGAAATTCCTACAAATAAGAGTAAAATATCTTAAATCTATTTTTGGATACTAGTGAAGATACTATTAATAGGATATAAAAAATACAATCAAAATGGAGAGAAGCTTCTGAAGTCTTGTGTCGTCGTGTGTATCAATTATATTAAAAGAAGATTAATGCAAAATAGAAATTATTTTGTTAAAGATTTAGGATTTGTAAGAGTTTATTCGGTAGGTGTTCACTTTAGGAGAGTAGTTTTTAAAGTACATCTTCAAATATCTAATTGTCTTCAGAAATGTCAGAAAGTTTTAATTGGAGTTTTGTTTAACTTTGTTCATTTATAAATTTGTTTAATTTATTTCATAGTTTATTAGGTTCATAGGAGTATTTCTTTGCTTCACTGTTTTTAGTTTATTTCCATTTTTGTTTTGTTTTGTCTTTAAAAGAACCTTATTTCCTCTCATGTCATAAATCTTTTGCATAATATCCATCTTTTGTGTGTTTTTGTTCTCTATGTGCGATTGTGTCATCGCATGAAGTCATATAAATTTCTCAGTGAGTTTCTGATCAGTTGCGTCATTTTGGTACCAGAGCCAAATTCTTGATTTCATGTTCATTGTTGCCTAACCCTTTTCTAGAATACACTTGATCTCTCTTGTAACAATAATATAGCTACAGGACCACCATCTCCTTTATGCTCTTGCATCATCCTCAATCGACATCATCCTCAATCGACATAGATCCTGAACCTCCAACCCTGATTTGGATCTATTGGCAGTAACACTGCCTCACAACTCTGCCACACCCTTGTATCCACTCAGTCTCTCTGGCCAAGGACACTAAACCTGCAGTTACAAGACCATAGTCCTCTTTCCTTTCTTGCCTTATCCTGGCTAATGTAAGTCTCGACTCCAACCCATGTGTGGATCTACTAGTAGCACCACTGTTCTATAGCTCAATCTTACATCTACCCATGAGCAAGGGTGAATTGCACGCCTCTCCACAAGGGGTGGAAAAACTTCACACAGCCTATTTACATGAATTGACCCAATCCACAATTTGTGGGTTTAAATTTGAGGTAAATAAACTTAGGTCATAACCAGGTCATATGTTTAAGACCCACAAATAAACCAATCAAAAAAGGTCGTAAATGGTTAACACAATTATAAATATATAATAATTTAAATTGATTATTTAATAGAAATTTGTATAAGTTATAAATATATAATCTACTAAATAAGTTACAAATATATAGTATAATAAAATATATATTATAACACATAATGCTATAGATTATACTTTATGCTTTTGTAAAATTAAAAATAGTTACTGTGTTATTTGTAATTAAACTTAAAGTTTATTTGACTTTGTTAAATAGACTGTCATTCAACTCATTTATAATTCATTTATGACCCATTTAATTATATGAGTCATGTCACATACTCATATGACCTATCTATGATTAATCTAATCCATCATGTGTGGATGATAGATTTTGATCTATTTATCAACAGGAGATTAAGAAAATTGTAGGTCAATGAGACATGACTTGTTTATGATTCACCAATCTAAAAGGAATCCATGGAATCTCTCCTATCCAACAATATCAATTGTTCCAATTTCTGTTTCAGATATAGCAGCAACCTTCCCAATTATCATGCGACTTGACACAAGCCTCCCCTCTTTCCCACATGACTTGCAACCTTGCATTTATTCACGTAAGAGCAGAACCACTCAGTTTTCCTCCCATAACGTTGTCCCTCCTACTTACAAGTGACATCACTTCCACGATCAGTGATTCAAAATTCAACATATGCACAATACTATCCATGCTCACAACCACCAATTCTCTTCGTGATCTAATGCCAATAGCCACCACTTTGAAATCCTATGCTCGGGTCTTTCTCTAGAATATTATTTTTATTCTAATCTTAACAAGAGACCACAGCTAAGTATCATTTAAAAGAAAAGAAAAGTGACACTAGTGACAATCCTAGATCCCCATGAAACAAAAGTAGAAGCTTCATCCTCTTTAAGTCAATTATTTAAGTAAATAATTCTGAATATACAATTTCAAAAAAGTTACCTTATGACTTATCATCAATTTTAGAAGGAAAACAAAGATCAAGAGGTCAAGCAAACTTAGCATGATAAGAGATAGTCCCTACCTCGCTCAATGATTTTCCTATTGATATTAAAAGACCTTTAACTATGTCATGAAATTCATCTCCAAAATATCCCCTTGATAAATTACCCCCTTTAGAATGTATCCAGTATGTCAATCAGTGACTCATCTCATAAAACCAATGATACTTTATTCTTTTCTCCAAAAAATTCACTTGACACCCATTGCTTGAGCTTTCTAAAGAATCTCTAATAGCTTATTACATTTAAGGGACACATTACACGCAATTAACTATGACCTAAGCATAAAATTATTACACAATCCAAAGACCTAGTAGAACCAACCAAATTAGAAGAACAAGCGATAAACTAGGAAAGGATATTTATAGCATTGTTTATAACTATTCTAAAGAGAATAGAGCCCACTTGCATAGAAGGATCCATATAGCCACGCCTAGTGGCATAAAACTTTGTTGTTGTTGTTGTTGTTGCTGCTTATAACTATTCTAATAAGGTTATACCAATACGATTGTTCATATGTCAAAGCGTCCCATCCGTGGGAAGGAGACTCATTTGAGGCATGACACTGATCTGAACCAATATCATTTTAATATTGTACTCGCTAACACCCAACAAGCTTCTACACAAATCAAAGGATGTCGAGATAAATTCATTAGTTTTGCTACTTTAATCCTCCTCCATTTATTTTAGTTATATATAAGATTGTAACAATTAGATAATTAAATTAAAATTTAGTTATATCATATAATGTTGCTTCAACATATGCCAAAGCATATGGAGATGCATTCAAATTAATTTTTCTCTTTTAATCTCTTTCACTCAGCTTTTTTACATCCAAAACTAAAATTACTTATTAGAAAATTGATTAGATTCAAATTTATACATTTTGTGCCAAAAAACTTAACGTACCTAGACCAGGATTGAAGGGTATTGAGATGATTTTAGACAATTTTGTCATTTAATCTCTTTCCACTTAAGATGTTTCCTTCTAAAATAAAGCTAAGGAATCAGATAATTAATTAAAATTTTGGAGATATGTTACAAAGATATAATAGTCAACCTCACTTAGTGAGATAAAGACCTGGTTGTTCTCATTGTTGTTGTTGTTGTTACAAAGATATAATACACATATCAATTAATAAATATGGTCAAGATATCAATAGCTACATTTGTTTGGACATATGCTTTGGCACATGTCAAGCATGCCATGTTTAGAATGATTCACTAAATCTTTGGCATGTGTGCATAAGAGAGACACCTATGCCAATAATAAGGGGTTTTGGTAATTCACCAAAATGGTAATTTTCGAGCGTGCCACTTCATCCAACATAAAATTTCAAACCATGGGTAAGACATGGGCATAACTAAAAACAACCAAAACCAATAAGATTTCATTCAAATAAAAATCTAATAAAAGGTTGCGTGAGTGGGATTATGTGAAACCACAGATAGTATGGCGCAATAGTTAGCAAGGACAGGAACATACATAACTGAATAGTTATGGTTACTTGTCAACAATTACAGGGAATCTTTCACCATAAAGTGCAAAACTTACTTCCGCTAGAAGATAGTTGACTGCTGTATCACCCTTTACAAAAGCATCAGCAGCCTAAAAAGTCATAGTCATAACTGAAATTATAAAAATGAGTACTTGAAAAACAAGAACTGTAAAAAGTAAAGAGTATATTAAAGGAAAACAATCATGTTAAGTTGTGAAACAAACTGCATACAGCTTCATAATATTGCTTCATCAACTCCCAATTCTGCTTGACAGATCTCCTGAGGGCTTCATAATCATCATCTTCTTGGGTAACTAGACCTAGGAAAACAAAGGAAATCCATCTTAACTTGCAGAAACTATTAAGAAATCTATGAGAATGATAAAAAATATCCAGAAGTCATCAAATAAATCAACTTTAAGTTGGAGAGTTTGTCATGAAAATGAAACAGTCAGCAAATTAAGAAAATGAATTAGATTGAACTCTACAACAAATAAAACTGATTTAACCTTTCTCCTTTCAAGTCTTGTTAGGACAGGTGAGGTGATGACCGGATGGCTAAAGAGGGGTGGGGGTTTGAGGCCTTGTGCTCTTGTGAATGCCTTAACAAGGTTCCACATAATATGTGCAGGAAAAATCAAAAAATAAACTAAAACAATGCATGCCAATCGCTAACAAGTCGAAATAGCGTGATATGGAAACCTTGTTTCACAACCTATGATTCGTCAGTGATTCCCAACAGCCCACAATCTTTATCGTTCTCGGTTATTTTCCAAAGGTGAAGTAACCCCCAACAACAACAACAGTCTTTACAAAATTGATACAAATGAATGCTTAGAGGATCAGGCTATGAGTAAAAGAGAAAAAGATTAAAAGACTAGACAATCAATATTTCATCTGCCTTTAAATGCTCCTCTTGGTCCCTCATCTATAGCCTCCGACATCCCCAACTTTTAGTTCCATATCGAGCGACTGGTTTCCAATCACTACAGTCTTCAATATGTCAACAGTTACCTCTATCAATTGGCATCAATCGATTTATCTCTTATAGACCGTAGATCATCCAACCACCAGATCAACAACTACTTTTGGTGTTTCTCACTGTCATTAATTAAACAACATCAATTGATTAAACTCAATCAATCAACTCTCAACTTACTCTTGAATTTCCCTTCCACAACTTGACTTCACCGCCAAGGCTATCTCCTATTAAGTTATTTGTCTCTTGAATGCACTAAGCACTTGACTCACTGCATTAATCATCCTTTATGCTTCACCCATATTGTTTGCCTTCTTCCAGCTACAATCAACATTGCGCCTGGATACTGCTCATCATGCGGTCCCTCAAATGTTCAAATTATTCTTCTCCAATTTCCAACAAGTTTGAGCCATTGATCAGTTATCCACACTCGACTTCGTCGAGTCACTAGCTCTACTAGCTCCATGTGTGTTTTGCCAAGTTCTACACAAAGTTGGCCCTCAATACTGCGCATCTTACGGTCCCTCAAATGTATCATCTTTCTCTAATTTCTAATAGGCCTCAAGTCGCCAAGCCAACTAACTTGGTTGGGTCAAGTTTGGCTTGGATGCCTCATGTAACCTACTCCAAACTCCATCGGACCTCCAAGTCATTGAGCATGTTACCTTTGGCAGCACCAAGTCATTATCTACACTCAATCTCGTCGAGTCACCAGCTCCGCAAGCTCTATGTGCATATTGTTAAATTCTTGCACAACTTAACTCACATATCAAATACATATGTAAATTTTAACTTAAATCGTTTGTCCAAATATCAAAATTCACTTAGGATATGAATGCACCAGCAGTACTAATAAAAAAATATTGGGTTATTTTCATGCCTACTTCAGGATCCATCGAGTTATATGTTCGCATATGATGTCCCATATGATGCAACGCACAATGTTCCAAATGATAAATATCAACTAAAAGTCCAATAAAAGCTACTATTAACATCTATTTGCATCTTCTAAAAGTGGAAATTGCAACTTTATCAACTAATTTAGGTTGATTGCCAAAGTCCAATAATCTACTAATATTGTGTTCACATTTAAGCCACTTTGGCAAGTCATTTGTCATATATAGCTAGTATTAGCATTATAATTTTTTGTTAAATTATAACTCTCACTAGGCATAAATTTTCACTAGAATGATTTGCAAAACCAAATGAGAACAGTTGGATTAATTCTAGAATTTTTTGTTAGGAAACCATCTATCATTTAAGTTGCTCATAACAAAGACAAATTTAGCCTAAATCTAAATTATGGGTAAATTATCCATTAACCTAGGGGAACTCTAGATGAACAACATATGTCATCTCATCTAAAAGGCTAATAGCATGAACAGGTTCCGGTCCATGTGGTCTGTTCGACCATGACGACCTGACATGTTAGCAACAAATGAAATTGTTGCCCCCACAAGTTTAGCTGAGATGGCAAGTGGATGGCAGATTTGCCCAATGAGCAAAGGGTCGAATCTCGGTAGGATGTAAATCTCTGCACCAAACACAACTCACCCTCTCATCCATCTTACTTCTCAGTCATCGTGATTTACCTCCCTTGTGATGCTCTTGGGGCGAAGGGAGCACTGGGGGCGAACATAATCGCCTTTTGCCCAACGAGTGAAAGCTAAGTCAATCTAGACAAGCTGTCTAAGTGACACTCCAAGTTTGGTTAATCACACAGTTTGAGGCCTATAAAAAGAAGTTATGTGTCACACAAAAAGAGCTATTGTGGCCTTACAACCCAATACACTATCAATCAAAACAAAAATTATTATAAAAGAAAGAAATGCTGAATTTATATGATAGAAGTATAAAGGTTGAAGTAGAATGTCAAAGTTAAGAAGAACATAGAAGAAAAAAAATTATAAAGTCAATAATAACCAATATTAACATGACACCTAATAATAATTAAAAATAAATTGTCACATAATACATAGAATGAAAATGCGGATGTCTTTTATTTGACAATAATGATTTTTATTTGCTAAAATCATTTTATGGGTAAGTTTTTTATTGCTTGTTTTATTTCAATTCGTAATTGAATAAAATAAATGATAATTTGTACAATATCATCAATGAAAGAAATGAACATATGAATCATATTGTTAAAACCCAGAAGGAAACCCAATCCAATCCAAACTCCTAAGGCATTCAGGAATTATATTATTAAACCCCCAAAGGAAACCCAATCCAATCAAAAATTGTAAGGCACTTTGGTAAACGCATGGAATTAAGCATGACTTAAGATCCCTCATATGGAGACGTGGGATCGAGTCTATCCTTTTCTTCTTATATCCTATTCTCTTTTAGCATATCTATTATATAAACTATTATATGAAATGTTATATTATTTCATATGCTTTATAGATGTCAAAACAATTTTGAATAAACTAGAATTACTTTTTAACAAATTTTATAATTTTTATCTTAACCTTATGATTTTGGTTTGATACGATTCAATAATTCACCAAAATGATTCATGATATGAATCTCAATTTGGCAACCTCAACCACAATTACTTGATGCCAACCACATGAATCTATCCCCCCATTATATAACACCTATAATATTGAGAACTCTTGAAATATTTTTAATAATAATAACTAATGAAACCAATATTCCTTTAGCATCCATCTACACCCATATCTTCATCTTCAAATGACGATTCAACTTTTTCTTACTAATTATTTTTGAACAAGTTCATATAATCCTAATCCATTTTTTTATCATATTACCATCGCAAATTGTAATTTAAATTAAGGGACACGGAGATTTCACAAGATTATAGAAATTTCTCTTTGTTTCAAGTTATTCTTTCTTTTATTAATGATATCTTCATTCATACAACTTCTTATTGCTTAATAAATGCAAGATATCTAAGTTCTAAAATTCATAAATTTCATGTCTATACACTTGACTCTTCACCAAACAACATTTATTATATTCCATTTTAATTGTATTTAACTTAAAAGTTTTGTTCGCAATTCAAGCTTTGAGTTCAATATTTTTGGTCTGCAAATAACATAAACCAAGGAAGTTGATCTTAAATACAACCAGAGAGTTCTATTTAGTACTAATGTAAAAAGAGAGAAAGAGAGGTCGAGACTTTGGTTGTTCATACAAAATATATAATACACTAAGATTATAAAAAAATATGCATAGATGGTCGCTGCGAGGTCGCGGAGGCCACTGCATGTAGCTGCAAGGTCACGGAGGCCTATGGCGATCGTCGCAATTCCACGCGACCTCCGCTGATCATGGTGGAGACGCCCACGGATGGTCAATGCAATAATTAACTTTTGTTTAACCTTAGGTTAATAATTTCAATTAACTCCTAGCTATAATAAGATAATATAAACCAGCTTAATCAAAACCCAATAAAACTATCCCATTAATTTAATATATATTTTTTATTTATTTTAATTTCAAATATATATAATAAAATATTTATTTATTATATTTTTAATATTTAGATTAAAATTTTTGTTTTTAATTAATATATTTTATATTTTAAAATATCAAAACTATATTGGCGCGGTACCAAAACCATATCATTCTAGTCACAAACCGAAACTCTGATATGGTCCGAGATTTTAAACCAGGACTAATGTATAATAATGTTATTGTTTAAGCATCAGAATCATGGTTATTTAAAAACATAATACGGGCAATTAAATCTACATGATACAAAGAAAACAAAAAAGAACACATTATGTTTCTTCAAATTTTTGGATTGGGTGAGTCAGGCATGTCTTTGAAATAGCATTACAGTGAATACATAATAATAGTCTCATAAATCTGCAACATGAAGTGTGTTAATACAAGTGTTTTACATCTTTCTCCTAAGGAAATATGGGAATACTCATATATGAAAAAAGGAAGAGAAGCTTATTATAAGTAGACAACGCCATGATCACATGCATCATCCTGCTGGATTAAACATATTAAAGCTGCCAGTTAAGCCAGTATACTATAAACAATATACTATAGTCCAAACAAAAGTAAATGTCACTGTCAATGTACTATCCTATTTGCACCCTGCCATCATGAACCTAGAAATATTTATCATCTCTTAGACAATGAAGATGCAAAGAATAGTTGGGATTCCAGGGGCATACCACCATGCATCATATTTGAATGATCAATTCTGGATGATTCCAGTGGTTCTTTCACTGGCTTTTCTCTAACAACTCTTGTTCTGTTCAGACCGATTCTTATACGGGTTTTCTGTGGTTCCTCTGACCTCTCAGGAACGTTGAACAATGATTGTAGCACCTCATTTGGGAGATTAGCATTCTTTTGTTCCATGCCAGAGTGTATGGGAATATCTCTTCATGTTCATAAGGTTCACTTATTAGAAAATGCATTCCATGTCTTGCATTGTGCATTAAAGAAGGATGGGAAAGGACAATGTATTATCTTACAAAAGATGCAAAAGCACACCTAACACTAGATGAAGAGTTGAAGCTAGAATTTTGGCAAAAATTGTTCTCCATCTCTAAGCCTTTCCCTGTGAGCTGGCAGCAAAGTATCAAAAATTGAAATGGTCAGTGAAAGGATATAATTATACTTGAGCAATTTGTGTCACACAGCTTTCAGTTCAGGAATCTGCTACTGCACTGAAATATTTACCTAATCATAAAGGTTGTCAAAAAATATTTCTTATGCAGGTTATGTATACATTGCTAGTGGAAGACACACTACCAGGACAATGAACAAGTGAATAGATGATGTGTCACTACATTCTAATACAATGTGAGCACAAGAAATGGAAGAATGCTGCAATTCATGCATCAACCAAATGCTAAGCATGCTTACACTGACCATGTCCAAGAAAGAAATTGTTGTCTAAGTGAATTTAACACTTGACCATGAAAAAAAAAAGTTAACACTGCTAAAAAAGTAAAAATCCAACACTACAGATTGTGATTGTACCGACCTTTCCCAATTCATCAAACTCAACTGATTTGCCCTTTTCCAAGTTTCTGGAAGATAGGTCCAATAATTCTTCCATACTCTGCAAGGTCAGAACAATTTCCTAGTTGTCATGATCAATATAAACAAACAAAAAAACTTGAAGAAAAAATATAAGAATGTGCACAAAAAGAAAGATGTTTGCATGATATTCAGTTCAAATATTACTCTTTGGAATAGATGTCAAGGTTCTCTATTCCAAATCCACCTTCACTAAAAGAGGAAATGGTACAGATACATATATTTATATAATTATAAAATAGAGGTTCTGGCCTTCTATAATCCCCTTTCCTCATCATTTATTATCGCATATTGTCATGTATTAAATTACTTGATTATCCTCATTTTCAAAAAATTTCATAATGATCCCAATTTCAATGGTCCTATTGTTCAAATCCGGATGACATTTGGTTTAGGGGTTTGAGAATGAAGGAATAGAATCATTCCTAAATAAATGAGTTTGATTAATGAGTTTAGGAATGAAGGAATGGAATCATTCATAAATATTTAGGAATGGACAAAACCCAACCAATTTGATGGGTTTAGAATTCATTCTCAATTATTAATCCTTCGGGCAACAACAACCTTGTTGCTCCGATAGTGCCAAGGGCCGACTGCAACCGTCTGTTGGAAAAAAAAATTAAAAACTTAAAAATTAATTAAAAATTAAAAATAATTAAAAAATAATAAAATTAAATAGAAAAAATAATAATTTAAAAAATAATAAAAAAATTAAAAATAATAATAATTTAAAAAATTTAAAATATTACAAATTAAAAAGAGGAAAAATAAAAAACAAAAATAGGAAAAAACATGAAAAATAAAAAATAGAAAAAAAAATCCAAATAGATAATCAAAAAGAAAAAAGGAGAGAGGAAAATAAAAAAAATAAATAAATAATTTTAATTTCAAAAAAGATAATCATACTTAATTAGAGTTTATAAACCAATAGTATTGGAATAGCTAAACTCATTCTCATTCCAGTCTACTATTAAAATCATTCTCATTCTCATTCCTGCCTCTTAAATCAAACGCCACCTGAGATTTTGACCATCTAATCCCACCTGATTTTGACCAACTAATCCTGATATCAATACCTTGACAACTATGATTATAACAAACATCAATCATTTAGTGATGGTTTACAAAGGTTATTTCCCAGTTGAAGTGAATTTTACTTTACAGTGTCTCAAGCTCACCTTCACAGGTAGGGGTGAGCAATCGGTTATAACCGAACCGACCGAACCGATTTAGGCGAAAACCGAACCGACCGAACTTTTTTTGA
>JBBPFQ010000133.1:2975150-2991817 GCA_037974815.1 Kaempferia elegans | reverse complement strand
TTTCTATGTTTGATGATGGTTTTCGCTATATATATATATATATATATATATACGAGTTTCTTAGCCTGGGCGACCCTCAGGCGCGAGGGCGCCCTCCAGTGTCGCCCTGGCTAAGAAAACTCTCTCTCTCTCTCTCTCTCTCTATATATATATATATTGTTGAACAAATTATATTTCTTAGCAAATTATTATTGAATAGATCATACAAGTCTAATGGTCTCTAGACTAAATAAGTTATGTGTTGAATTGATTAAAAAATAGAATAAGACCAATGACTGACATATTAAGAGAGTTAATTGGGATTAATAAATATAATGAGTTAAAGGTCGAATAATTCCACATTAGAAAATTTAAGGCAAATAGGCTGAAAGATTAGCTTCACTAAAAAGATGGAATAGTCCACGTTAAAAATTTAAAGCAAATGAGCTGGTTTATATTAATCACACTATTAATATTATTTAAATGTTATAATATTATTAAATGAGATTCTCATTGAAACAATCTAAATCACTCAAAACAATGCTTTTTTAAACAAAAATATTGGTGAACCGGCTTTGAACTATCGGTCTGAATCGGTGATTCAAACTGCCAATTTATTGGTTTACTTGGGTCCAACTCGTAACTACTTGTCTAACGGTTTCTGCCAGCCGACTCGATCACGGTTCCAGATCGGGTCCAATTCAGATCTGACCCGTGGGTAGGGCTAGGCAAACCCTTATAATTAACTACAAGAGTGCATTTGCTTCATAGCAATGCTATTTTATTTCATATTAGAATAATTCCCATTAAATATTCATGTTTAATTACAAAAGGAAAAAGAACTTAGAATATTAATTCCCACGAATCCTTTCAACCTAATCTGTGCTCTCTTCTATGAATAACTATTATCTTCTATTCAGTTCTCATAAAACCATATATTTTTTCTATTTAATTTTCAAAAAAGTATTATGAATGAGCATAGGAGATAGACAAGTGGATCAGCGATGCTAGGTGGACCAAGCAAGAAATAGGTTGAATGGGTGATCAGGCCTGCCCAGGTTGGGTCTAGTTGGGTTGGGGAAATTGAGCTAGACTTAGGTTGGTTGAGCTAGGCGAATTAGTTGAGTTAATCAACTTGGGGGAGTCATATCAAATTGGTTGGTTCAAGAAGGCCAGGTCGGTCAAGACAAATTATTTAGTTAGGGCAAATGAATTACAGAAGTCAATTAAACTGCGCGGGTCAATGAGGGAATGAATTTGAAAATCAATTTAGCAAGTAGATTGTTCTCGATTGTGTGAAATTGGACTACAACAACCAACAACCTAAGCCTTATCCCACTTTATATGAATTCGTGTGCTTCATTGGACACTATTTTTTATTATATTATCATTTTTATTTAAAAAATTTTTATCTTATTTTATCATTGTTAAGTTTTCAATGATTTTCTTATTTAATGGGCGTATTTGTTATAATTTTTCATTGACTAATTGGAACATTTATTGGTTAAGTAAATGTCCGTATCATCTTAAACATATCTTTTGGATAGGTGCAACCTCGACTTTCTCCTTAATATTTTCATTTCTTATTCTATCCATCCATGTATGTCCACGCATCTAACTTAACATCCTCATCTCTATGACTCTCATTTTTTTTGCTCATGTGCTCGAGTCATAGCCTAATAGTCAGCTTCATGTAACCTAGAAGGTCTAACCGCTGTTTTGTAAAACTTCCCTTTAAGTTTTAGAAGTACTTTACGATCACAAAACACCTAATGTTCTTTTCCATTTCAAGTATTCTATTTGTATTCTATGTAAGACATCTCTCAACTTATCTATCATTTTGCAAAAAATGATCTTAAATACTTAAAGTTCTCGGTTACAAATAACTCATCTTCTATCTTAACAATCGTCTTATTACGTCTAATATTATTAAACTTAAATTTCATATATTTTATCTTTACGCTTATTAAACTTAAAAATTTTCCAATCAAGATTCAAGTTTAACATTTATTCCTTCATTTGTCTCATCTATTAAAACAATATCATCTGCAAATAACATCCACCGTGGTAACATGTCTTGGATGTGTTCATACATGATTAGTATAAAAAAATAGAGATTTAGAGCTGATCCTTAATTTAATGTTATCTTTATGAAAATGCTTCTTTGGAGTTTTACTATTGTCATTACATTCTTGTATATATCCTTAATTATTTCAATATATGTTACGCTAACAATTTTCTTTTCTAATTTTCCTCGATTTTCTATCATGAGCATTTTCTAGGTGGACAAATATTATGTGTAAATTTTTGATACTTTTAATTAGTTATCAAAGAAGATGTATACCTTCTATTATTGACCTTTCAGGCATGAATTCAAATTGATTTTAGGTCACCGTAATCTTCTTCCTTAATCTTTTTTATATCATAATATTCTTATAATTTGCACAACATGGTATCATAATATTCTTATAATTTGCACAACATGTGTGAAATTGGACTTAATCAATTAAAATACATTAGTATATTTTATAATTGTAAAAGTTATTCCTTGTTTATTATTTACAACCTCTCTACAAACCAAATGTAAGAAATCAAATTATTGTTTGTGAACCAAACTGAGGAATACTTATTCATATTCCATCAATTTTCAATTCAATTCCCTAGAATAACTTTTAAATTCCTTATCAATTTCAAATTTCATTCTGTCAACCAGATATACTATAAATACTTGGGCATACTGATGCAAATTGATGGTTTTAAACTAAGTGGTTAAACTTAGGATAACCTATTTTGTGCTTAACATCTGACCATTAGATTGTATGATTAAAATATTATTCATGGATTGAAGCTACATATTTAACCTTCAATTGAGTTTTTTGCCAAATTTTATTACTTCCTGCGCTGTTACAGCTTGACATCCAGGTTAGCTTGAAAATGAGTCGATCCACATTAGGGCTTGAAGTTATTTATCTAATTATCAAATGTCTTCCAAGTTTGCTCACTTCCATGACAGACCTTTTTCATTTATGTAGCAGAAACTTATATTTTCTGTCTTAAGAGTTTTGAACTTTATAATATCAAGATGAATTCAATTGTTTAGTTGCATTCTAGTGTGTGTTTCGCACAATTCAATATTTCTACTAGCCAGACAGGTAATGAAGCTTATTCAGTTAGCAACATTTTCTATAAGTTTAGTTATTTATTTTACAGTTGTCCTACTGAGGCCTAACAATATGGTACCTTTCATAGGATCCGCCAGAAGATGGTGTTGTATCAATGTGTGGGCATGTCTTCTGCTACCAGTGTGTATCCGAACGTTTAATTGGTGATGACATGTGTCCTGCACCTGGTTGTAAAGATATACTTGGCACTGATTGTGTATTTTCACGTGGTACCCTGAAGAGTTGTATCTGTGAAAATTTTGATGATGAAACTTCAACCAGTTCTACATTTGACGAACAGATTACCCATAGTGGCTATGTATCATCTAAAATTAAAGCCGCAGTTGATATATTGATGTCGATTGCAAGTCAAGGTTCAAGATCCGTTCATGATGTTATGATAGATGATTCTGCTTCCGCTCAATTAAGCTCAACTAAAGTTCCGGAAAAGGCCATCGTTTTCTCCCAGTGGACCAGGATGCTAGACTTGCTTGAGCTTTCATTGAATGAAAACCTAATACAGTTCAGGAGGCTTGATGGAACAATGACTCTTGTGTCACGAGACAAGGCTGTAAAAGACTTCAACACTGATCCAGAGGTCAGATAATCAAAATAATAATAATAATGTTATATTCTTCTATATTGTGCTCAATACTTCTTCTGTCCTTTCCTATCTTGAACTATTTCTTGTTCATACAGTAATCATTCATGTTTCTCTTAGGTAACTGTTATGCTTATGTCGTTAAAAGCAGGAAGTCTTGGCCTGAATATGATTGCTGCTTGTCACGTAATTCTTCTTGATCTTTGGTGGAACCCATCTACCGAAGACCAAGCAATTGATCGAGCACACAGAATTGGTCAGACTCGTCCTGTGACGGTCTCCCGAATAACTGTCAAAGATACAGTTGAAGATCGCATATTAGCTCTTCAGGTAACTCATGGACATCATTCGATTCACATTTGAATGACAGCTATGCTTATGTTAGCTTTGACAAAACCTCCAAGTTCATTGTAACTAATTGCAGTAATCAAGTAATACAAAAAACATTTGTCAACTACATCATTGATGGATTTGTTCACTAACCATGTACAAATTCTGATTATCTAATAGTCTATATCAACAGATATAATTACGGTAAAATAACTATTGACTGAGTAATTGTCATGATGCTGCCTTTCAGTAATTTCTGATTTTAAAACAACTGCGAACTTGGTTTTCTTACCTGGACGAATAAATAGAGCCTCTTACATCTTGCAGGAGGAGAAGAGAAAGATGGTTTCTTCTGCATTTGGCGAAGACCAAATGGGTAGTCATGCGGCCCGGCTCACAGTAGATGATCTTAGATATATGTTTAACTGTTATGACTAAGTTTTGGTGTGGATCATCCCATTTGATTCCAATATTTTTGGATATGAGATTGTGATGCTCATTGAACTTTTTTGCGGTGTTTGCTCCATCCTTCAACGAAGTTCTTTCTTCTTTTTCTTGTTTGTAGTCATAGGTCGCTAACATATGTAACTGTAATATCACGATCCAACGAAGGGATGGAGCATAAGTTGTAAATATGTAACAGGTAGTTTGCCAAGATGAATACGCTGTGTACTTTTATGGTTTGATCTTTGTGTTTGAGTGCCACAGCCATGGAGCTCCAATGGCCAAGGAGCTACCTCATTTACTTCGGCAGAGAGGCTTCTTTTCGCAATGGCTCAATGTGAGCTTGTAGGGTAGGGTTGGGTTCAAGATTGCTGGCAACACCCATGGGATGGAGGGCTGCCAATGAACATCGATGACTGGTGCAGTGTTGGTCGATGCAGAAAGGGTACAACTGTAATGTTCTTCTCTCTTCCTCGATGAATACGAGTAAGGCTGATAGATTCCTAAACCCTTTGAGTTCCTAAAATCTCATTTATAATTTTACATTTCTACAATAAAAATTTGATGCATTGATGTTCTATCCCCCTTGGCAACAAGAATTTATAATCTATTATTCTTAATCCAATGTTCTTCATCTTTACTGCGCTGAAGCTGCAAGTGTACCGTTGCTCACTGTGCAGAAGCCAAGCCTTCAGTTTAATATATTTTTATTTTTAAAAAAGTATTGGAAATGAATCTACATGTGTTTTTAAAATCATCAAATAATTTTTAAAATAATTATGTAATTAGTTTTAGCTAAAATGTTAAATGGTTATTGTGAATTGAATTTTGAAATTGACTAAATAGTTCTGCTCAATTTCAAAGTGTCTAAACGACTCCTCGACGGTTAGGTAATAGTTTAACAAAAACTATTACAACTTTGCCTAAAATGGTTAAATGAATTTAGTAATTTTGACTAATTTTTAACTAAAATTATTATCATTTTTAAATTTACATTTCACTTAAAAAAATAATTCTCCCCTAAATTTGATCTTTATTATTGTTATATAATAGTTTTTTTTTAATTCATAACTTAAAAAATATTTTTAAAATACTTTTTCTTTTAAAAAATAAAAATTATAATAGAATTTATATTACAGGGCAGAAAAAGATAAAATCGTCACTTTAGACCTTTTCAGGGTCGCTCTAACTATCTAAAAGTGAGATAAATCATAAGGATTTTGTCCAACAATAACCATGTATATAAGGAGGTGTTGTTTTAGATAAATTGGTTAGGTAGATTTATTTAATTGTTTGAGTTGGACAGATGATAAATTTAATAAATTTAAAAATATTTATATTAAAACACTTTGAGTAGTGATTTTTTTTTATAAAAAAAATAGTTAGGCAATTAAAGTGATGTGCTCAAAAGTACGTTGGTAAAACAATTTTACTAATATGGTCGTGGATGAGTCGGGTCAAATTTTACGCTGTTCAAGTTTTTTTTAAGTAAGATAATCAAGTTGAGCAAGTAGAGTTAAAATAAATAAAATTGTTGAATTCTCAATTTAAGTTTATTTAATTTTAAAGAGATTTTATATTTTTAAAAGTATTTAGTTGGTTCATAAGTTTGATTATGAAGATTTATTTTTTAATTTACTAAGACTTTTATTAATAAATATAATCAACATACTTTGTTAATAAATTGTTTGTTTATAAATTATTCAAATTTATTTATTTTATCTTATACATTAAATGAACATAAATAAAATCTTATCAAATCAAATACCAAATTCACTCACTAATATTTGATTTATTTACACCTCTATTTATAAATTATACGGCTGCCTTTTAAAATTTGATTTATTTTAATGCACACTGTATCATATTTTTATTTATTTATTTATTTATTATTATTATTATTTGATAATTTAGGTGTCTAAGATAAACGACCTTCCTCATTAGTCATACGTGTAAAGCTAAGCTTCAAAATATTCATTTCTACCTTGATTTGTTCTTGTGTATTCCTCTAAATGCTTTATCATTGTATCACATCCGTGGAAGCCACTCTGTATGATATTGATACTACTCTCTATGTATGTAACCACTGATAAATACACAACAAATGACAATTTTTCACTTGCAAACACAGAAATCATGACACCAAAAGATAACAATTGTAGGTAAATTCCTACAACATGGATTGAATGCATGACTGTTTGCTTCTTCACTAGGGCTTCCTCCTCTCCTAAGTTGCAAAATAGTTCTGTTATTAATAAACCGTATTCAGCAGATCAACAAACCGAATCAATGCATTTACAGCTGAATGATTCAAGGCACAAGGCTTTTTTTATCTCCACGAGAACAAGAAAAGAAAAAGAAAAAAAATACTACATCTCGTTATTTTTTCGTTCAAATTTTATAGTGAATCCAACAATAATACCATACAAAAAAGGGAGATGTCCAGAGATTGATGCTTACAAACCAATGGAGGAGTGCCAAATAGAGAGCATCGTCGCATTTTAGCAAACCTCAAAGTAGCTTTTTTAGGCCGAGGCCTCTTCCTAAACAGATCAAACCTCACTTCAGATCTCGACTCAGCAAATTACCAAGATACCAAACGTTCTGAAACAATTCAATCAGTTCCTTATTGTTTTGCCCCAACAGCAAAGAACTCAGATATGACCTCAAGTGGCATGCCCTTCGTCTCGGGAACTTTCAAGAACACAAATATGAAAGCTAATGTGCATACACCTGCATATATTCCAAAGACACCAGCAAGGCCGATGCTCTCCAGCATGACAGGAAGAGTATACGTGACGATGATGTCTCCAAACCAGAATGTCAGAGCACAAATGGCTATGCACAGACCACGGACACGGGTTGGAAAGATCTCCGCGCAGAGAATGTTAGGGATCGGACCAAATCCCATGACAAAGCAGCAGAAGTAGACAACAACACTGACAGTGGAAAGCACAGCGTGAACCACTGTGCCCATGTCCACAAGGTTAGAAAGAACCAAGACAGCAAGTGAGGCTATCAAGACAGGGATTGTGGAAAGCAACAGGAACCTGCAAGTTTCAAGATTGTATGGTTAAACAATGATGTCATTATGGGTATTTTCTGAAGGATTGCGTACCTTCTCCCAGCAATATCCATGAGCCTCATGGCGATGCCAATACTAGGAAGCATCAACAAGGTCGTAAGAGCACTAATGAGGATGGATGCTGAAGTTGAGTCAAGACCGAGATTTGATAAAAGAACTTCAACACCCGCTTGCTCAAGAATCTGTGGTGTGTAGTATAAAACACCATTTATGCCAGAAAACTGCAAGAGCAAAGCATCCTATTAGAATAACACAGCACATTTCATATAAGAAACCCATCAATCTTGTACTCTGCTCCTGATAGAAAGAAATTAGCTATCATCATCTTTCAAAATGGTGAAAACAAAGAGCAACATGTTGAGTCAACAATGTAAGTGTTTATATAGAGAGACTTTGTTTACGCCTTAAAAATAAAAAAAAAATAAAATAAAAAAATCTACATATACAAACTATCATCATCTTTCTTTGCATCTAGTAGAACTAACCTGCTGAAGTATTTGGATCCCAACTCCAACAAATAATGCACGTCTGACACCTGGTTCAAAAAGATCTGCCCAGTTTGGTCCTTTGACAGCTGCTTCCGAAGGATGAACCATGGCTGGCCCCACAGGGTGCTGACCCATAAGATCCTTTGAGAAAAGAGCAGGTTGGCTAACCAATGCAGCAGCCTGAACAAACTCTCCTTCAGGTATATCAACTCGTGGAAGAGAAACGAGCGAGCCCTTCCTTGACCCGGGAACACCTTCTTGGTGTAAATATATTCTTTTGAATCCTCCTTCCTTTTTCCCATCTGCACCTTCTCTCTCAGACCATTTCCATGCCAATTGCCATCCCCCGCCAATACCCATACTGCTAACTGACTCCCCGCCATGTTGCAGAAGACTGCTATTTCCCCTTATGCTCAAAACACTGATCTGCCCTGGGGCAATGTCCTTTCCTTCCATGCTTGTTGCTTGGCGTGAAAGTAATGGACTATTTAAATTATCATCAGAATCACCTCCGGCATCTGATGCATATTCTTCACCCTCACGTTGAATACTTTCCTCATCCCACTGCTCTGTTTTGTGATGATTCTCTGCCACACTAAACATGCTACCAAAATTTGGGAAAAGCGCACTACGCATACTTCCTGACTCAGGTAACTTCTCGTGAACACTGCCAAATAGAGTAACTAGAGGATCCATCAGCGGTACACTAGGTTGATTTACCATACTACCACGGCGAGAAACAAGAGCAAGGGAACTCTGTCCCTTTGTAGGCCGAGCAACCCATGAGAGACCTTCTTCAGGCCCATACAAGGTGATACGTTCCTTATCAGCAGTTGCTGCCTGATCATCATCAACACCGTCATTAGCAGGACCAATGATGTACTCCTCAATGGAAGTTTCGCCACCAACTCCCAACCCCTCGACAAGCAGAGCCATTTCTCCTGTATGTTTCAAGAAAAATCAAGAGAAATTGTAATAAACACTTAAATGAGTTCCTGATATCTTGAAGATCATGATCACAAAATATTAGGCATGAAATGTTAAATGATCAGCGATGACTTGGTTACCAGCCTAGCAAAACAAGAAAAAGGCAACAAAAACCTGTGGTTTAATCCAAACATATTCCAGATACAAGAGTACATAGTAGTATAGACGTGCTAGTTGTTATATATACATACAGCTGTATCATGTGATATCCTTGACATTCTCATCCAGAGCTACATAACCTAACAAATGAGAAATATAAACACTATGAATGTAAAATGACTTAGCACAACATTGGTACCTTAAGTACCTAATGTTTCATGTATCCAAGATCTAACTAAAAGGTTGAGAAATAAATATATAACAAAACTATAAATGTGTGATTATAAATCTTTTTAGGTGGTAGACATGCCCTACGCAAAACTATAAATGTGAGTCAATTGACTCCGTTGCAAAATTAAAGAAACACCATGAGAAAAAATAGATAGGAATATATACAATATATAGTTTAAATTGTGATGCTGCAGCTTGAACTGTAGAAAAAATTTAAAACTAAACGTTATGAGATAAGTAGAACAAAAGTTTAATACACAAAAAGCAGTTTCAATAATAAAAGCTTTGATGGAATAATTCAGAGGAATTCATATAAATATCTACAGGATTTTTAGAAATATTAAATCTGTTATTCAGCAAGAAGAAAAGATTTTGAATGGTTGATTGAAATGGAAAAGAGTTTCTAAAGTTGATCAATAAATGCCCTTTAGGCTAAAAGCATTATACGATTTGTGGTACTTCCCATCATATTTTTGTAAATCCCAGAATTGAACAATTAGGGATCAATATGCACAAAAATTGAATGAAGCAAAGATCAAAATGCTAAAATGAATCTGTGGAGTTATTAGAAAGGATAAAATAAAAAAAAAATCTAATATTTGAGAATAGCAAGGTGTAAATGACAAAAGAGATCAAGATGATATGAACACATTTATACATGATCAATAGATTCTATAGTTAGAAGAGTTTAATCTATTAAATGAAAGGTGCAAGGGGTACAGTGAGACCAAAAAATATTGACCAATGTAATAAAAATGAATTAATTCATTCGAATAGTATTGGTGATATAATCTTGAGTGATGTTACCCTTGACAAATTTCACTGACTAAAGAGATGGCCAATCCAATGGTTACAATCTTCAGTTCTTTATTTTCTTTTTCTTCTTCTTGTATAATTTTAGATTAAAAAGAAAACAGAGGTGATGAAACTATCTTACGTAGGAGTTTTCAAATAGAATACACAAGAACGTCTAAATCATAGTAAAGGTACTCAAATTGTCTTTATTTCACATGCAAATAAACATGGCCAGAAATGGCACTCACAGAAAAATATTGCAGATAATTTAGCAAGAATGATTAATTATCTGAGTCTTCATGAAACTTTCCATTTAAACAAACAGTACTTATTTCTCAGGAAGAAGATTTAATCAGTCATACAGTTATAACAAAGTTACAATCTGAAATATTTAACATTTCAATCATTATGCATGACCTGAACTGATAGCTTATGTTATGATGCACAAAACTCAAAACTTTCAGGAATCTGATTGTAAGAAATCAATGAAGAGAGATGCTCTAAGCCCATGAATGCAAGAAAAGGACCAATAACCATAAAAGTTCAATCAATAATAAGGTTTAGCAAAGGGGAACAATCGGTCCTAAAAGAAAATCAAATACAGCATAGCATAAAACACCAATGGTATAATTTTGTAAATATTCAGAAAAGAAGAAAGTGTGCTCAAAACTTAGATATTGGAATTAAAAAAAAAAGAACAAATCATCTGCTAGCATATAGAAAGATTGCCATTTAACAAATCTACTTGCAAATATAGCACTTGCAATTGGTTAGGATGAGAATATTTTTAATCATGCATAGTTAGTAAAGTTTTGAAGGGGAGTATTGGCACAATGGTAAAGTTGCTACTGTGTGACATTGAGGTCACATGTTCAAGTCGCAGAAACAACCTCTTGCAATGCATGTAAGGCAACGTACAAGAGACCCAATGAGGTCCGACTCTTCCCCTGGATCCGCATTGGCTTCGTGCACTGAACTGCCCTTTCTTTATAGTTAGTAAAGTTTTGAACCTCATCAAGTATAAATGTACAGGTAAATTCACTTTCTTCTCTCAGATTAGGTCAAACAAGGATTGAACCATTTTAGGTTTAAGAGGCTAACAGTTCCTTTTCAAGAGTCCAAACATGTCCAACTCTGAGACACATTTGTATTGGGTGGTAAACAGGAGTAAACTAAAATAAAAGAGCCAATTTATTTAGAAAGATTCATCAAATCAAGACAATATAACCAAGCAAAGTTAATTTAGTAAAGGTGGTTCATTAATTGAGACATTAACTATCATGTGACTAAGATAAATATATATAACTTAGATAAATTTGACATAGTTGTAAAGTAAAACGGGAAGCAAATCAAGTTTGAATATTGGTATATAACACAGGTGCAAAGGGAGTAAATGAAGAATCCAAGTATCAAACTCATGGTTATATTTGTCAACACCAACTTAGCAAGTCATGCGAACCAGTTAATACAGGTTATACCATTTTTTTTATTTTTGCTTTGGTAATCCAGGTATCTAGTTCAATTATAGTTGTTGGTAGACAAGGACATATGCTACAATTTAAATAGTTTATGGCGAAATCAATCAAAAAAATTCAGTTTTATTTAATTATTAAAGCACCTGCATTCTAGTCTAGATTTAAGATTTTGTCCTTAAAATAAAGGATAAAGGAAACCAAAAATACTGACAAGAATTCTAAGTTCATACATGTAAGAGTAAATACTGAAAAAAAAAACACACGAGATAAATATAGGATACTTGATAATATCTAAAGCGTGAAATGTAAAACAAGTCACTCCTCAACAAATTATTTACATATATGAACTCAATAAAGGATGAGAAAGTGTACTGGCAAGTTTTATGTACCTGAGACATCCTCCCTGCCTCGCAATCTCTGCAAAACTCGTTTTGCCTCTACCATTTTCCCTTTGCTTACAAGCCACCTTGGAGACTCCGGCAAAAAGAAAATTGTTAAAAGAAAATAGAGGAAGGAAGGAATAAAGAGAACACCCAGCATCACTCTCCAATTTGGGTTAGTCATCAACGACATCACAAAGACCATACAATATGATAAAAACATTCCACCAGAGCCACTGAACTGTGGGAGAGTATTCAATAATCCCCTTATTTCAGGAGGTGCTGTTTCAGAAATATATACGGGGACAAGTGTGACAGAGAGGCCAATCCCAAATCCATCAATAAGTCTTGCCAGGAGCAGGAAATAGACACTGGGTGACCACAGCATTAATAAACTGCTAATGAAATAGAGAATTGATGATATAATTAGCATGGGGCGTCTACCGATCCAATCAGCCACTGGCCCAGAGAATGTTGTAATAATAGTAGCTCCAATCAGTGACATAGCTACTATTAATCCCTCTATTGTAGGCTGAGCCTCCAAGTTAAATTCCCTTTTTATGTACAGAACAGAACCTGAATGAGCATAAATAATAATAACTCATTAGAAATTTTCTAAACAAATAGTTGTTTACTGTAGGATTAAATTAACAAGATTTATGTATCAATATATCCAGTATGGTGTAAGAAATCACGCTCAGCTAGTAATACTTCATGCCCGTCTTGTAATACTATTATTAATGCTCGTACCATAATTCTTCAAGGAGAAACACATATTCAGTGTCTCTTACAGCAACAAGAGAAAGAAACACTATCAAGCAAGAATATTCAGTTATCCTATGCAACTAAGGAATTGGGAAACTATTTGAAAGTGCTGCCAAGACTGTTATATCCACTATCTATCAGTATGAATCGAGTAAATTTTCATAGCTTAAATAGCCCCTGGAAATGATAACCAGACGACCAAAAAGAAAGGCAACGACTAGATTTACCTGCAATTGTCGCATTATCCCACCCCTGCAACAAGTTACCAATAGAAGCAGCTATGGCAACAAGGACAGCTCCTCGCATCTTTTCTCCTAATGACAACCTACAAGACAAAAATCTCAGATCAGATTTCCTTACAAAACCATAGAAAAGATAATCCTTCAGTAAATACTTGCAGACAGTAATAGGTATGAACACAACAACTGATCCAAAACAAAAAGAGAGAGACAAATTCAAACAAAACGTTAAAATTAAGTGGGCGTGATACCTCTTTCTGCTAAGCCAAGAGCTATAGGAGGATGGGTCCAAGATTCAAAGATAGCAAACGAAGTAGCTACAGCAAGCCAGTTTCAAGACTGAACGACGATCCTATAGAGGGAAGTAACAGCAGATCGAGAGAAAGACACAGCAGTGACTCGGTGGAAAGGGCCGAGCGCTAGGGTAGATTAGATGCCTTCCCAGATCACTCCTTAGGAAGGTCTTCACGTGGGGACAAAGTTCCTAACACGGAAAAAAAAAAGAGTATACTTCTTCGTTGGCAGAATAGAAAAACCAAAGACAACGTAGCAAAATAACAGCAAGGATTGAGCCTACAGTGCTCTCCCTTTTGATCTGCCACTTGGAGTTATCTCCGCACACACCTTCGTCACTCTCGGAACTCGAAGCTTATCGGTATTGACGACTACGCTCAATGATGCAAAGGGAAAAATAAACCGAAAAAGGAAGGTTTGATCGCGTCAGAAACCCCTAAACAACCAGGCAGATCTCAGCTTTATGCCAGAAAAACGCAATACAACATCTCAAGATCCGATTTTTGAGGCGAAAAGGCTATCACCGCCACCAATAACCCACCTTCCGATATTACGCACTGAGACCCTCCAAGAACAAAAAAGGAAAAATAAAACGAAAAGCAAATTTGCTCGCAATGAGACAGCAATCTTCCATTAATGAATCAGACCTCGCTCGCTCCTCATCAATTCATCCACGTCCCGATGCAAGAAATGGAAGTAAGGCGTAGGATGCAACTCTACCAGGTCCTCTTTCGAACCCCTAATACCACGGCAAGCCAGTGAGGTTCGCAGCCTACCTGGCGGCCTCTAGAGGAAGAGTAGGAGGAGGAAGGTCAAGGCTCGGAGATTTGGAGGACGAAGGCTACGGAAACGAAGCCATGGGATCTCTTCCTCCATGCCTGTTTATTATAGGGACCAAAAATGCCTTTCTATAAATAAAATTTATTTTCTTTGCGTGTATTGTATGTAACATGGAATTAATATTCGATTAATTCAGTAATAAATTAATTGATTAATTAAAAATTATTTTATTATTAATTAATCAAATTGAATTAAAATTTATATAAAATTAACACTGAATTAATTGAATTAAGATCAAATTTATTTAAAAAAATAATAAAATAAAATTATACAAAATTAATATCGAATAAATCAAATACTCACACATACACGACATTCTTTCATTTTATTTGGACAATAATAATGAACAATGATAGCTAAAAAATGATAGTTATTTAGCAATCGATTGACGCACTTAGGGTGTGATATGACGGATAGGAGGGGCCTATTCGGTAGGATCCATTAGGAGTTTAGAAGGATGACAAACATGATAAAGTCAAAGTTAAGATACCAAGTGGACAAATAAACGCTCGATCGGGTTTGCCGATGATCGGTTGTGGAAGTCATGGTCCCATTCTAGGCTCTAATTGGATCCACTCGGGGCTCCGCTCCCCTCCCTCCTGATCGGCTGGGCTAATCAGACAACACAGAAGAAGACAAAGTATTTCCCATTCCTAGCTCGGAACGAATCCACTCGGGGCTCTTCTCCCCTCCCTCCTGATTGGCTGGGCCGATCGGACAACATAAAAGAAGACAAAGTAGTTCTCGTTCCAGGGCTCTGCTCCCCTCCCTCCTAATCGGTTGGGTCGATCGGACAACATAGAAGAAGCCAAAGTAGTTCCCATTCCCGACTTTGACTGGATCCACTCAGATGTTACTCCCTTCTCTCCCGATCGGCCCTGTCAATTGGATAAGTTGGTAAGAGGGTCAAATGTGATTCAACCAAAACTAACCACATTAAGGCTATATAATGGGAGCTCATTTGTAGGCCTACTTTCTGAACAAACAGGCCCTATATGTTTTCTAATCTGATGGCAATAGCTCATTTTATGCCATTAATAATGCATGTAGATTTGTCAAAGAAAGTCTTTGTGTACAGATATCTAACATGTCCAATACGTCTTTACCATACTTAGGTGATTGATATGACACCATGTAAGCATACCGATGTGATAAAATTGACTGATTATAGGATAATGTCTCATTAATGCTGAAATTGTGAGAGACATTATAAAGGGGATCCTTCTCCGTAGGCACAGGTACATGTGTACATCTGCATATCTATTTTCTTCCACTCTGCTACTTCATCATTATTTCCTAACTTGATTGACGAAGTGGCTGCGCTAAGGACCCCTTGGCCCATCTACTAACGATTCTCCTTGTGGTCTTCTTTGATCATTTGCAAAGATAGTTTGGACCCCATAGAAAGGTGTACGTTCTTTGGAATTCTTCATGCTAATCAACATTAACGCTATATCCCCTGCCTTCCATCGCTTGTAGTTTTTAGACGGAATCAAATTTGACATTATCTGTGGGAACCTCTTCGCCTGATCTGGGATGTGAAGATAGACGAAATCGAGAAAATAATTGTTACCTTGTCATAGGAGGATCTCGACCTGCTTGTGATGACAACAGCGCAAGCACTTATGCAAAAGTAACGAGCAACAAACTTGGCATCTTTGAAGGCACACACTATATCGACCACGACATATACAGAACCACCTATGGCTGATCAAAGTGTAGGATCGATAGAAACGATAGAGGGGGGGGTGAATATCGTTCGTTCAATAAATCAGAAAAACACAGCCGAAATAATAAAAGAGACAAAGTAATTTTACTTGCTTCGGAGCCTGGGTTGACTCATACTGCAAGGCCCACGGTCGCCCGGACCGTATCCTTGGGCAATCTACTATTTCGTAATCAGTTTACAAAAAGATAGAAAGTGCAATAGACTGCACTTTAGTTTTCAGAATTTAAGTACAAAAGAAGGAATGCCGCTTAATTAAAATATACCGACTTAGTAAGTAGCTCGTAGAATCTTGGAAGTTGGTGTCGGCAGAGGTCGGAAGCTTGAAGCAGCAGTGTAGCAGCATTTCGGAGCACTCGGAAGCAGCAGAACATGTATCGGATCACTTGAATTAGTTGCATTGACAACTGCAATTTGAAACCCTTTTATAGACTGCTGAAGGCGCCTCCAGCTAGCCCAAAGGCGCCTCCAGTGGCGCCGTCAACACGGAGAGGATCAACGCTGACTCCTTCGTCGCTGATCCCTTTGAAGGCGCCTCCAGCCTCCTGGAGGGCGCCCCCGCCAGACACCTTCAAAACCCTAGAAGGCGCCTTCCAGCATGCGCTCACGGCAGGCTCTTTGGAGGCACATTCGGCTCCTCCAGAGGCGCCTCCGGCTCCTCCGGCTCCTCCAGAGACGCCTCCGGCTCCTTCGGCTCCTCCAGAGGCGCCTTCAACACTGTTCATTGAGGTAAAAATTTCTCTTTTTA
>JBBPFQ010000133.1:2921053-2931593 GCA_037974815.1 Kaempferia elegans | reverse complement strand
GTATTTGCCACCAAACCATCATGGGATGATGATGATGATGATCAGCAAGATAATACCCTGAAGAATTAATCTTACCTAGTATTTGGGAAGATACTCCTTGGGAGGATGATGCTGAATTTGATGTTGAAGATTTACAAGCTGCACCAATGGAAGTCGAAGATTTACCAGCTACACCAACAGAAGCTGAGGTGGCTATAGAAGAAGAAGAGGAAGAAGATCTGAGTTCCTATTTTTTAGGTCTAACAAATTTGGAAACTGATTATCCTATTTCTACTAACAGTGTTATTCCTGAAGAACAGGGACCCCAATGGGATGATTCAGATAGCGATGCTGATAGATACTGGAACAGAGTAGTTGAAGAAGTTGAACAAATTGAGAAATTGAGAAAGTAGTTGAAGAAGTTGAACAAATTTGGAACCATCTCCATGGGCTGGTATATGTACCTCTTCATCATTGAACAAATCATACCCAGCTGAATTTTTACACAATTATTTGGTCTCGAAAAATATTTTTGTCAAATTATTTAAAATATGAGACAAATTTCTTTTCAAAATTCAAATTTTTTTAGAAATCTATGAGTTTATATTATTCCTTGCTTAACTTAGAATTTATTTTTACCCCCCAATTTTTTATGTGATCAAAGGGCGAAAATTGTTAAGTCTAGGGGTAATAGTAATAAATGTTCTCTTGGCAGTAGAGAACAATAAATGCCCAGAACAAGAAGTTGTTGCTCTTTCTGATCCTCTACAATTGTTGAATTCTATTGTTGGTTATGATGCTAACGAAAATGAAGGAAACACGGAGGTTATTAAAGAGTCTTTAAGCAAAGTCGCAGAGACTATGCTGGAGCAGGAGGCCTGCCAGCGGAAGTGTTCGACGAGGACGTCGAATTCATCTGGTGGGGGTGGTTTGTTAGCCCCTAACTTCGTGGCGCGGCTGGACATGAGGATTAAACGCTGCTCCTTCGATCCAGCCTATTGGGCACGTGCGCAGGGTGTGTAACATGCTAGCAGCGGAGCGGCAATGCGCGGGGCATTGCCTAAGCCCAAGTCTTGCAGGAGGAAGACTTGGCAAACATTCGAGTTTGCATAGGCGCAAGCCAGGCCAAGTAACCATGAAGATGCATCAGTGCATGAGGCACCGTCCATGTAATCAAGTCTCAAAATGGGAAACTTATACTTAGGTGTGATCTTGTTAATGGAATGACTATGTATATACATTCTCCAAAAACCATCCTTTTTAAGAACCAACTAAGCGGCAAGTGTGAAGTTTTGAGTTATTAATGCTATCATGATTCTCGACTTTTCCCTTCTTTAAATTGAGGTTGTGGGTTAGGTTGGGAAAACTCATACTTTCTCTAATAAAGTCCTCTAAGAGTCCTTCAACTTGCCTATTCAGTTCAACAGGCTCTAGGTTATTCATGTGATAGTGGAATAGGTTGGGAAATTGCGATCCTAGGACTAGATCAACAGTGGAAGTTCATTGGGTAATTCTTTACTAATTATATCCTAGAATTAAACTAAAATCTCTTTGACTTCAAGGAATATGTCTTGAATCTCTAGTGTCAAGTGTGAGGTTCTGAGTAACTGATGCTATCATGATTCCCGACTCTTTTCCTTCTTCAAATTGAGGTGGTGTAAGAAGGTGGAGGGATGGAGGGATTGTTTTGAAGATAAGGTCAATTTAGTTGTGGGCTTAGATTTGGACTTAGGTTTGCTAGGCTTGGACAGTATAATCGAATGTTTTGGCCATTATGCTTAAAAAAATCGGTGTTTTCTCATCCATAGTGGGTAACTAAGGATGATATGGGCTACACTCATACAAAGAGCATCCCAACATATTTTATCCTTATATGGACCCATCTCTATAGGAACCAAACACCTTTGTGCAACTGGAAAGGAAGTCTGATTTACCCATGCCATTTTGTAGGGGATCTAGTGAGGTTCACAAATGGCTTGAATCCTAGAAATGACTTGTGTGGATACTACATTCATGCAACTTCCACTATCTATCATGATTTTACAAGACTTACTCCCACATTTTGCATGTGTGGAAAATGTTAGTGTGTTTCCATGTGTCATGCATGGAAAGGATGCAACACACTACATTAAGTCCTATAGTTTGTTCTTCAATTTCCTCATTTTCATGGTGCTCATCAAGAGGGTCAATTTCTTCGCCACTACCTGGGGTTGGAAAGTATGCTACTTCATTGTCAGGATTGGGTTTTTGTTCTAAAGTTAAGACTCTATAGGGACACTTGGATGCCACATGACCCTTACTACGACAATTAAACCATTGAATGTTAGAGAGCTTAAGTTTATGTATTCGTCTTTACTAGTTGAATGACAAATCCAGGGTGGGTTGAAACAATGGATTTGCTCGATTGTTGTGACGCCTTTTATGTAGGGGCACTACCAATCGAGGTGGTTAGTGATCACAAGGTAAGAGCATTCACACATTGCTCAATCTCTTTAGCCTTATGACAGGCCTCTTCGATCAAGGTTGGGGCAAATAATTTAAATTATCATTGAATTTCAAGTATCAAACCATTAATGAAATGGATTAGGGTTTTTCTAGGATCTAATTTGGGGTTTCACACATTCATAAGTTGTCAAATTTATCCAAATATTCAATTACGTTCATGTTAGATTGTTTTAGATTAATCCACATGATATATTGTTGGTTTCTAAAGTATGTTGCGACATGTTTTTATTTATAAATTGTTTCATCTGTGATTGGTTCTTTGTTTGTGGCGTATTAATCTTAGATACCCTGCCAGTGTTTCTTTGCCAAACCGAGTTTGATTTTTGCAAATCGCACTTGTTCAATTTCGGTCATATCATACCAATCAAAGTAATCTTCAATCTCAACAACCCAATTAAAGAATGTGTATGGGTCTAGCCGACCGTCAAATTTAGGGGCGTCTAGTTTAACTCGATGGTAGTATCTATTTTTATTCTAAGTTCAGGTCAAACTCTAGGTCAGGTTTGTGTGTTTTGAAAATCATCTTGATGGTCCTAAGGTGGTTGATTCCTAGGTGATTGTTGAGCTACGTGGGATATGTGGTCTATGGACTTAGAACTTGTATCCTTTAGCAGCATGTCGATTATACTAGCATCATGAACTTTAAACCGTTCTAGGTCTTCCACTCTTGATCGAAGGGTCTTAAACTCATCTTCCACAAGTTTACACCTACATCTATTTCTCTAATGGTAGGGTTTCTCGTCATAGCGGATGCAGAGTTTCGACAAGTAATGAGATTTATAAATTAAGTAGCACAATAATTTTAAGGAAACAAGTTAGAACTTAAAACTAATGACGAGACAAATAGAAACTTAGATAAATGAAATGATTTAAAATAAGGGCAAGCTAACAATGAGAAAAATAGGAAATTAAATAAATAAAACAATGTGAAATAGTGACAAGATAAGCAAGTAATCGAAGAGAAATGATGGTAAAGTATATGGAAATAATGTGTGAATTGAATAGATAATGCACATAAGTTAATTAATTTGCTAAATTCAAACAATCAGTAATTTTCAAGTGAGAACGATGCAACCGAGTTAATGCGAGCCTCTTTGCTGAAATCTGTACCACAAAGTTCATGTACTTTGGAAAGGAGAAGTTATTGTGGCTAAAGGAATGAAGAAGTTGATGGGAAAAAGAGGTATAAAATCAAATCTAGGCTTTGGCTCTAATATCATTTGGCGTAGGCCAGCGGATGAACAAATACGATCCTCACCAAGAGAAGTAAACTCTCACACAAAGAAGAAAAGTGGAAATTCAATTAATCAGGACTCTAGACTTCTTTTATAGACATGACTTAATAATAAATGTGCTAAATAAGAAAAAAAATAATTTAGTAAGGATTATAATTAATTCTCTATTTATTGCCTAAATAGAAAATACTAGTTATCAAATAACAAACAAATCAAATCTCTAATTATTACAACCACTTTATTATTTAATATTCTTCAATTTCTTTTTCTTCAAGTGTCGCCTATTATGATGATTTATTTCTTTCTCAGCATTAATTTCTCAAACATGTCTCTATCATATTTTATGTTTTAACTTCCTATTTAACCAGTCTTTGTTTCCCCTCTTAACCTTTGATTTTTAACCAACCGTAGGCAACTTCATTTTCTGTGTAATACGAGTTTTTCTATAAAGACATTGTTACTGTTTAATCTAAAAGCAGAAAACATACCTTTCTCTTAAAAACTCAGTTGATCTCAAACAACCAAATCTATTTGTTTATTTACTCATGTCAAAATTAATTACTAAAAGAGGCATATTACCTAGGCAGAAATTTTTGCAAGATAAGATCACTACTGAATGTGTGAAGAATATTCCAAACTATTGCTGTGATGATCCTTAGACATGAGATCTAAGTTATGTTCACACACATAGATACATATATGAATAACAATGATGTGAGCTACTAGATAGACAAAGCCTGTAATGTATGTCGTTATGATCTTAAATTGAAAGCAAGTGAATTACCTGCATACGAGTAACCAAGACCCATATTGGATTAGTCAACAACACATTCAACGACCTGAACAAACACACAAGAGAATTGAACTTCTAGCCAAAAACATGAATGAACAAGATCAACTTATGTCACCACTGAAATTGTCTACAGAGTCTATGGGATGACAAAACTACAAGGACACTTGAAGCACCATCATGAGCAGAAACACAGAACAAAATGAGTTGAATAAATTTTGTTAGCTAAATAGAAACCAGTTCAAATGCCTTTTAATGCTTCATAAACAAACTACATTTTATACAAAATTAATTTTGTCCACAAAAAAAGACAACTCCATGACCTGTTGACCTGTTGACAAACAAACAAAATCTACATTAGCTGATACAATGACTCTAAGAGAAAAGAGTGCAAAACATGTAGTCCAAAGTCCAAATTAATGCAAGGAATGAGAATCGAATTGCAAAATCGATAGGGCCTCCTAGGGATCTTTATTAAATACCACCCATCATGGAGTATGGATTGTAGAAATTACATTAATACAATCAATACAAGCACAAGGGACTGCTCAAAATAATATGCTAATATTTTCCCTAACCCGGTATCATTTGTCTCATCTCTCTTCATTCCTTGCTCAATGCAGGAAACAAGGATCTTCTTCTGTTCCTGCCACTTGCAAGTGCTTCTGCAATCCAAGCCTCTTCCTCCACACCCAGAATTTGCAAGCACCATCCTCATTGCTTTGTGCCCGCATCATTAGCTTCTTTCTCCATGTCAGCAATCTGCAACTACCACCTAGATCATTCCAGTCAGATCTGCCATCTGACACCCATATCCTCAGGAAGCAAATCATGACCTCAATATCTGTTAATGGGCATACTAAATCCTTTTCATATTCAATGTCATATTCATTTTCAATCAAGATTCGAAGGCAAGAAAAGTGATTTGTGTAGGGCATGAATCTTGCAAATTGTTCCAACTTATGCCTTTATCTTCTTTTGTGCTTTTGGTGGCCTCATCACTTATCTTCCTTTGTACTTTTGGTAGCCCAATCACTTCTTTAGACATGTAGTAGTCATGGTCTTCCTAATATTCATATGGTTGCTAGTCCATCTAGTCTTCAGACTCTTAAGTGTATCATGTCAATCAAGGAATACTAAATCTTCATTCCCTAGTAATGTTCATAAGTGTCTATTTATACCATTAGTTTTAATTCATTTTCATTTTGATAAATGGATCTTAGGCGTGTCAATTTCACTCTTGGATTTAAGTACTTTGTAACTTTCATTAATGACTATTCTCAAGTAACTCCCATTGATGACTATTCTCAAATAAAATGGTTTTTAATGCTAGACCAATCTAAACTTTTCACTCTATTTTCCCATTTCTGCACTAAGATCTAAAACTCAATCGTGTGTCTATTAAAGTGTTTAATTACGATAATACTAAATGTTTCTCTTGTATTCTCCAATCATTTCTTTTGAGTCTAGATATTCTCAACTATTCTTCTTGACCTCGCAACCAACATCAACAGAACACTGTAGTCAAAAGGAAAAATTAGTTGAGATCATCCACGTATACATATTCCTTTTTTTTCTAGGTTGATGCTTTTCTACTGTTCGTTATTTTATAAATCATAATATCATTTAGTAGTCTTCATGGGAAAGCTCCTTTCAAAGTCCTCTTTCCTTGGGATGACCTATGTTTTCTTCCACCATAGGTGTTTTGTTATATCTACCTTCTTCATCTCTTATCACATGGCAAGAGAAGTAATCCTTCAACCTATCAAGTATATTTTACTTGGTGAATCTCATCTTGAGATGTCTATTGTTGCTTCTCTCTAAGGTCACACCATGTATTTATCTCTACTCACATATCTTTGTTGAAGTTGTTGTCGCGTGACTTTGTAGTCACGAGTTTGATTCGCAGAAATCTCATACAATGTAGTGTACGGTTGCATATAGACCCAACCCCAGGCCAGGCAGATTACCTATTGACACGGTTCCAACGGGTCCAACCCATAACCGGCCCGTCTCTTAAGGGTTGGGCCCCGCGAACAGGATTCATTAGTTATTTAGATGTTTTTAATCATAATTTTTTATTTAATAATATTTTAGTGATATTAATGGTGTGGTTGAATATTAATAAACCTATTCTACTATTCTATTAAAGTTAGTTTTTTAATTATTTGTGTTGAATTCTCTGATGTGGAACTATTCTACCTTCTATTGAAGCTAATTTTACAATTTATTTACTTTGAATTCTTTGATGTGGGACTATTCTACCTTTCTATTAATTCCTATTAAAGATAATTTTACAACCTATTTGCCTTGAATTCTCTTATGTGGGACTATTCTACCTTTAACTCATTAAATTTGTTAATCTCATTTAACTCTCTTAATTATTCATTGGTCTTATTTTATCATTTTATTCATTCAATATTGAGTTTATAAAACTATTTGACTTGTACGATATATCTAATAATAAATTTATCAAGGAATATAATCTATTTAACAATAAATTTATATATATATATATTTATATATAGTGAAGAATATAGTCAAATATATAAAATTGAATAAAAGATATAATTTATATGATATATATGTCTTAACAACTAAAATATAATAATATTAATGTTAGATAAACAAAAATATTAGTATAAAAAAAAAAGGATTTAGGATTTAATATAGTATTCTTCTCGATCTACTTTGACTTCCGATTTTTAAGAAGCTCTAATTAACCGAAAGTTATAAAAAGAATAAAAGAAATATAACTTTCAAAGGAGGAAATAAAAGATTTTACTACTGAAATAACTAATGAACTATGTGGCATTAATTTTCTTATACTATAAAGAGATACGTAGACCACTTAAACATGTACACATTCTTTTTCATATTTTATATTTTTATAAATTTATAATTTTAAAAAATAAAATAAAATAATAATAATCTTGAATCGTCGTGAATTGTTAGCCGTAACTGGTGATTTTGAACCTTGAACCGTATTTGCCTTGGAAGGTTTTGGTTAATGGTAAATATTCCTAGAACTGAACCGTCAGTTCCGAACTACTATGGTTGCATATAATAGAGCCAATGTGGTCTAACCCTTCCCCGCGACCCGCATTGGCGAAAGCTTCGTGCACGAGCTGCCCTTTATGTATCTTCATTGAGTTGACTCTCTTCTTGAGATCTTCACACTCTCTTTTTGAGTCAGCATGAGGAATCTCATGTTCCTACTTCATTAACCATTACTATCCCTCCTGCCACCACAATATCCACCTTAGATGAATCACCTCCGTAGGTGTATAGCTAAAAGCCGAGATTTGAGCACACCCTAGCACTATGTCAAGCCTCTCCGTCCCTCTTGCATCCTAATGCCTTCATCTCGCTATTTGGAAAGGTACTCAAACATTCTCTACTTTATACTCACTTTTTCTCCATTTATCCAATGCTTCACTATCATACATATCTTATGCATTTTTGTTATCTTTAGCTTACTATAAAATCCCTAAAATTATCTTAGAGGCCTTCTCAAACCCTAGTTTGCGCAAGCAATGATTGGTAAGATGGAGACCCTTCACGTTAATAAGAGATAGGAGTTAGTTCTTCTTCCTCTAAGAAAATATATAATGCGTTGTGAGTAAATTTTCACTATTAAATGCTCTCTCAATGACACTATAGGAGAGGTGTAAGCTTGCCTAATGGCTAAGGAACACACTCTAAATTATAGTGCAGAGTATTTTTGACACCATTTCTCTCATAACTAAGATTACTTCAATTTACCTCTTTCTCACTTTGGTGGTTGCCTTTCACTAGCCCTTTCATCAACTCAACAATAAGAATGTCTTTCTTTATGCTTTAAATAACTACTATGGAGGTCGATATATAGCAACCTTTAGGTTTTGTTGCTCAAGGCTAGGTTGACATAAAGTGCAAGTTAAGGATTATGTGGATTGTAACAATTTCTAAGAACTTGATTTAGAAAATTTAGCTCTACCATCTTTAGTCTTTCATGACTATGAACATAACTCTTAGTCAGAAAGTTGATTTTTATTATCACCTATATACACAACATTAGGATCACACAATTGAAGGAGTATTCTATCAGCATTTTAAAATCTAAAGTTAGTGAATCTCAACTATTTTGATACAGAAGTTACTTACTCATGGGGAAGATATTTACATATATCAATGAATATGCCTGATACACTAGAAGAGACTAGTTTGCTAGGAACCAAACCAATGTCACCTATTGATCCTTATGTCAAACCGATACCATGACAGAACATAGTCCACCATTAGATAAACAATCCATATCGGACTACTATTCTTCTAGAAGGTAATCTGATCTCTTCGAAGAGAAAGAAGCAAACGGTCAAAACCAAGTCAAGTGCAAAGATAGATTATATGATTATGGTGCTAGCAACTTGAGAGCTTGGATTAAATAGTTGCTGATTAGAATGCAGTTATATTATAATAATTAAGCTACCAAGCACTTAGCTTCTATTCTAATATTTTATGAGAGGATAAAACATAGAGAGATTGACCATCATTTTATAAGAGAGAAGGTGAAATTGTAGCATCCTTTGTCAGTAATGATCAATTTGCAAAGAAAATCATTAAAAGGTCCAAGGATTGAATATATACATACATAACAAGTAGAGTTATCGAAGGAGTTGTAGGTGAAAAATGTCTTCACATAAACAGAACTTATGTCCATATTATGGCATGAATAATACTCACCCTGCAATAGCTGCGACAACAAGCCAAGAGAACATACCAACAGTTCCATCACCAAGCCCTTTCTTCTTGCGGGCAGCAGCAATGGACTCTGCCTTATTCTTCAGTAACTGGTAGAAGTAATAATATATTCCCTGGATATCATCACCCCACATTATTCTCTCAAAGAATGTGAAGCTTTAAAGAGTTGTAGATTATAATATGAATGGCTGGAAGAGTACATGTTGAGGTGCTCGTGCAGTTAAGTAATGGGTTGGGAAAGCAAACAGGGCAGACCTGAGACGTAGCAGTGCCAACTAGAGATGGCTTAAGGCCACTGTACAGCCCTCCCCAACCTTCCATTTTGATAAGCTGCAACCCAGCAGGAGGAAAAGGAATCAGTGTTGAGGTGGAGGTCAAGAAGCAAGCGCGCACAAGGTAGGAACAAGGAGACCTGAAACATTTGGTAGATGGTTCCTCCTGGCGATGGGAGGTGGCCGCCGCCAATGGCCGAGGCCTGCGACGTCTTCTTGGCAATCCTCTCGGTCTGTTGACGAGTATTCACCTACATTTATGTATGAATCAATAGCTGGATGAATCCATAACAACAAAGTAAAGAGTATGGACTAAGGAACGAGCCATTACGGTCTGAAGAGGGTAGGTGATTATCTGAGCTATGATGCCTCCGCCGGCGCCGGCTAGACCGTTAACCAGAGCGTTCGACATGCTGCTTCACGGATCCCTGACTCTATGGATCGAGAATTTCCAAGGGGAGGAGCGTCAACCCACCACTTCAACGCGTCGATCCAGTTCCGCCTTGTGACGATTGCGAAGAGGAGATACCCCGCCTCCCTCGCCGGTTGTAGATCCGGTTCTTCGAGATGGATATGGTGAGAAGGTGGAGTCGATGAAATATGTGGCAGCCTCGCACCGGAGAGTCAATCAAGTCTTAGGCTTCGCCGGCTGTCTATATCACATCCTCCGTCAGCGAGGAAGTATATATGAACGGAGATATGGTGGACGATTGGCGGCTGGTGCCCCTCGCCTCAGACGCCGGTGCACAATTAGCAGCGGCGCTCGGCGGGGTTGGGGTTGGGGTTGGGGCCGGCGAGCCAGCGTGTGGTGGAACTGGGAGGGGGAAGTGGATAAGGTAACGGCCGAAGGAGGAAAAATTGCCTTCCAAGAAGAAAAAACACACCAGAAGGGCAAATAACTTAAAAGTCTATAATTTTCATTAAATGTTATTAAAGACCCTATAGTTGAAATACGTGTACTCTTTTTACAAAATTTCAAAACGCTAAATAAAGTTACTCTTTATTTTCATTATCCT
>JBBPFQ010000133.1:2901665-2914078 GCA_037974815.1 Kaempferia elegans | reverse complement strand
CTTAAATTTAAAGAATGTCTATTCATTAAATCTAAATTTAAGTAATTGATATGATATCTTAGGTAAGAGTTTTTTAGCTATTTTATTTAAAATTTAGAATATAATTTTTAGATAGGATAACGGGTTTTGATGCTCTAAGCTAATTATCAATAAATTAATTTATCTAACTGTACGATACTTAAATAAAAGAAAATGAAAACATAAAAATAATTTATGATTAACCAATGAGCATTATCGAATGATCAATATTTTAATTTGCGGCTTAAAATTTTTGCCTTTTTTTTTTTAAAAAAAATTAATCAAATAACAGCACTACTGATGCGGTGGGTGCAACGGCCGGCGCCATCCCAAACCACAACAAACACCTTATATCAAGTGTTTACCTGGCCTGCTTGTAAAGTAGAAAAAAAACGCGGATCATAAAAAATAATAATAATAATAAAAACGGAGAAAAAAAATTCCAGGTAGCATCCAAAGGAGGATGAAGTTGATTTATCGTCGCTGAAGTTTTCGAACGTCTTTAAGCCACAACTTGCACGAAGGCGATACAATTGCAAATCCTCGCCGGCACCTTCACTTCCCCTCTAATTCCTTTTCCTTTTTTTGTTTTCCCTTCTTAATTGCCCGATCGCTTTTTTGAGGCCGGGGATCCGCAGAAATCCCCATCGGCCTCAAATTTCTTCAACGCTTCGAGCTTATCTCTGGTAAATTGTGGTGCTTCTTCTTCTTCTTCTTCGAATTCGAAGAATGGTGGAGCTCTCCCTCCTCGCTTCCACTGGCCTCCCGTCGGCCATCCTTTACCAGGACCATCAGGGCATCTTTAAAACCCCTCCTAAGGTATGGAGATTCCGGCCCAACCATCCATTTTCTTCATGATTGAGTTGAGATTCTATGAGCGCGTCTTTGTGGTTAGTGGATTCATTTGGTTGTTTTTTTTCCCCTTCTGCCTCGTTTTGGATTTGTAGTACCTGGTTCATACGTCAGTGTGTTTGAAGAAGTAATTAGATCTATCCGATGAAATAACTGGATTCTTGGTGGGTTTGAATTGGGATTTTGCTATTGTGAAGGATAACTTCCCTACGCAACCATCCTTCTTCTAGGTTTATATGGCCGATGGCCTTGTCGTATGAGCTCAGCTGCCTATAATTTCTAGCTCCAGTTAAAATAAGAAGACCTTTTATTCTCTTGTTTCAATTTCAATGTTGTTGATGACAGGATTAGGAAAAAAGATATAAAAGGGAAAGGAGAGGCCTCCCGATTCCTTTTGCTAGAATTCTAATGGTTTCGTACATCCGTAGGCCTTCTGATCTCTATAACAAGAACAGACATCATATTTATAGTTAAATTGATCATAAGGACTTCCCAGAAAGTTAACGAGTGCCGGTTAATCAGATATATATTTGAATACCTCAACTACAACAGCCTGGTACACAGTTATAGGATGTTTTCTGATGCATCAATCTCAAAAAGTACAATAAAATGCTTAAAATGTCTAGCAATAGTGCAAAGATGGGAAAGAATTAGTTTTCTGTAGACTGTATATCACTTGAAGCAGGATAAAACTATCAGATAGAATTGAAATTCTATATCAATATTCAATAGTATTGAGAAATGATAACTTCGAGTTCATTATGTCATTTAACATCAAGTATTGGGAATTGGTACATGGAAATTGTTGAAATTCAGAACACGCGAACACATAGACATAGGAGAAAAATAGAGAGACAAATAAAGAGAAGTCAATTGCTTCATTATTATTGATGACTGTCATAGGCTAACAAACGTATTTATACTGATTGTCAAAATAATATATGAAAAATTATTATGATAATTATGGTAACATATTGCGATAACTATGATAATAACAAATATAAAAATAATGATAAATATGGTTGTGATTGCAATCCGAACATGGCAAGTTGTCGGTAATTGAAACCAATTTATGAATCTCCTGAACTGCTATCTTTGTCGTCATTACCCCAGACAAACACAATGGGAAGACATTGAATGTTGAGTTTGGTTGCCAATGACCAATCAAATCTTGTAGAGCAAAGACCACCTGCACGATCAACGATACGACAGATTTGTTGAACTTTTTCTTTGATGAAAGAAGACAACAACTAGAAGGAGATGAGGAGCTGCTGTTTGAAGGCTGGAATATGTTCCATCGTCATAAAAAGAGCAACATAGAAAGAAGTCTATAGTTTGGTGGCTGAATATGTTGAAGCGGAGGAAGAAAATTTGCTTATGCTGAACAAAACTTAGAAAAAGCTTGCTATTGGACATCTAGAAGATGGCTAAAAAAGACACACTTGGTGGAGGAAAGATTGCTTGCAAAGCAGCTATTGCTAAACAAGTAGAAGCATAAGAAAATGAGAGGAAGACAGAGAAGGAAGGAGTTTGTTGTCCTTGAAATAAGGAAAAGAAAAGTGATGTTGCACTTGCTATGGGAAAAAAAGGAAGGGGAAGAATAGAAGAAGAAGATGATGATGAAGAAGAAGAAGAGGTGGAATGTGCTATTGGTTTTGAGAAATTGAGAACTCGATTAAGCAGGCAAAAGAAATAGTAGGATAGAAGAATTGAAAGTGGAAAAAGAAGAAGAAAAAGAAAAAAAAAAAGAGAGAGAATTAAAATAGAAAAAAGAAAGAGAAAAGCAAAGGACGAAGTCACGAAAGAATAGAGAAATGAAACAAAAGAGAGAATGGAGTTTTTTTTTTTGGGCTTTGGTGGCTCAAAGGAGAGGAATTGTTTGCCTATTAGTGGAAAAGAAAATACAAGAAGAAGGAGACTGGGAACTGATGTTCTTGTTGCTTGCTGGAAAAAGAGGAAGGAGAAGAGACTTATTGTTCATATTGCTAGAAAACAAGAAGAAAAGAGAAGAGGTCACGCTCGTGTAGGCTTGCGTTTGAGGTGGTGCGAGTGAGGCTGCGTACGTGGAATAAAAAGGCAGAATGAAGGGAGAAAAGAAGAAAGGAATGCAGGTCCTAATGTTCGAAGAAAAAAAGGTAAGAATAAAAATAAAGGAGTAATAAATGAAAGACGATAGGAGAACAGGGTGTGGAAAGGAGGAGGAGAAAGAAAGAGAGTAAAGAGAAATATGGCTCTGATACTATGTTGAAATACATAACACGTGAACACATAGACATAGGAAAGACATAGAGAGACAAATAAAGAGATGACAATTGCGTCATTATTATTGATGATTGTCATAGGCTAACATGCCTATTTATATAGATGGTCAAAATAATACATGGAAAAATATTATGATAAATATGGTAACATATTACGATAAGTATGGTAATAACCAATATAGAAATAATGATAATTATGGTTGTGATTGCAATCCGAACATGGCAAGTCATAAGTAATTAATCAATTTCTGAATCTCTAGAATTGCTATCTTTGTCATCATTAGAAATCTGGTATGTGGGTTATTTAGCATTGAAGATAAATTCTTTGAAAAATGGAAGAAAAGAAATAGAAGAATCATTGATTACAAAGATGAAGTTAAGTTTCTTTAGACCTTTGAATGGTGCATATGTGAGGGTTGAGAATATCAACATTTAATGTCTTTTTTATTTTTGTTTTAGCTCATAGTTAGCACAACACACTCTGACTTGTATTTTTATTTGTGAAATTTAAACAATCTTTTCTTTGTTTTAAAGTATGGTTGCATACAAAATTTTGCTATATACCAATGTTTTCAAGTGTGGCTACATATTTGGTGCAATTTCCAAATAGGCCGACACTAATATAGATCATCAGAGTTGGAAGTTTATAGGCCGACACTAATTGAGAAATCAATATCTTATATAAAACAATGGAAGTTTAAAGAAAGAATAGTTCAATGAAATAGCTACAAATGAATTCGTTTCATTAGAAAATTGGTTAAATTAATCAAATGAAAATAAAACCACGAGTGAAAAAGATAATTTGGTTAAATTAATCAAATGAAAATAAAATCACGAGTGAAAAAGATGAGATAAGTTAAAACTTTGTTAAGCTAAATTTCTTAGTGCAATTATGCCTTAAGTGTTCTAGTATAACATTGGATTTTGATGTTTGGGCAAAGGGTTTAAGCTAGGCCTTCCATTGTGTCTATTTGATATGTATGTTTGAGTGTGTAGAGATTTGTAGGAACATACATGCAGCTTGGACAACTCATGGGTCGGCGAGGAGGTTGAGTCATATCGGATGTTGGCTTGGCGTGGCCAAGGTGACACTCAATTGTTTGGAGGTCTAATGAGATCGGGGAAGGATAGCACGGGACATTCGAGGGACTGCAGGATGAGATACTGTAGAAGATCTGGAGTAGCATGGCCAAGTTGGGAACTTAATGGCTTGAGGTTCACAAAGATCGGAGAAGGTTGCATGTGATAAACTGTGGGACTGTAGGACAAGGAGCATTGAAGCAACAAGGATGACCACTGATTAAGCCGAGAAAAAGCTATATTGATTTTGTGATAACATATGAACTTATAATAACTAATATATTTTTCAAGAAGAAAGAACACTTAATTACTTTTAAAAGTGCGAACAATAAGTAGGGGTGTCAAAAATGAACCAGATCATGACCCAACTCGAGTCGATTTGAAAAAAATTAGGTTCGGGTTGAAAATTTTCAAGTTCGGGTCGAGTTCGGGTTGGAGAGATTTCGAGTTAAAAATTTTTAGGTTGGGTCGGGTCGGATTTGGGTTGACCTGATTTGGCCCAAATTTAGGGTATAGTACTTAGTGGATATTTGTTTTGGGTTCAATCAAATTTTATTTTGAAAATTAAGATGATTATATATGTATATTAATATCAATGTGAGTATGATAATGATAAAGTATTGAGATAAAAGTGAAGATTTATAGGGAAAATAATCAAAAAAATAAAAAAGGTCGTTTTGAATCAAATTTTCAGGTTATACGGGTTGGGTTTGGGTTGATCAGGTTGGGCGGGTTCAGGTTTAACGGTTTTGGGTTGAATTCGGGTTCGAGTCGGATTCGGGTTGAGACTTCAAAAAAAAAATTCGAACCCAACCCGAACCCGACTAGATCCATCCGAATTGACACCCCTAACAATAAGTTATAGATTGACTTATGGTTAGGATGAGGGAGAGAAAAATTTATAAAAATTGCAAGGTTATTCATAGAGAAAACCATCCAACATATGTTAGCGATATTAGATATGCACTATAAGCATAATATCAGTAGAAAGAAAATGTGCATGACTTATAAGATCAAGTGGTGGAAGTTAAAAGATGGAAAGAAAAATAAGAAAAAAAAATGAGGTACACTTGTAAGGATGAAGAAAATTATAAAAAATATGCAATTGTCAAGAAAACATAATTGATGCTGGAATGAAGCTTTTGAACGCTTGTGTTTACAACTTGATACAAAAGGAGAAAGGGATATCTACAAAATAGCTAAAGCGAGATGAAGGAAAATTAGGGATCTTATCCAAATAAGATACATTTAAGATGAATCCAATAAGATAGTAGTGAAGGATAAGGAATTAAAAGACTGATGGAAGAGGTATTTTGACGAAGGGTTAGCTTACCAACTTACTTTAGGAAATTTAAGTAGGTTATAGAATTTTAAATTTTTAAATTCAATATTGACTTTAATAAAAAAATTGAATCTAAATTTTTAAATTTGATTGAGTCAAGTTCTTGTTGAGTTTTATATATTTTATTTTTTAGATATTTTATACATAAAATGAAATTTAGTTACAAAATTTAAAATATAATTTAAATTGAAATGTAATATTTTACATCTCCAAAATTTGGGAAAAAAATTCAAATTGCTATATTTTTTATCCACTCTAATAATTGCATTTATATGATAAAATAAAACAAAATTAAAATCAAACTGTGAAATTTTATTTATTCAGCTATATCCAAGAGTCCTTTTAGGATTTATTGAACAAAATATAAGAAATAAAGTGATATTCAATGCTTAATGTTTTTATTAAATACTTATGAATAAATTTCAATCATAATTACTTAAACTTATAAAAATAGATATCCATTTCAAAAGCTAAATGATGGTGATTAATTAATTTGATTAGTAAACAAGCTAAAACTTAATATGTTCAAACTAAAGTTTGTAAATTATTCCAAAACTTATAGATCATCGATCATATTTGATTATTTACAATTTGTAAAAACATCTAAGAAACATTCAAAATTATAAACATATTGCATAGACCCAATCACTGAATGAACTGTATATAAAGAGAGCATAATTCAAAATGAGAAATGTATTCTTATAAATTTTGAGATATGTAATTGTTACAAACTGTAATCACTATGATGCTCAAAATTAAGAAAAACTATAGTCATGAAGCTTTTGTTGAAATGTTAAAAAATATTTTAAATAAATCAAAAGTATTAATAATACTCTGAATAACGAAAACCTCTAGTGCCTAGTTGCTCTAATATCGCAGAATTTAAAATTAAAGAATGCCTCAATTTATAGAGGACTAAGGAAGAACTCATTTTCTCATTGGTTGAGAATATTATAAATATAAATAATTATGTAACAGAAGAATGTAATTTACAAGTGGTATTTTTACTCTTAAGGATTAAAGCAATAAAATTAATCAATAAATATTGAAGATATATTAGCAATCTAATTAATTATTGGGTAAATAATTAATCCTAATAAAATTGATTATGCTATCATTAGCAATTTGTATTGACACAACAGCCATGGTACCAAACCAATAACACTCAATTAAGAAACTAAAACTACTTGAGATTTTAAACCTTGATCAACACAAATTCCATTAGCATCCTTTGTGTTAGACGTCTCATCATGTGGCAGGATGCTATAGACGTCTCATCATGTGGCAGGATGCTATAGAATGCCTTCACACAATACGGGTTAAATCTAAATACTAATTGTTAAGCATTTTCAGGAAGAATGTCAAACATTAACAACAAATGAAATATTTAGAAAATTTTTGTTCATTCGAAAAGGTTTACATGTACATAGTGAGAGAACTAAAATAAAGATGACAACAAGATATTAAAAGAAACTTGTACATAACTAAAGCACCAGATAAGATGAACGACAAATACTTGACCAATCACAAACAAACCTTGAAAAGTCCAACAGAGGTCATCTTAGAGCAACGTAATAATCTGATTTGATACCCTTAAACACTCACTTCAAGTACATCTACAGGCAAGGCATAAGAGATGCCAGCTAGGGAAATAGTTGGTAGGAATTCAACAAGATGTCATGTGCATATTATAATAACGAAAAATAGCAAAACATATATGAAATGATATAGCTCAGCAAAGTAAACATATGAGGTGTATTTTAAGCTAATAATATCATGCAGTATTTATACAATCGGTTTTAATATTTTAATAATAAGATTGAGTGTGCAACCATTTTGGTTTTCCCTTGTTCTTTAAAGGAGAAGGAATTCATTTATGCTCACCAAGGGTATGATTGCCCATGCCTGATAGCTTGCATACCCATTAGTATTATATCATGTGAAATATCACTAGTCCCTATGGCATGCCTAGTTGGCTAGAGTGACAAACTTGCTATAATGGGGTAAGAGATCAATTTCGCGCATGCCCTCAAGGAAAAAACCCCTCCCACCCCCTAGCCATTGCAGTCAGCTATAAGCTGACCCCTTAATTTCCCTCCCTTCAAGGGGACGGTTGTTAGGGGCGTCTGGGGTGAGCGTAATCACCATTTGCTACAATATGAAATATCACTAAAAGCTAATACCCATGTGGCCTTGCAAGAGGCGATAAACATTAAGCATTTAATGATGTCAATTTTGATTAGCATGCAAGATATGTGCATGCATCAATAGAAATAATAACAATAATAAAAGAAAAGTTGTATTATGAACACAAATATGATAAAGAGTCTAAACAAACTAAGTATGTAGCATGTGGCTATAGCTTGATACTATCATTAAGAATTTAGTGTGTAATTTAAGCAAGCAATAAGCAAAAGGTAGACTATATTTATCATGATGATGCATATGTTATTGCATAAGAGTCAAAGGCTAATGAAACAACCAAAACAGATAAATAGATAAGAGTAAATAAGATCAATCGAGCCACCTCCATCATATGAGGTTCCTAATCGTGATTTATTAGCACATTTTACTAGTAGATACCTCTTACTTGATGGAAGATGACTTGTAAAATCATTAAGGTTCTACATCAAGGAAAGGTTGTATGCTGAAAATGAGTTGATGCTCAATGTCTTACGCTCGTGTGCTTCGTGATTTGCTGCTCAACATGCATCGATTTATAAAGGTATTTGGTAATTCCTAAGAGAATATTCATCTCAGCACATCACCCATGTCCACTATGTGCTTATATTGCTCAGAAGAAGGTAGAGGGAGGGGTCACGATCACATACACAAGTCTTTCAGTGCAACCCTCTCTTTCTTGGTTACACGTGTGAAAGTAAAAGGGCAGCGATGTCTCATCTCACTAATAATGTTACTACTCACTCTATCTTAGAGTATGACAAGCCACAACTTGTCGTGTTTTGATGAAGCTAATAGTCGAGTATTTAGAGGAGAGTTAAGGATTGTTTGGATTTTTAGTGGAGGGGGAAAGGGTGACCAGTGATGGCGGGGATTGTTATGATTCACAAAAGGGGTGGTGGTTGGGTGGCAGCAGCAATGGGGGAACAGAACTGAAGGGGAAAGGTGGATGGGACAATGAATCATGTCAAAAGGGAGGACAGCAATAATAGTAGTCATTTGAGAGGAAAACGTTGCACCCTAATTGTGTGCTCTTATTGGGGTAAACACGTTTTGTGAGCTGTTGCTTGCTAAGGGAGGCAATTGCTGATGCCTCACATGAGATGTGGGCTGCGTTCCTTATGCCACACCACTTCTATGTTGCATCTTTTCCACATCTGAATTTAGAAAAAGATCTGAATTTATGTGGACATCAAACTCATTATTACCATCATTATTTATGAATATGCTACAATACATGTGTTGGGCCTTTGATGAACACTATGCATGTGGCCTAACATCTTTCATATATTTGGATTTTTTTTTAAGGAATCATGAGATGTGATGGAGATTTTTAATACTATATTCCTTCCCTCAAGAAACATATATTTTCTTGGTAATTCTTTAGAGTACAAGAAAATAAATGCCCTTTTCAGTTGTCATTAAATTGCGAAATCAATATGATTGTGATTAATTTAACATGCCATTTATCATTTGCAATAGCAGTGTACAAGCTTCTTTTTTATGATGGAAACTTAAGCATAATTCCAATCTCTTATTATGTTTTTGGATTTATACCTCATGAAAAAAATACTATTATTTTTTGGGCACACAGGGTGTTCACTTTTTTTTTTTTTTACTCTCAGGAATTTCATTCTGGGTTGTCATTTAATGGTACAAAACAAGATGCAGCAAAATCTGGTTCTGTTCAGTTTGATGTGCGCCAGTCCGAGGAATTGCTTCATCCAATGCCTATGTTATTAGGGAGCAATCAATCTTCCAGGATATCTCCAATGATTAGACAAACTGTTCTTATGGATGTCCAAGGTCTGCAGTTTAGTAGTATCATAAAGTCATAACTATCGAAATCATACTGTCTTTGCTAGTGTTTAGATGTGGATCCAATTTATTTAATAAGTATAACAAATTCATATGCTTCTTACAGGAATATATGCCTTAAATTCTTACAAATCTATCTAAAAGTATCATTTCTCTAGTCAATGAGATAATTTCTTAAGGAATGTACAAACTGATAAGGTTACCTTTAAATTTCTGTGTCATAGGTTTAGGTACTATTTAAAGCATTGTGCAGGCCAGTACAAATAGTTTTATATGTTGATTTTCCAGTGCAAAGTAGTGTGTTGCCAGTTCCAACCTATTAGACTCTAAAACCTTGATTTTTGGATGTCTTTGTTTGTTCTCATGTCATGCATGCTTGTGTTGGTTGTTGTCCTACTCTTAGAAAGTATAATCATGTATCTTTTAGAAATTCCACCGTTGGTTTGGTAGAATTATATTAGAAGGGTTTTTATTGACATAAAAGAATTGGGGAAATTGAAATTATCAACATATTTTTTCTTAATTCTTTTCTTAAGATTAGGATTGTTTTCCCTGGAAAAATTCTAAATTTAACAATTTGATTTCTCTATTCTGCAACAGATCCACATACTAATTCAGTGCTGTTCAGTTTGGGAATAGCAGAGAAGTGCATAAGAAATGAAAAGATCATGGAATTATTAAGGTATAGATCTAAGTTTACTGAAGGTGAAGACTTGGATGTGTCTTTGCTTTCAGAAGTAATGGGTCTTCATGATGTGGCTATCGACATGTTATCTCCTCGACATGTACTTATGGATGATAAATTTTCTCTTTATAACGCTGAGATGGATGATCAGGACCATCCTCTGCATATATTGAAACAGATTTATGCACCAGAATTTCAGTTGGACTTTGGTAGGAACTTGTCTGATACTTACTATAGGGATGATCAAAATGGACAGCTTCTGTTCCCAGACAATCCAGCTAAAATAGAAGATCTTCTATCAATTGTCTCAGATTTTAATCTGCCAAAAAGATCGCCAATTGGCAGTAAAAAGTCATTACTTGTCCCGTACTTCACAAGGTATGTACACTATTATTATTTCCAACATATTTGGGCCGAATGTTTTTTGTTGTGCATGACTATTACTTGGAGCTGTATTCTCACTTAATCTAATTTGCTTAATATTCTGTTGCCGTGTTTGTGTTAACCCTTTCTGAGTTTAGATATCATTTATAGCCTTAAATTTTGTTTTAGAAAAAGTATGAATTTTGATCAACTGATCTCTTAATAGAAACTTAAGTTGGTACCATCTTCATATTTATATTCTACTGCCAAGTGCTCTCACTCATGTTGGCACCGAGTTGGATTGGATTGATCCAAGGGCAATACGGGGATCCAGATACATGACGCCCTTTTGATATCATGATAATTTGATTTGGTGATTTTTTATACCAAAAGTTTAAATTTATAAGAAGAGCCCAATCCATAAGCTAGAATACTTATATAAGAGAACTAGAGTTCTTACCATCCATTGATTAGACTTTTTTTCATTTTCAATATCAAGTTAAATAACTTTATAAGTCATTCAATACCTTATTTCTTTAGACAGTTCAATACCTTGTGATTAGGCTATTTAAACATGGAGATTTTTTTTCCATGCTTTATTGTTTTGGGATAATTGAAAACATATCCCGAGCTTAAAATTTTTTATGAATCTAGCCAAGGAATGAAATACCGTGCCGTGCCGCCCGACACACACGGTATTTACCGTTTCGGCGTCTGACCGAAACCGACACCAATCGGGCGAAGCTTTCGCAGCGACACGCCCACTTCCGCCGCGTCCGCGAAGGTTTCGCCGGGCGTCTGCAAAGGTTTCGCCGCGCGTCCGCGAAGGTTTCACCGCGGACGCACAAATTTTGCCGCGGACGTGCAGCTTTCGCCGCGCGTCTATGACGGCACGCGCGACACGGATTCGATTCCTTTTGTTGACAAAAAAAATCGAATCCAATTCCTTTCGTGATTCTGTCGCGATCAATCGATCGCGCGATTGTGCGACAGAAGAAATCGTCTCCAGTGCCGCCGGAGGAGTTACCGGACGCCTCTGGCGCCGTTGGACGTGTCGTGGGCTCCAGAGGCGTCGTGGGCACGGGCACTGTACAAAAATATAATTCCAAATTAAATAATTTAAACAATTCCCAACTACGTGATATTCTATTCTAAAGAGACTTTTATAAAGTCTAATTAAACTATTCCAATAACATATAAAAAATATATTTAATTTTTTAAAAAATTAATAAATATTATTAAATAATATTCTGAAATTATTTTTAATGTTTAAAAAATTCTAAAAAATTCTTAAAAATTTTTATAAAAATTCTGATAAATCAAATTTATATTTAAATTATTTTCTATTTTTTTGTGGTTTAATGTTTAATTGATATTCTAATATTTTTTACTATTTTAAATATATATTATTTAAATAAATAAATAGTTAATTTATATAATTATTATATATAAAATAATATTTTTCTATTAATTTATATAATAATTATTATTTAATCTAGGCATTGGAAAACTATAAATGTTAGTAAAATATTATAGGAACCAATACTTCCATCTAATTCACGACGTAATTATAAGTATCAATTTTAATTCGAGTTATTGATAAATTAATTTTTTTTAATAATGGAAAACTTATATAAATCAATATACAATTTATTTTTAAATTATACATAATAAATATATTTATGTAATAATTATTATATATAAATAAAAAATACCGAAACTGTATCGGCACGGCACGATACGATACCGAAACCGTATCGTTCCAGTTTGAGACCGCAACCTCGGCACGGGTCGAAATTTTAAACCTGGGATC
>JBBPFQ010000133.1:2881277-2893624 GCA_037974815.1 Kaempferia elegans | reverse complement strand
CGGACGGCGTGAGGTGTCCCCACTTATAACCCGGCACTGATCTGCTCAGGGGTCTGGATTTAACGTCCTGCGGCAACAACTCGGACGGCGTGAGGTGTTCCCACTTATAACCCGACGCTGAATCGATTGGGAGTCTAGATTTAACGTCCAACAGCGACAGCTCGGACAACGTGAGGTGCCCCCACTTATAACCCAACGTTGATCTGCTCGGGGGTCTGGATTTAACTAATTAATTAACATTAATTATTAATTAACATTAAATTCATATTAATTAATTAACATAATTATTAACATTATTTAACTAATTAAATTAATAATTATTTAACTAAATTATAAAAATTATTTAACTAATTAAATTCATCATTAAGTAATTAACTATATCATTAAAATTATTTAAACTGGTTCGAAACTCAAAATTACTTCTATGTTAATTATATAGTTTTGTCGTATCTATCATAATTGCTATGTTTTAAAAATTTTATTAAAAAATTCATACTTAATCATAAAGATTTTTATACATTCTAAACAATATAAATTTTTTATCGGTAACAAAGCATATAACTAACTTATTAAAATTATTTAACTAATTAAATTCATAATTTTAATTATTAAAATTATTTGACTAATTAAATTTATAATTAATTAACTTAATTATTAAAATTATTTAACTAATTAAATTCATAATTAATTAACTAAATTATTAAAACATTAACTTAAGTATTAAATCATTATATTAATTAATTATCTTAAAATCTTTTAAAATTAATTAAAATGATAATTAATTAATTAACTAAATTAAAATTATTTAACTAATTAAATTCACAATTCATTTAATTATTAAAATTGTTTAACTAATTGAATTCGAAATTAATTAGTGATAAACTTTTTATTAAACAATCCTACGTACATTTTTTTAGAAAGTTAAAATTATATATATTTTTAAAAGTTATATCCGTATTTCTATCACAAACAAAAGATAATTAATTCAATATGCTAAAAATGAATTATCAAAATAAGAACAAAATCAATATTAACATATATGTCAAAATTTAGCAGGTGACTACTACTACTACTCTATCCCATGCTTGAACAACCTCTGACAGTGCATTTAGAAACATCAACCGGTTTCTTTCACTGCTGATATTCACCGAAACCTTTTCCAGATGCTTCAAGCTGGCCTCATTAATCCTCCTCGATGATGAACTCTCCCACTCGCCCAAATCCTCATCACGCGGTGGCTGATGAAATTGAGAAATTGTATCCTCATCACGCGGTGGCTGAAATTCAGAAATTGTTAATTTGTAGGAAGACATCTATGATGATCAGTACTCAAGCCAAAGAAAGAAAGAAAGAAAGAAACTTGCATTAACAAAATCAGTATCTCTCTCAAGTTCAAACCTTTTTGTACTCAGTTAAAACGAGCGACTGCAGATTCGGTGTGCATCGAAGAAGATCAAATACGACATCCAGACTGAATTGGTCTGCGACATACATTTTAATCCTCAACTCGAGCAGTTTGTCAAAGATGGGAAACCCTCGGACGACGGCCTTATATTTTTCCTGAAATTAACAAACAAAAATATATATTTAGGAGGAGGAGGAGGAGAAGAAGACCATAAATACAATTAACATACGTACCAAAAATATAGGATTGTTATGTGACACCGTTAAAGCCACCGTAGTCACATTGCAAATCGTCTGAACAAGTGTTCCAAAGCGCCAAAGTGATCTGGATAATCGAACAGAGCTCAAACAAGGGGCTTCGACATGTAACTGCGTTAAATTGTCATCATCGGCCATTAGCCTTAGATATTCAAGTCTCTGACAATTGATTTGAAGCTTCGACGGAGCAGGAATCAGAGTCAATCGGAGAAGATTTGGAACTTGTATTTGAATGACTTCTTCTTGATCTTCCCAGGCCAGGTGAAAATTTGCTTTTATTCTTAATCCTTCCAAAACAGGACAGGCGGAGAGCAGCTTCGCTATGATCTCGTTACTGATTGTATTGAGGCCGAGTGAGAGGGAAAGCGTCTTGAGATTGCTCAATCTGCATTTGGAAAACTTAAACAATGGGCGATTCGTAAAGCCGCCGGCGACTTGCATATTCAGCGACGCGAGCGACGGCCAATCGAACAGAACGTCGAGCAAACTCTCGCTGCAATACTCGAAGAAGAACCGGCGGAGAGTCACGTGCAGGGCGGCGTGGGATTTGGCATATTCGATCAATTTATAGACGGGATGGTCACGGTTATTTATTATGCATTCAGATATGATTATGTCGCCGACGACGGTGATTCGACGATCAGGAATATAATTATTTCTGAGTCCGGAGAGGCGAAGACGAGAGACAGATTCGTCGCCGGCGCGGGAAGACAAGAAGCGGTTGATGGTGCTGGGTTTTAGCTGGTCGTAGGAGAAGTCGATGACGGGGACGGAAGTCCAGACGTGACGCCATCTGCGGGCCAGAAGAGAGGTGCGGATGGAGTCGAGGGTGGGGAGGAAGGAGAGGACGTGGAGGAGAAGATCGTCCGGGAGATTACTGAGGTAGTCTTCTTCTTCCCCTTCCGACGACTGCACGTGCCGGCAGACGGGGCGGCGGCGGCGGCTGCTCAAATCGTCCATGAATGAAGAAGAGAGGAAGTTAGGCCGCGGCGGCGGAGATGATCTATATGTAGAATTCCATGACGGAATGATTTTACAATTTAACGGATCGACCTAGCAAATTGACGGAATAGTCCCGACAATAACGGAAATAAACAAACAGTTTTACAAAATTTTAACAAAACAAATTTTTAACCTCCAGTACAGTATATCTGATGATTTTTTTTTGTTTGATGGTGTTTTAATTTTACAATTTAACATAAAAATAATAAATTAATTTTAGAGATGTAATGGTTTAGGTTCGGATTCTATATTCTTTATCCTTATACCTATCGATTGAGTATAAGATATCTAATGAGTATATTCACATTTATTAAAGAATTTTTCTATATTTATAATTTTTTTTCTTTTTTATCCAATCATTGTCATTCAATAAAAATATATAAAAATTCATATTATATATATATATATATATATATAATTAAAAAATAGAGTAAACATCTATTTAGCTTATTAATATTAACAAAAATAATTAGTAAATTTTAGAAAATTTTTTTTCTCTAATATCATTTTAAAATTTAAAAGTTTGATATCTAACAAGGCAAGTTTAGAGAACCCATCAGTGTGACAGTTATTGAATATTATTATCCTAGCACTTATAATGAATTTGTGATAAATTTTATTAAAGAATTAAAAGTTTAAAATTTTACTCTTCTCAAGTTATGCTATTGAATTCAATCACATATGATAGCATTAATATATTAAGGAGGTTTACAGAAGTATATTAGTTTTGATTTGAAGTGATTTAGAATTCTTTAAGTCTATAAGCCAGTTTACATTAAACTGATTGATGGACTTGCACCATTCAAGAGTTTGATATTTTTTAGATTAAGAGAGTTTTAAAAATCTATTGGTGGTGTTAGCGAATATATTACCTTAGACGACCTTGTAATGAATTTGTAATAAATTTTATCAAATCTTTATAAATTTAAAAATTCACTACTATATGCTATGTAGTACTGTCATATTAGGGGTCCAAACCTTTAATATGATATTCACCGAACTATCGACCGGATTCTTTCATTCTTGACATTCACCTAAACTCTATCAAGATGCTCCAAAGCTCACTAATCCTTGATAATGAACTTTCCCACTCGTCGAAATGCTAATCAAACGATCGCTGAAAGACATTTGTCATACGAACCCTAATTATATATATCGTTATGAAGACTAATACCAGAAATCTAGGAGTCAGACATTTGTCCGACGCAGTTATTGCTACCGCAGTCACATTGCATGGCGTAAATTCTATATAATCGAACAGGAGTCAGTGCTTCGATATGCAAGTTTGTCAAATCCGAATGAGGTTTTAGCCTTAGATATTCGAGTTTTTGACAATTGATTTGAAGTTTTTCTAGAGCAGTTACAGGAGTCAATCTTATCAGATTTGGTGCCGCTAGACGAGTCCAATGGTCCAAAACAGATTTGACAGTCCAAAAGGGCTAGACGAGTCCAATGGTCCATGAAAGCTAGATTGAATAGAGCTAGACAAAACATATGAATTAAACGATTCAAGAGGAACAAAGAGGTCAGAGAACTGAGAAAGTCAAATTAGTAAATAAAAAAATTTTAAAAAAAACGTTGGACAAAGGCATGAAGATCGTATGGTATCCCTCAAGCTCAAGGAACATCATAGCAAAATTGTGATGAATAGACATATGACTTATTTATTCACTTAAGGCACTTCAATGTGAATCCATAACTCCACTTTAACAATCACAAATAAAGAATTGAAACCGAGTTCAAAAATCAAACTCGGCAACCAAAGTTGACTTACAATGCTTGATCCTAGTAAAGCTTTGATAAAATGTTCCAATCAGTTTTTCCAGCTGATCTTTTGTTAGACAGAAGATGATTCGACTTACATGCTTGATCTAGTAAAGCTTTGATAAAATGTTCCAATCAGTTTTTCCAGCTATCTTTTGTCAGACAGAAGATGATTCATGCTCTTTAGACTTTTGGACGCCCACCCAGCGAGCATAATCAACCCACCTGTTCAACATAGAATTTGAACCTTAACCCATGGCAAAAACACCAGGCAATGTTGATAAATCTGACTAGGATGCTCAACAGGATTAAATTGGTTGCTGATTTTATTAGTTATAAAACCCAATAGAACTACCTGGTGGATCATAAAAGACAACCAGATACCTCTTTTAGCTCTTGGCCTATTCTCTTATTTTTCCACTTCCACTTGGATAAATGTAATAGCGAATTGAGTATTTTAATTTCTATATGAATGCTCATTGCAAATGTGCTAGGAAATCATTTTTCTATAGTAGTTTATGTATAATTATGACTTTTCATAAGTAGATTGTTATCTTAAACAGATTAGTTTGCTCAAGGAGATATCGGATGGAACTGCAATTCAATTTTTAGTTTGGTATCTGGTTTTAAAATATTTACCAAATGTAAATTTAAGAGGGGACTTACAGCAGGGATCCCAAAAATGTGTTTCCTGTACGAACTGCAAAGCACAAGGCACTGAGTGCTAATTTTTGGTTGTGTAGCAGGGGCTCTAAGATACGTTGTTCAATGACACCAGCCAACACTTGGTACCTGTTGAGAGTTCAAGTTTGGTGTCAGCAAATCAAATCGATTTAGTAGCTTGGGTGATTTAATATTTAGCCAACCAATCCTTACAAGTAACTATGAGAGTAAAAATTGAGTAAATCGATAGAGCAGAATCAAAATGGTAGCGTTTGCTGGAAGTTTGGAAATAAGTCTTATAAATATCGCTTCTATCCACCAAGAGAAATTTGTAAATGCTTAAAAGAGTGATTTTGTAAAACAGTACTATGGCAAAAGAACAAAATCCAAGGTGTATATTGATTTCAATCATATTTGGTAACATAATTCTTTGGCAACCCTGTTGTTGGCGTGGATGACAATAAGCAAGCATTCATACTATAACAAGATTTTCACATGCAAATTTCACATTGTGCATGTGACTATTAGAAATTTATTCAAAGTGTGTGATTGACATGTGAAAGCAATCTTCCCATAAAAGACAGAATTTTAGATCCCAAAGATAGGCACATCCCAATAATCAAGGAAATAGAGAAGAGGATTGAATTTAATTCCATTCATTTTCTCTTATTCTATTTCCACCCAAATCAGTTGATTATGAAGAGAAATGAAATTTACACATCTCATAGACACAAATAATATGTCAATGAAGCAGAGTGAAAATGAAATAATACAATACTTTTTTTTTCTCTTTTCTTCACTTAAACTATTTTACTTCTCTTCTATTTCCTCACAATCAAGTACATAACAGATTATTTGCTAGCATAGGATATATAGAAGTCTCATGAAACAAAAAGAATTCAGGTTACACGATCTGGAAGTATCTTGTCCATATTGCAGGAATCAACATGAGAAAAAAAATGATGTGAACCTCAAAAGAAAATTGCAATTATTAAGTTCTGTGTAAAAGATTTGAAATTAAAATTTAAACCTAGCAAATAAGATACGACCATGAGGAATTGTATAAATTCACTGATGCTGTCTACCTACTGAGGTTGCTAAAACTGCTAGAAATCCTTTCCCCTCAGTCATTCAGATGATTTGAGAAACAGTTATATTGATAAGTGTCATAGTAAATGAGCAGGTTCTCAATTCAAAACAAAGCAACATAAGCCAGAAAAGTTTGGATTTATACCTAAGATTGCTTGAAATGGCCATGTAGACACCATAGGCGACGCTGGTAGATACAATAGGCACATCCTCTGCCTCTATTTCAACATCCTTGTCAATTGCTTGCCTGGCCTTGATTAAAACATTGGTTACGCCGGTCCCAATCTGTAAAACATCCAATAGCACCCACCAACAGATTTTAACCGGCAATGTTCGAGGAATTTTTCTGAAATTCCTCAATGCAAATATCTCCATGTAAGTAAATCTAATGTTCAAGGAAATAAAAAATTTTCTGAATTTTCTCAATGATGTATAGAATTTTTCCCTTACGGCATACTTGCCGGTATTAAAGTCCTTCATGGTGCTATACAAGGAAACATGAGAAGATGAAATAAAATGATTTACAAACTTAGAAGTATTGGTAAAGATGCATACTGCCAATAATTTTATAACAAGCAAAGAGACAAGAGGCTGCTATCAGACTTGGAAAAAAAAAAAAGATTGGATATTTTTTGAAAATGTTCAAAATGCAGACAATTATACCATACCAGGGAAGCACCAGTCCCAACAACAAAAAGCTTTGAACCATTTCTCTGCAAAAGTGGTGGAAGAATTTTACAAAATAATTTAATGGCCAAGTTTAAAGGAAGGACACATTGGTTAGTCAAGACAAAGTCAATCATAACCAACTAATCAAGAAATTCAATAGTATACCACAATTGCACCGACTCTCTGCAAGAATGAATATGATGTTCCAGCTAAAGCAATCTGATAAGAAAATAATTCATAGTTACTCAAAAACATTTATGAACAATTTATATTTACTCAAAGAGTCAAAAGCAATTATAAACAAGTATTTACTTGAAAAGCATTATCAGGACAGCTATAGAAGAATTTTGCAATTGGTCCAGTGTTCAACTGAAGAGGTGCTCGTAGTGATACTGTCGGAGCAGGAAGCCACACGAGCATGAAATCAGCAACTATGGCCATTACCTAAGCAACATTAACAAATTAAAATTCACAGTTCCACTTACATGAACCTATCATTATTGAGCACACTGTTAGATGTGCAAAACATGCAAGAATCTCTGCAACTTAAAAGTTAGGAAGACAGCATGTTGAAAAAAGTTACTTATGCTAGCACAACCAAGAGTGTTATGATCGTAATGAAGGTATTTAATGACCACATGATATCAGGCTGTTAATGTACATGGATAGTAGAAAAGTAGAACATAAGAAAAAGATGAAAATATGCAAGAAGATTTTGGAGATATAAATATTTCCTGTTTAAATTAAGAATGCAAGTAATTCAGACTTCAAGATGGTCCACTAAACAAAGAAGGATTAATAAGAGGTCAAGCCCTGAACGAGCTCACAACCTGTTGTTTGAATGTACCACAAACCATTTACATATCATGATCGATGATCACAATCTTTACAACTTCCAGATTGCTCCGTGTTCTTGGCAGTCAACTCGAGTATTCTGGTGACTTGGCCTTTATATACCACGACAAAATACAGGAACCAAAGGAAAAACATATTGAATCAAGAGAAATTAAGGCTAAAGATGAAAACGAACAATAATAAATACTTGAACACTTTTATATAATAATGAACTAGAATGAAAAATTAAGGGGTTAATTGCTAAAAATGGTAATTGAGGTCTGCAAAACTGTTAAATAAAACTTGTAACAACACATCAACCTCTAACAATTATAATCTGGTTGTCTACAATTCAAATGAGTGTCGATTTATTCATATGCCATATCATGTGAGTCTGTTTCAAAGTTAGATACCATTTGATGTCACCATGTTTCCTAGAAACATCAATTTTTGGTTACTTTTAGCAACTAATTGTCAATTTAATTGAATTATGTACATCTTTTAGTATTTGACTTTGAAATAGAATGTGTGGACATGCCACGTATACTGATTGATGATAGAATTGATATCTTTCCAAGTTAATCTATCTATATAACAAATCTTGTTTTCTTTATAGCTGTTATTTACCTCAAAGCTTCAACTATTTTATACTTTTTAGGAACTAGGCCAAAGTTAATCAGAGATTCGTCATTTTTTCAGTATTGTTCCACTCTAGATAACTGACTCAAACACATGAATAATAGAATTGGGTTCTCCAATTTTGCATAAATCACATATCTACTAAAATAAAACTGAATTATTTCATCTAGTAGATAATCCACAAAACCATGTTAAAATCCACAAAATAATTCTAAAATTCAAGTTTTATGCTGTCTGTCCTATGAGGAGGAAAAAGGAAGGGAAAAAATAACACAGGGAACAGCTTTTCTTCTATGCTATGTGAGGAAACAGAGGGAAGGAAACAGATGGCTGTGGAATTGCTTCTGCCGAAATTGGGTAGGAGGAAAATTTGGGTGGAATGAAACTAATTAAGAACAAAAATTGAAATCAAATTTGAAATTCTTCCTTAAAGTTTTTTAAATAATCAATTTAACATAGTAAAGAATTTTTCTCCTGATTTCTATCCCTCAAAGGAAATCTGAAAGATTAATTCTTTATCCTTCCGATTAGCATTTTCCCTACCCTCACTTCCCACCCTTCAAATTTACTTCCCTCTAGGAAACACAATCAAGAAAACTAAATGGCATATATTAAGTAGCCAATTTAGAGCCGTAATACTTAGAGAATTGTAGTAGCCCCAGATGGGGCAAGGATATTGTTTCAAGCATCTGTATAAAAATATAATGTTGTAGTTCATGCATCTAACTTGTTCTAGTCTTCATCCTTCTGGCCTCCATTGTTTCCCTTTTCCTCTTCTAGCAAAGACTGACTTTATAGCTCATCTAGCTTCCACGATCATCATCAACAACCTCCTGTACCACCATGAATGCAGGTCTATTTTTTCTGACTCACATCCACGGACGCTCTCTAACTCCAATCACATGGTCAAAAGTATGAACTACTGTTGTTCCATGCATGCTATATAACAGTCAAGTGCTACTGATTTTCACTTACAATGTGGTTAAACCAGTAAGTTGCATGTAGCTATGCAAAGTTGTGTAGTTGGTTACAATCTAGTTATGATCTATAGTCCATATGTATGAAGAATATCAAGAACAGTGTGTATTGGAAGTAATATAAAGGACAACAGTTTACAAATCCAGCATTAATTACTTCTCTTATCAATATAAAGATTGATGCCCTTTTGTCCATATGGACACCTGCAAATTGGTATTCTACCAACCCAACGATAACTAGATATCAGCAAAATCACTCTTGTTATCATGTCTACAAACTATCCCATTGTCAGTGTTCAATCTTATGCTTGCAACATATCCTTTGAGAGCTTATATGACAGGTTGTTTTCCTTCCAAGTCATTTTGTGACTGATTTGGTTCCATCCTACTTCAACAATATAGTAGCAAGTATTGTATGTAAGAATTTTAGATCATAATTCAGAAAGTGTATCATCCTCATATGGAAGGTAAAAAAGATTAATTAGCTGAGCCTTTAATCAAACTAAAAGGAGATATCATGATATAAATCATACCACATCACAGATAACAAAATCCAATTCCTTAATAAAGTTCTCTCTGCGACGCTCCCACTCAGCGGCTGTCTGAAATGGGTAAGCTCATATTAGCATTTAGAATTAGAGGAAGTCAAAGATAATTTAAAAAAATAAGATATGCATACATGATAAAAAGAATGAAAAATAAGATGGTGGAGATTCTACAAAAGGAAAAGTCATTACAGGCATGAACATTTGTTGCAAATACAAGACGGTAATTTGCACTTAGTCAGCCTAGAACTGGCATAAATGTCATGACTAAGACACATGATTCATCCAAAACTCAGCTAAAATATAAGACATCCCAGAAATCTGATCCTTCAACTATTTTCAGTCACTGTATGTGCGTGTATATAGCAAAAACTCTAGGCAAGGAAAAAACGATCAATCCAATGGCATGTGCGCTTGCAGTATCTAAAGCAATTTTTTTTATTATTAAGAATAGTTACTCCGGACTATGACGCTAGAATATTATTCTGTACCTTCTAAAACAAAATCCTTCACTGAACTAACTATTTCAAGCATTTTCAATAAAAATCCTTGTGAGAAATAAAGCCTAAAACCAACTTAGAGAAATTAAGTATATAAACTATCAGCTAATTTAATAAGAAAAGTTTATAAAAATTAGTTTAAAAAATCCTTTGCGAATGGTAGGGTGGAGGGGAGGAATAGGGAAAGGAACAAGAAAAGTTCACTAAGACATTGTTCCTTAAACTTTTTGAGTTACTTTACCTCCCGGATCCTCTTCCCTCATATTCAAGAATCATTCATCCAACTAAACATAATACCTACATCAGGAGAAAGTAGAAATGTGAAATCGGTAAAAGTGTGACTACGAGAAAGTAGTCAAAGCATGAATGGTAGAGCATAACGTCTAATAGAAAGGGAAAAAAAAAGTGACCGCGTTCATACTTGGTGAAGATAATAGATCCACAATAACAGAGACCAAAATTTAGGAAAGAACAGACACCGAGAGCTCTGATGCTTTTCTTAAGGGATTGAACATAGCACCTTAGTGAAGACGCCGACGCCACACTCCATGGCTACCTTAGCCAAGAAAAGGTCGTCAGCAAGGAGCCTCTCCTTGAATCCGCCAAACTGAAGCAGCCACCGGAAGACCGGCGACCTCTCGAGCTCAAAGAACCGCCGCACGATCAACCCGGGGATCCTCCCGTTCTCAATCGCGGCGGCCAAGTCTTTGGGGAGGCTCTCGAGCGTCCTCTCGGCCTTCGCCAAAACGAACAACGACTCGGCGCGGTTGTTCTCGCCCGAATCACCACCCTCCCCTCCGTCGCCCCCGCCACCACCATGCCCGCCGTCGCTGCCTCCGTAGCCTCCTACTCGGTCGGATCGCGCAACGATGCGGCGCCGGGCGGTGGAAGATAACGAGATCCGGAGGCGACCGCGACAGGGAGGGGGCGAGGGGGTGAGGAAGCGGACGGCAGAAGGTGGGGCGATAGCGCGGCGGGAGTGGTAGTTGGAGGATGGGAAGCGGAGGTTGGAGGAGGTCGCCCCGCCGCCCGGAGCCGCGGACGCCATGGTCAGATCGGAGGAGTCAGGTAGGGAAGAGAAGTGGTGGCTGGAACGATGTGGTTTGGTTCGTTGCAGGCGGAAAAAACAAACACTAATATTTATAGTCAACGCTTCGGGCGTGCGAGTAGGGTTGGTGAGGGAGTGCCTTACATTTCTTATTCGTAAATTTTCAATTGCTTATCCTCAGCTAAATTTAATTGTTTCTTTATTATTTTTCTCTCTTCTGTTAATGCAACTTTCTCTTTTTTGCCTTCTGTTTTTTATATACAAATTATATCAAATCCATGATATTTAAGATTTAATTGTTTTTTTATAATATTTTAATACATCTAATAATTATAAATAATATATAATATTTTAATACATCTAATAATTATAAATAATATACTCAAACAGGGACGGATCCAAAAATTAAAAATGCACTGGGCTAATCTTGAATTAGTTGAGTCTGCTAAAAATGTCATAAAAGATGTTTGAATTCATTTTGCACAAGTACGTTATCATCTCGTCGTAGAAGATAATTGAATTGTCGAACATGAAGTGAGAATGCTGATGTTAAAATCTAAATCTATCGGGTTGGTGTAAAGTTAAGAATTATATTAATTCAAATATGAGTTGATTTGGATATAATGTGATTAAATTATAATCAAATTAAATATTCTAGCATTGTAGTAAAAAGTGATTACACTTCTCCAATGTAACCCTTAGAGTTTATAATCAGGTTGTGTGAAAAGAGGTAAATTACAATGCTAGCTTATAACCGACCGCAAAGTGGCTAGAGAGTAAGAGGAATTTTTTTTTTTTCTCCGAAGGTATGCATTCACCAAAAATTAATCCCTTACCTCATTATATCAAATTACCATTCTCTAATCAAGTGGGCACTCCTAAAAGACATAATTGAATTAAATATATAGATTAATTTGATGATTTAAAATAACTTAGTTATGTTTAGGAAACTTTT
>JBBPFQ010000133.1:2820539-2831076 GCA_037974815.1 Kaempferia elegans | reverse complement strand
ATTTATATAGATTTAAAAATGACAATTTGTGAATGATTTTTAAATTTATGAGAATCATCAAGCCCATATAACTTGGGGAGTTTCATTTCCATTTTCATTCTCCTTCCTCTTTAAAAATTTTTAAAAAGTAAAAAAATTTAAAATATTAAAATAAAAAAAATAAAATATTAAAAATTAAAAAGTAAAAAATTTAAAAAATAAAACAAAAAAAAATAAAAAAAACAAAAATTGAAAAAAAAACAAAAATAGGAAAAATAGGAAAAAAATATGAAAAATTGAAATTTTTTTTTTGTAAAATTAGGAAAAATAGAAAAATCCAAATAGATAATCAAAGAGAAAAAAGGGGAGAAGAAAATAAAAAAAATTAATTTCAAAAAAGGTAATAATATCTAATCAGAGTTTATAAACCAAACAGTAGTATTGGAATGACTAAATTCATTCCCATTCCTGCCACTCAAACCAAACGCCACCTAAGTTAATACTAGCTCGATGGACTAAGTCTCCCAGCAAGAAAATCGATAACATCAACTGGCAAGGCGACAACTATTGTATTTGTGAAATGCTTGTTTCAAAACAAAATCTAAGAAAGTTAAGGGGACGTTTGGCTTGAATATTTTTCATTTTCATTTTTTGAAAAACGCGCATTTTCTAGAAAATAACGTTTGGTTTGCATTTTCCATCTCTGTTTTCTAAAAAAATATATAGCATTTTCTGAAAAAATAGAGAATGTCAAAAAGTCGTTTTCTATTTTTTTAGAAAATGCGCGATTTTTAGAAAATGAAAATAGAAAACATGCAAACCAAACGCCCCCTTAAGTTTTCCAAAATAAGCGTGAAAAATAAAAGTTTCAGTTTGCCATACCTATATACATTAATATTTACATCGGATATCCAGGCCGTCAAGTACACCTACATGCATAAGAAATCACCCTAAAATATAAATAAAAGATTGTTCTCCATATCTACATTCTAAAAAAATAATTAATTAATTAAAAAAAATCACTTGAATGGAAAATGACATCTAGGAGCTGGTCCTAGAAATCTGAATATCATTGAAAGGCAAAAAATGATGAATTAAGGAAAAAAAGTAACTATGCATATTTTCATGTAAAAGTCAAAGAACAATTTTTTTTATGTTACAGAGAAGCATATCTGCGATGTTGAAGGATATTGCCAAAAAAACTGATCTTCCACTAATATGCACTCATATTGTTATCTCGGCAACATACATCTATAGGGAACTACCATATAAAGATTATTCACTAATCAGATAAATATTATCCAAACTTTTAAAGATTATCTAAGACAAGAAGAGAGTGAAGGACAGGGAAGGAAAGGAGAGAAGGGAAAACAAGGAGAGGAAATTGTAATGATGATTACTTAGTGATGCAAAGCAGAGAGAAAAGAGACGAGAAAGGATAAAAGGACCAAATTACCCTGGCTACCAATCCATTTTCTTCTCGGTCAAATCCATTTTGTTCTACTACTTCTGAGAAACTACCCAACTACCACTAACAAAATTTAGCAAGCACCATTTCTAACATTTTCCAACTGCATCTCTCCACCACCGCTTGCAGCTGTAGAATTCCTTGTTGCCCTTGATTCTCATCCCTTTGCTTACTCTCTGCAGCTCATTGATCTATAACATGAGTGCTTTCTTGTCCAATTCTAGAGTTTCTACATTGGTTCTAAACTAATTGGTATAAATAATGGTTTGAATGAGGATGACAGCATGCACCATATAGCACTAGTTTAGCTTCACCACTGCACTCTTCCTCCACATGGTGAAGCAGCTCCTCACATCCATTGAATAGCTTCCAGCCCCTGTTTCCTTGGGCATAATGTCTCTACTTCCATCATGGCAGGGCATTTGTCACCTCGCAAAGTGATGTCTTGAGGTCCACATTTAATATCATCACCAACAAGCACCTTACCAAGTTAGAGGAAAAGAGCATAATGAAATTTTTATCCAATGACTCTTTCCTTTGTTTTTGTCTATATTAAGTGAAATTCGCCCAAATATTTTCTTCATGATCATCCGAGAGAGGGGCATTTGATTCCCCTCTCCTCCCAGAAATTGTAGCATAAGTGAAACCTTCCCTTTCTAAAAAATTAGATTTTCACCCCGAAGTAATCGTAGCATAATACTAGTGCAACTAAACTAGAGAGGGTGAATAGTGAATGCCCCTAATTTAGAACTTAAAAAATTCTTGTTAAACACTTAGCAACATTAGAGAAATCAAAACATAGACTAAACCAAAAGATTAAACAACAAACCAAAAACTCAAGGATGTAACGTGGTTAAATAACTCCCAGGGTCCTAATCCATGACTTATCGATCCTTCAGGCATATCACTCCTAATAGCCACTATTTTTCTCCTCGATCAATACCAGAGGTGGAGAAACCACGAATAATTCACTTGAATGAATTACATTGAAGTTCACACTGAAGGCTCACAAATGGATACAAGAAGGCTTACATATTACTAGAAATGTTTCTAGAAACATTAGTTTCAAAACCCCTTAAAGTCCTTTTATAAGCGTTCTTCCGACCTCTTGACAGTTATTATTCAACGCACAACAATCGGTTGGAAATTTTCATTAGTCTACTAAGCCACTATTGACGTCAAGAAATGTGATTGTTGTTGCTTTATTAAGGGCTCCTTCCATGTTGGCTCCAATAGCATCAGTCGTTGACTCAACCACAAACAATAACATTCTATTCCAAGACTGAAGAACTCCACTCAACTAGCTAGATTGGCCAACTGAATATCACCACAACCTAGTTCATATTTCAAAACTTCTCATTTGGAGTTTGGGGTTTCACGAGTCAACTAATAGTCTAATACAATGATTCCGACCACTTCTAAGGTCAAGTCCACCTATGTTGAGATACTACCCTTACCTACATAAATTTTCTTCCAACAATCAACTCACCATTGTTGATGCAATCACCCATACATGTGCATTGCAAGTATTGGTGAATTGTTGATACAACCCAACCAAGCATGTGTAGAGGGTTTGAGTCATGGTGCCTCAGTCGACTGATACTAAGGTAATAATCAACTGTTGCACATGGAGAATGCAGATACCAAATTCGAGCAAGTCCAGATTCGTATTATGGGATCAATTGACTGGGTGGTCTATTAAAGTCGATTAATCAATACCACGAATGATCATTGAGGTTGTGGTTTATATGGAGTCACTACTGTGCATGTACCGTCAACTGATAGAAACCACAATGTACTTGAATTCGTAGTTTTGGCATAAAATGGAATAGAGCTTGTACAATCAAATTTTTGTATAGAACAGGAGCTTGAAAAGTAGACTGATGAATTTCAAAATGAAATAGAGACTTGAATAGTCTATTGAGAAAGTCAATTGATGAATTAGAGAGTAGTAAAATTTATAAAAGACACAGCGTTCGTGCATACAACTCTACGATGACAGTTCTGAAAGTTCTACTCTAAGATGACGATTTTAAGAAAGATTTTATGTTACTCTAACACAAATCTAATGGTGAGATTTCCATCTACAAACTCATGCATCCTTCTTCCGATGTACAATCAAAAGGAAGGAGATCTTATTCTAGATCTTGTAAAGAATTGTTTCATTTATGTTCTTTCAATCTTTGCGCTTAAATCCATATATTTTTTTGAGACGGTAAAATTTATTATACTATAAAAGGTTTCATCTACCTAAGTTGAGATCGAAAAGGAGAAAGTTAGTGGATTTGTGGTGAGGACTTTAGGACCGTGGATAAGTAGCCTAGGGCTATGAACCACATTAAATCTTAGTTTTTTTTTATTATTGTGTCTAACTTTATGAGCTTTGAATTGTTTAGTTTATTTTCTGTTGCGTTAACTGAAATAGTATTTAAGATTATTTTCTGCCGACGAGTTGTCTATAACTAAGAGTTTTAAGCGTTTAGCATCATTTTTACAAAAAGATAGAGGGATTGAGAGATGTCTTATGTAAAATACAAGTTAGATGGTTAAAATAGAAGAGAGTTGTTCTTTATGATCATAAAGTACCTTTAAGATTTTAAGAAAAGTTTACAAAAGGACGGTTAGACTTGTTATGTTATATGGAAATGATTGTTGGGCTATGACTCGAGCACATGAGCAGTGATGAGAATTGCAAAAATGAGAATGTTAAGATGGATATGCGGACATACAAGGTTATCCATATAACCGACCTCACCTAGTGTAATAAGGCTTGGTTGTTGTAACTTTAATCGTAATTGATTAGCAACTAAACTTGTTATTCGTGCTATTCACCCTCCCCACAATAGCACACCTACGATCTAACAACGATGAGCTATGTTTGTGCTTTGCAATCATCTCCTGTCAAGCTACTCGTCCTTTAAATGCAATTAAACCTGTGGATCTTCCTCATGTCATCCTTCATGCCTCCGCCTACGTAGGTTGCTTCTTTGGCTTGGTCATACTCTTATACTCCACATCATCCTTCTCCGATCTCCACAAACTAAGAGCCATCAAGTCCTCAATCAACCTTGGCCGCGTCAAGTTTTCTCCATGTGTATATCTCCAAGTTATGTGTGATTTAAATACATATATCAAATACAACAATCCAAACTTAAACTCTACTTAATCCATCAAATAATGGATCAATCCCGATCTCAAAGAGTGGTTGCACTAATAGTGTATTTAGTAGACCATAAAAGGCCTTACAACCTTAGAGTTTATTTTACAAATAAGAAATGTGGGAACAAAATGTTCCAAGAGAGGAAGAAAGAATGTATATTATACATTGTCAATCATCACACTTTAGCCGTCAGGATTATGGAGAAGACACCTTGTGTATTCCTAAATTGTGATTTATTGAAATTTTTGTTTCTTTTAGGCACAATCACATAACTTAGAACAATAGAACAATAGAAACATTCAAACTGTTCAGAAAACATAAATGAGGGTATAAAAAGTGAACTGATTAATGAGTCATAAAGATTCTATGGGGATCCAAAGAACAACTTAATGAGATAACTAAATTATATAAGAATGTAATCAATTGAGATATAGTAAACAAAGAACTGAATATCAACATGGATTGATCAGAAATGAGATCATAATTGTACCAAATAAAAGCATGCAGTTCCTACTATATCAACTGACCTGCAAAACATCACTACTCAAAAGATGATATTCCTTTGTGTCTAAGGGACTCCAAGGTAGTTGACCTCTTAATTGTGGAAATAGAGGCGGGCTATTGTTTCCAGTGCACAGACCACTAATCATTAAATCATCAAATTCTCCAATATAGAGTTCATCTGACCACTTTAATTTATTACTCTGTCCTTTGTCATCACATCTAAGTGAAAGAAACTCAACCAGCAGGAACCGCTGTCCAAATGAAGATTATCAATAGCCACAGGAAAATGATCAGCACTATAGCACCATCATCAGAAGAAACAGCAACAACGAAAAGGTTCATAGTATTTTAATATACAAATATTACGTACCTTTAAGCTTAATTCTGATATAAACATCTCAACTAGCTCCCATGCAAGATTCTCTGACATTCCACAAATAAGAAGAAATCAACAATAATTTCTGAGACTTATATTAAAAAAATAAATCATTTACTGACTAAAAGAAATAACATAATGAAATGTAGCTAAATTTTGAAAGAAAAATAGTGATTAATGAGACTTGAGAACAAATGAAAAGATCTATAGCTAAATTTTCTTTTTGTAATTACAAATAGAAGCAAACTGCAAAAACATTGTTTTCTCTTTTCTTTTTTAAAACAATTTCATAAATATATCATCTTTAACGCTTTCAAGCAAAAACTAATTAAAGTTGGCTAGTTAAAATCAAACATATTTAGGTTTGAGTCCACCAAATTGAGAAATTTCACCTTTTGTTTAACTTGGTTCTGATTGCAATTTGATTCATTTGTTGCATAAAATTTTATTTTAAAACAAGTTTAGTTCTTTCAGTTTGTACCACTAGACACATCTCAACTCCAGCTTTAAGAGCACAAGTTGAAAACGAATCAGAAGCAAAGTATGTGTTCTTCAAGTTCTTTATAGTGTTAGATTGTTTGATTTCATCTCAGGATGGCATTACATAACATAGTAAAATACTGAGATCGAACAAAGCAAACTAATATCAATAGGAACAAAATCTTCCATTTATCAAACAAAGGTCTAAGAGAAGAAAATTAAAAATGAATAAAATTGTGCTTCCAAACGATACAACCTAAGATCCATCCACATAACACCAATCTAATGTGTAAGATGTTGACCGAAGGAGAAAGCATACCAAAGTGTGAGATTGAAAAACATGTAAAGACGGGTACCCCACCACCATCTCCACTATCATTCTCATATTCAGGACTATCACCAAATTGTGTCAGAGGGCTGACAACAGGTCCGTTAAGAAAACATCGAAAAGACTGTGCTGACTTGACCAATTTAGCAACTATGAGTACCTGAAAAGGATTGAGATTAGAGAATTTGTATTAAGATCTGGAAGTAAAAAGAAAAAACATGCAGGACTGACTATTCAACTGGAGTCAACTTGAATGCTTCCATATAGCTACTAAAATGCAAGCAGTAGATTAAAAATCAAGAAGATAAATTAAATCAAAAATAAAATGTACTAGACCCAACAGTGGTGTTGCTCTATGAAATTTTTTTTATAAAGGAATAAGTCAGTTCAATTTTGCTAATAAGAGACACAAGTTATCCAGTTACTGAGCATACCATATTTTTGTATGATAGTAGAAAATAGTTTCCACATGTTTCCTGGAAATAAAATGTCATCAACATCTTAGGCCAAGAACAAACAATAAATGTATTCAAATTTAAGTCTATGAGATATAAACATGATAAGAAAGATGAAAATTCAAAAGAAGACCTGCTTATTAGCCAATTTTTGGCATGCCTTCTCTCGAATCTCTGACATGTCATTCGCAGCACCCAAGTTCACCGACGACATGTATCTAAAGAAAACTACCATGAAATGTAGCTCAACCAATTTCTTATTTACCCATTAAACCTTAAAAAATCATAAAACAAACTTTTCCCTCACCTCTGATTGAGATATGCATTTACAAGTGAGGTAGCATGTGATCTCCCCTCGGACACAGCATTGGCCCAATGAGTCTTGCTTGAGAACAATTTTGACCATTGATTCCTCACATTCCTTTGAGCAGCGGGCCTCCATAAGCGTAATGGTGAGGGCGATAACGACAATGAAGGAGACTTGCTACTACAATTAGGACTTTGGGACCCAATTTCCTTTGAAGAGGGAAGCAGAGAGGAAGAAGTTGCCATTGAGCAATAAGCACTATCCAATGACGAAACAACGAAGTCAAATCTTATATGTTACTAATGAAATATTTAATTTATTTTTTTATTATTATTAGGTATATATGATTTTTCATATTGAATAATTAATATTAAGCATTGACCAGGCTAAACATGTAAACCAAATTATTTTGAAGCATATGACACAACATTGTTGCCTAGCTCGTTTAATTAAATAGGATTATGGGAATCAATCTATTTTAACAAGTGATATAATTAGGTTATGTTTGAACTAAGACTAAATAAGGGTTCAATGAGACGCAACAAGTCATATTTTCCTTTAACATGAATTACTACCCTTACCAATAGAGGAACAAATTTATACAAGTGAGAGAGTTTAGATATTATTGTTCTTCTAATAATATATCTTTTCCTTTTTTTGGTACATTCAAGTGAATTGTTCTTCTAATAATATATCTTTTCCTTTTTTGGTACATTCAAGTGAGTACAAAATACTCAGTGGGTATAAGACAAATAGTACATTGATACAAACTATAAGGAGATCAAAGGATACAGTATTAGGAAAAATATTTACTACAAAACTAAGAGTGTCACTATAGTTATCTACTAATCAAACCATAACCAATATCATAACCTTCTAACATGTTCAACCAGGTGTAACCAATAACTCGGGAGTACATACTGTACATCCAATCCTACACGAACAAATGCATAACCAGCATATAACAAGCATATAAAAAGTCCTGACTATCACCACATGCTACTACGAATGGGTCTCGTGGGCCGTCAAGATATATAACTAGTCACTGTCCGCGGGAGAAGGCTCTACCACGGATGATCCCGTGGGCGAGCGGACAAGATGAGGTAGCTATCTAGCTCCCCAGTGACTAACTACCGCTCTCCACGGATAATTATGTGAGCAGTCAAGGTATGTAAACAGTCACTGTCTGTGAAAGAACGCTCTACCACAGATGGTCCTGTGAGCAGACAGGATGTACAAGTGGCCACTGTCTGCGGGAGAACACTCGATCACGGATGATACCATGGGCAAACAGGGTATATACGTAGCTATCTAGCCACGAACTATAGGTGACAACACGCTCCCATGGATGGTCATGTGGGCAGTCGTATGTATTATGCTTATTGACGACTCTCTCAACCACGAATGAGAGACAATAGTCGACAAAATATACTAATGGTCGCTTACGACTCTCTCAACCACAAATGAGAGACAATGGTCAACAGAATATACCAATGATCGCTGATGACTCTTTCAACTACGAATGGGAGACAATGGTCAACAGGATATACACCATGTAATGATAAACTAAAACAATCACATCCAATTATAGTACCCCATAACTACACCTAAGTATGTTACTAACTTATGATATGATCATTAATATTCACCAATCTAAGTGTTGCAATAATAACCATATTTAAGAGTAAAGCTCTACAAGTTATACTACAGTCTAAACTCATTAGCATATAGGCATGAGCCTAAATAACAACCAAAGGGCTAGTAGGTTCTCGATATCCTACACTGTGGTATGATCTTACTAACAATAAGCACAAGCTCACATCAGAAACAAGGGGTCTTGCAAGATACTCCACATCCTACATTATGGTAGGGTAATATCATACACATATGAAAACCAAGCATAAAGAATAATGAGATTGCATAGATATAAAATAGATCAACGTACAAGATCAAGCAATAAAAGGTCAAGCTTAGGTAGTAACATAGAGTAGATATCAAGGTAAGAATAACTACTACACAAGCAATGCAAATAATAAAATCATGCAATAAGGTCAACAATCTAAAGAAGGTAAGCAAGAACTACCCACCTCAGATGTAGGTCTTCCTAGTAGTATTCAAATCTGAGGCTCTGTCACAAGCCCAAAACCTGAAGATGAGCAATTACAAAGGATATTTAAGTACCACGCTAATGATAATAACAGACTTCATACAACAAATTTATTCCCACATTCTTTGGTATTAGCCATATCCACTTTCTATTTGCTTATTGGTCCTTTAGTTATTAGGTCCATAACTGCATTAACCTAGCTACCTTTAGTTATTAGGTCCATAACTGCATTAACCTAGCTACCCATTTACCACTTTAAAAATCTAACAAATCTGAAATTAACTCAATTAAATCACCAGTTTATTAAACTAACCAAACCCATTAATAAACCTTACCCAACTGTTAGCCAGTGATGATACACTGAATGAGGGTAAACTCATCAACCTCACTATCAACAGAGAGTTATTCAACCCACAGATAACAACTGGATTTTTCCTACATCTAACAGGCACTCGATTACAGATTCAGATTCTAACAGCAAACTCGATGAATCCCAAAATCTATAATCAGCCTCAAATTCAGATTCTACTCGGTAATAGGACCAATTGAACAAAACTTAGGTTAGAAGAATTGTTACCCTTGGCTCCCACTTCTCCGGCAGCGGCTCCCGGCGGCCTGTGGAAGCAACGACTTGAGTTAAGGAGCGGCGACAGCAACCGTAGCAGCAACAGGAACTGCTGCCCGAGGTCTGTCGGTCTGAGCTGGCTGCAGATCGGCGCTCCAGCCGCGTTCCAGTTCTTTGGCGACGGTCCGCAACAGCCGACGATGACCCCCTTATCCGAGACGGCGACCACTGACAGTGGAAGCTCTGCTGCACCGGCGGTGCCGAGTGTTGCGACGTCGGGCGGAGGTGGAGCGGCGTCGGGCGAAAAATCGCGATGGAGCAGGGTCGACGGAAACGGAAGGGGGTGAAGCGGCGGAAACGAAATTAGGGCTCCTAACTGTATACTCCAACTACCACGAGATCACACCACCCCAGATTTCCTAAACTTTTTATAAAATTTAAAATAATTCATATATTTTATTAAATTTACACAATTACTTTTCACTACATATTATATCAAGCTACTCTAAAATTTTTATTTTTTTTATTATTTTCTTCTCTTTATTTTTTTATTATTATATTTATAAAATGAGTGGAAGGAGATAGATTGAAAAGAATGAGTGGAAGAAAATATTAAAAAAATATATTATTTTATTTTTAGGGTAAAAGTTTCATTTTCTAAATTTAGAGAATCATTATTCATAAAATCTAAATTTAGAAAATTAATAGAATAGCTGATGCATAAGTTTTTTAGCTACCTTCCAAAATTTAAAGTAAAATCTTAGTTGTTTTAAGTCTAATTGATTTATCCCTTAAACATATTATACGA
>JBBPFQ010000133.1:2800069-2814090 GCA_037974815.1 Kaempferia elegans | reverse complement strand
ATCTCCTACATTTGCATCAAAAGGGACGTCTACACTTGTGGGCCCAGGATTAAACAGTTGTTTAAAGAGGAAACTCCAAACATGATCGCCTTGCCTTGTTGTAGCTTTGGGTATCCTCTTCACTAGTATTTCAAACAAATTCTAAATTGACCTCTTTTCTTCCCTACCATCTACATGCCTAGTGCCTTCCCACAAACGGTACCAATCTATTATCCTAAGATTTCTAACAAATATAGAAGTCTTCTAGTATTTGAATCTAGCGCGAACCTTGTTGGGAAAGTCAAAAAGAGAAGGCTCACTAGGGATGAATTTGCAGAGCTGGATTATGATTCAGGTTTAATACAGTTGAACTGCTTGGAGTTTTGTTGAAGTGGGTTGGTTTGGCCAAGTCATAGACAACTAGACAGAGGTGAGTTGAAGCGGAATTACTTTAAATTGCTCAGATTTAACCAATATTGGATGGTAAGATATTGTAGAACAGAGTTAATTGCTGAAGTGTCAAATTTTTATGTGATCAGTATGAAGTGACAAGTAGTTATCGCCCAAAGATTAGTTGGAGCACTGTGAGCTATAGTAGTGGGTCTCTCTGGAAGTCTCTTTCCATGCAGCCTTGGTTCTCATTCTATAGGAATCAAAGCCTATGCCTAGTCAATAACATAACTCTATGTAGCTTGAGCACCCAAGTGAATCCAGCTTGTCTCTTTGGTGGATTTTGGCATGGAGTCCCTTGACCAACCATGTATATCCTTCTAACTTCTCTTTGGTGGATTTTGGCAATGACTCCCTTTACCAACCATGTGAATCCATCCAACTCATCCTTGAGACACAGGAATTGAATCATATTCACAGTATTGATCACCAAGTTCACACGTATCACCCATCCAATGACTCAAAATTAGTGGCAAATTGGCCATATCACATGTTTTCTCAGGTATTTATTAGATAATTTTCAACAAAGGTTAATATTCATAAATCAATCCTTCAAGCAAAAATGGAGACACAAAGCATATTTAACCATTAAATAGAGAAGGTTTGAAAATCTGCAAATTTGGATTCAGATTTGGTATGAGATCTGTTGATTAACTAAGAGAATTCAAACTTTAAGTTTCATTTGTAAAGCCGTTGATAATAGCACAAGTTGGAGATAGTTAATCAATTTAAATATCTAAGCTAACATGAAATGCAATAATACATATCAAGCACAGAAAAATTCCTTTGCCATGGAGTCAGATTAGGATTTTGATCTGATAATAAAACTAAGGTAGGTTTAAGTGATTAAGCAATGAGAAAACATTCAATAAGATCACATCAAATACAAACGTAAATCAAGAATAAATAAGTTTCTTTAACCATGTAATTAAATTAAAATTTTAGTCTGATAATATAATTTACCTATAAGGAATGTGCTGATGGGTTGTGGTGTCCCTGTACTTCTTGGCTAATCCAAAATCAATAATGTAGACCTAGAAAAACAGCATGTCATGTGATGTACAAGCAATGGAAGTTAGGAACATGAATACCATAAGTACACTTGGTGAAACACCTGATTTGCTCGCCTCCCCAAGCCCATCAAAAAGTTATCTGGTTTTATATCTCGATGCAGGAAAGATTTAGAGTGAAGATATTCAACACGGTTGATCTAGAAAAAAAAAAATCAGAAAATGTTAGAAAATATCATAATGAGAACAAATATCACTTCCATAAAAAGATAGAAATACCATCTGATCAGCTAGCATCAGGACAGACTTCAGAGAGAGTTTTCGGCTACAAAAATTAAACAAATCTTCGAGGCTTGGACCCAACAAATCCATAACAAGAACATTATAATCTCCTTCTATGCCAAACCATCGCACATTTGGAATGCCAGCTACCATAATAGGAGAAAATAATTATGAAGCCAACAATGAGCTGCATTTATTTATCATGAAGAAGTATTAAATTTAATTACTTCCTCCTTGTAAAATCCTGTAAAGTTTTGATTCATATTGCAGCTGCGGATGCTTTGTTTTGACATTTTCCTGATAAAACCAAACTGCAACGTCATAACCTTTCAACGCACCAAAAAGCAAAAACAAACACTGTGTAGGATGATTATGGTTTATAATGATCAAAGTCACTGGAGTGGAATTATCAAATAGATGATATGCTATTCTGGTGAGAACACATAAGACCCCACATGATTGCCGTGTTACTCCATATGCCATTAACTTAAATTTGAAAAAAAAAAACAAAGTATATATTTATTGGATCATCTCACATAAAGGAGCTACTAGTGATTCATACAGAAACCAGGAGAGGAGGAAAAGAAGACAATAAGAGCACATACATACAACAAAAAATGATCAACCAACATTAAATGGAAATTATTTAGGAGTTCAAGCAAAATAGTCCATCCTCAATACATACCACTCTTCTACCATCTCGATTATTGTTTTATTGTGTTGTAACACATTCATCATAGGCATTAAATTTGGAGAGTCCTAAATTCACCTTATTATGAATTAATCAGCAATATTAAATCTTCAAATCCTACAATTTGAGACAATCTGACCTTTCATCATCATCAAGCCGTGTTTGACCAAATAATTTTAAGTCAACTACTTGAATTGCATCCCTCATTGAGTTCAATGCAAGGCTATAATAATTGTAAGGTTCAAATCAATTAAATAATTTTTTACTACATGGATTAAAGTTATCTCCCTCTACCCCTCACACCTTCCTCTGCAAACCTTATGCCATGGAAATTGTCAAACCTTATGCGCCTATTGAATATACCAAATTCCTGTCAAAACAAAAAGATGATGCCATAATTTTGTTGGTACAGCCTATGATTCAACTGGGTCAAGGATTACCAATCCCAACCATTTTAAGTTCCTCAACTTTCTTGTAGACCATAGATCATCATACCAAAGGATGCCAAACAACATACATCATTAATTCAAACACAACTATCAGTACACAATGAACTTTCACTGGAATTTCTCTGTAAATTAAGTATGCTAACGACAAATAAAAGTCACATAGAATTGCTTACTAGTTTGATGGCTATGTCTTCATTAGTTTGAGCATTAGTACCTACAAAAAGTTATCAAAAGAGCAACAATTAATGGTTCGACTAAGAACAAAATAATTATTCAGAGAAGGTTTGATAAATCCAAACCTAAATAAATCTCCCCGAAGGAGCCGCTCCCAATCTTACGACCCAGGCGAAACTTGTTGCCAACTCGTGGTTCCATAACTAGTACACAAACCGAAAAGAAAGAAGAAGAAAAAAACTGAACTATTTTTTGGACAAATTCAAACCCTAATGAAATCTAAGAACCTCAAACAAAAAACGCAAAAAGTGAAGGGCGATGTGCTTGAGGCAATCAACAAGAAAACACTGCAGAATTAAAGAGAGAGGCTTGATCTGATGGTTTGGTGCTGCTGTTGGATTAGTTGAGAAGCGGAGAGGGGATGGAAGGAAAAGGGGCGCAGAAATATCTTAAACCACCGCAGTTGGGTGAACAGGGACGTGGGGCAATGATAATGCGCCTTGCGATCCTCGCCATCGTTTGTACGCGAACGCGGTGCTTGATTGTTAACTCTTTCTTTGCTTTTGAGGGAAATTTTGCCAAATTGGGACAGTAATTTTGTCTATCGACTTGCACTAAACAGCATTTTTTTTTTCGATTTTATTAAATAAAAATTACGATAAAATAATTGATTTCCGCCCTTGTTTAGGTGTATGGAAAAAATATATTTCCCAAATAAATCTCATGGAAAATTAATATGACACGTAAATCACACGATAGGCACGAAACTATTTCATTTGGTGAATGCGAAAGATTTGAGAGGTTCAAGTGGTATTTTGATAATTGTAAAACTTTGAGGGATATTTTTTTCTAAATTAGGAAATAATGCCCCGTTTACTTGATATGACGCATTATATAATAGTAGCAAAAGATAATTGCATTCATTTTAAATATAGATAAATTATTTTTAAATTGTTTTCCATTTAAATTGAACGAAAAGTAAGTCCCTTTCTTGTTTGTTCCCCTTATTTGTTTTTTCCCACCTTATTTCCCTTGTTTCAAAGAGCCTAAATTATGCGGTGCATAGTGATAAGAGCATTTGACGTCAATTAAGATGGCTACAAAATTTGATCCTTTGCTGGAGCATGCGATGGAGATGAATTTGTATGCTTAACGGCCCGATCAAAGTACCCATGGGCAATTTTAGCATTGGACAAATTTATAGGGACGAGGTGACAGAAGGGATTGATCTATGATGCATTACTCTTGTATTTTTGTATGTACCCAATGGGCAAATCGGGAAGGATCGTTCACCTCCCAACTAATCAAGCGAAGCTCCGAAACATGGATTTTTTTTTTTAAAAAAACTAAATTAAAATTTTATCTTTTATAAATTATCCCAAATGCAAAAGCATGATGTAGCTGATGGGAAATTTTACGTTAAAATTCGAGTGGTCGATCTGTAAATTTTCTTTTTTTTAAAATGGACCCTGAGAATTATTGTAATGACATATTGAGCTTGGGAGGGATTGTAGCTATTTTTCATGGATCCTTTTTGAAAGAAAACGCCGGGGTCGTCTCGTTGCTCGGCTCCGTTGTTCGTCGTCGATGGGTTGGAAGATCTCCCATCTCCGATCTTGGTGGAGATACTGAGTCGGGTCGGCGATTCCACTGATTTGGCCCGGTGCCGCCTCACCTGCCGAACCCTCCGCTCCCTCTCGTACGAAGCCCGATCCATCCGCCTCTTCTGCTCCTGCGAACGTGCCCTTCGCTCCAGTGTCCCAGGCACCGTTGACCTTCGTCCAGCATTCAAGTCGGTGGTATGCAACCTTGCTTCTCTCCTTTCTTCCGTCCACAGCCCGCTCTCACTCTCCCTCGCCGCCGAGCGGCCCGACTGCGTCCCAGCGGGTGAGATCGACGACGGCGACGAACTCTATTTCACGGATGCTCCCTTCCTCAGTCGATTGATTCCTCTTATTGCCGCTCGCCTCCAATCCCTTTCCATTCACGATTATTGGATTCAGTCTTGCTGGCGTCCCTCTCGAGCGTTGCCTCTGATCTCAATCTTTTGTGAGCATATTCTCCTAATTTTGTTTTTTTATTACTTTAATCGCTACTTACATGGACTAAGCACTTAAAATTTACTTAATTTGTGACTTTTCTGCATAATAACAATTCAACCTTTTCCTGAGTCCTGAGATACCTATGTTGCGGGAACAGACAAGGCAAAGTTTAATTTTTATGTTATACAAACGTCACCTCGATCAAAGAAGAACTCTTCTTACCTTCTGATCATTAGTTGTGCCATACGGTACTATAGTGGGGAGTCACATTTCTTTTTAGTTGAACATTGCCTTCAATCGCATCTTCTAGTTGCAGGTAACCATAAATTTGATGGAGAATCCAATGTTCTTTTTCCTGCATGATCTCTCTTTCACCTAATTTGCATTAAGGAGTGGACCCAATGGTCACTGTTGATGACTACTTGAACTTTACACTTTGCATCATTATTTTCACTACATTATCCATCAAGCACATGTATTCCTTTTTTATTCTTTTTGGCTACAAAATGGAATACATGTGGAGACTATCTTGATGTTTTGTGCATATTCCTATTTATGGGATGAGGACATTGTCGATGCTCATCTGCCCTATTCAAGTTTTGGATATCATCTTGAGAGATGCAAAATCCCCATAGCTTCTTGAATGAATGAGTCTTGGTCTTCCTTGTCGCCTTCCTTTCATAAGCTGGGGTCAGGATATAATGGTAGGATCTATTGTTATCTGGTGGGCACCATTATTTGGTGGTAGGTATTATTTCTTGCACATGGAGGGATCTGAACGAACTGGAATCACTTAGAGAGGGCCTTGTTGATTGACGGCATTTTTCCTCCTTTGTGAAGGAGTTATTTTTTCTTGTTTGCTTACTTTGAGATGCCATTGGGAAGAACATTGGATATTGGGGCATCAATTGTTGCCCTCTTGTCATGTGAAGGGAAGAAGCTAAGAAGTAAGAACGCTATCTTGAACTTGAGATGGAGAAATTGTCTTTAACTATTGCTGTTGGCACCAAATTTGGAGGCTGACGCTCTTGTCTCTTGCTAAGCTTGTTTGGCAATCTAGCACAACTACCAATCTGCTATTCTACATCTCAGATGTGGGCCTCAGGAGCTTGTAGTAATGAAGCATGTAGGCAGTTATTAGCTGAGTTGCGTGCCATGTCATCTCTGTGACTCCTGAATCTCTCATCGATGGGTTGCTTCGATGCCTTATTGAATCCTTTTATATTTCCGTATTTTTTTTGTTGTTGCAAACTTTTTCATTAAATTTTTCCATAATTGCATGTTGAGTTTCTCGTGAAACTTTGGAACACTTCCCCAACTAATATCGTGGACAAGATGTTCAGGTAACTTTGCCACAATGATAACATACTGCTTGCATGGTCAATGGTGTTTCCTTTGTAATCATCATGCATAATCACAAATAGGATATTCACCTTTTGTTTTTGTATCATTTGACCACTTCAATGTGATTTGATAATTATCATACTAATTCAACACAATGATCTTAACAGAAAGGAAACTAATTTGATAGGTAAATTAATGTACATCACATTCATGTATAACAAACTTATCCATTGGGAAGTTTTCTTTCACAGGAAATTCTCCAAGAGAGATTAGCAGAAAAATTAGATATTAGCAGAAAAATTAAAGGGAGAATAAAAGAGTTTGAACTTATGTGATTAGTTAGAACTTGAGAGCTAAGAAGCATAGGCTAGTTTCAAAGGATAAGAGAGAATTTTAGTGCAGATATTATTGAGATGAAAGGATAAAAAGACCCGGAAAAAAGGCTAGTAGTCGTTGGAGGTCCTTATAGCACAGTATATGGTAAGGCTTGCTCATTGGAATGGCCAAAACAACTCTGTACATCTAAAAACACTTGGTTGGACTAGTATGGCTAAAAAAAAAAGAAAAAAATTGTAAACCTTGATTCCAAGGAACAGATAATGAATGGATTTTGATAAAGTTCAATGTTTTACCTAATTACCAGTCCACCTTCCGTATATGGATGAGCTCCAAAAGTCATGTCCATGAATCTCTTTCTGAGAATGCCTTCCCTGGAATTAAGAACACATGTTCTTGTGCCATCCATCAATTTATGAGATATCTTACTCCATGAATAATTTTGGGAATCATGAACATGGATTCTGTATTACATTCCGAATGGAATGTATTACACTAACTGTTATTATGGCCTGATCTTTGATTTTAGATTTCCTGAATCTAATGATAGTTATGTTCTTCTAGTATGACTTGTAAAACTACCTCTTAGATCAAGTTTCCACTAAATATGTGTTTACTCACTACCCAAAAAACATTAGTTAAAAAGTGTTAGGGACATTAGTATTATTCTTCAATTTGTGAAAAGTTGAACTTTAAGTTAAAGTATCTGAGCAGCAGTGTTACAAATTTACTAAAATAGAAAATGCCTTGAGGAGATAAAGCATCTGGATAACTGATACTAATTTTTTGAACTAAATAACATGTACCAGGAGATCATGATGTTAGTCTTTGAATTCAAGCAATTTCCCATGAGATGGATGTATTACATTAAATTTAACCTGTCTTCCAAGTAGGATCAATGTTCTCCTTGCAGTGACAAAGTATGGAAAGAGTAGTTGACGGTATCATGTTTATGAACTTGAACTCTTAGCACAGATTGAGAAATTGGACAAAAGCTAAATTTTCAGTACGGATATGATAGTAGCTCCACTTTAATATCTCATGTCCGTTCATCCTGTGTCCTTACCGTTCACAAGCTTTTGGTACAACAAGCACAGATGTTTATGATCTCTAATATCCCTTACAAATGCATTTTATTTTGTTGCTTCTTGGAGTCATAAACTTGAAGTTTCATATGTTCAGGCTCTGAGCTTCTTAACTTGGAGATCAGAAATGCCTGGCTGTCGGTCAAGGAGCTCATGCCAATGCAAACGTTGACTTCACTAAACCTCAACTACATAAGACTAGATGAAAATCTTGAAAAGGTGAATGAGTGTTTCCCATCTCTCCAAGTTCTTAATTTGATTGACGTAGGAGGACTCAAGGAACCCAAGATTCAACTTCTGCAACTAAGGACCTTTACATGGACGGTTTCCAACTTTGTGGCATCTCTAAGAGTGCATGCACCCAAATTGGTTGAGCTGAAACTTACGTGTGTTGAACCAAAGGCTGTTCATCTTCAGACTCCTTTACTCCTTAATCTTTATATTACCATTAAAAAAGTTGAAGTGATCAATGTGGATAAACTTCATAATTTGAGAGTTCTCAGGGTAGAATCCTCACAGCTAGGCAACTTATCACAAGTGTTTGCGGAGAGCAGAACCATTAAGCGGCTAGAGATGGAACTGTATGATCCTGCCTGTGTTGTTAATACTGAGCAGTGTTCTGTCAGTCTGTCAGATACATTCCCTGACATAGAAGAATTAATAATCGGAGAAAGGGCCTGGTTCCTCCTCCCACAAATTCTCAGGATCAAAGGTGAACTTGTAAGCTTGAAGAAATTGGTGGTACATGAATCAACCACCGAATTGGGTGTTGCAATTACATCCTCAAAATTGCTGTCTATACTGGCACATTCCCATGTTTGTCAAGTTGTGATGGTTATTCCAGCTACTGCTCCCATGGAACGTAGAGTATGTGCCATTTCCAAGTGCATCAGTGATTTTCCAAACATAAGGTGGGAATGGGTTACTAAGGAAATTAAGTGAGCGAAAGTACCAACATATACATTCTGAGTGCAACTTCTTTGAATTGGTGCGGCATCACTTCTCATAACAGTTATTTCACCTGACAACAGATGGTTTGGCCGCGCTCAAACCACAAGGCTGAATAATGGTCTATCTATGAGAACCGGCTGCTTATTTCTTCATATGCTGGAATCAATGTTTTATCCTGATTAGTATCTAAGTAATTTCTTGTTTATGTATAGATTATTGTGTATCTAGCTATTTGTCAATGAAAAGGAATAATGTTTTAGATATTTGAACGTGTAATAATATTGTTATAGTTATTATATTTTGTATTGCCCGTTTAGCTTGATATGCACTTATGGACTAATCTTTAATCAGGAATGAAGTATTCAGATTTTCATAAATGTGCTATGGAGTATGAAGATTCTACCCAAAGTTCACATGTAATATGCTTGCCAAAATCAATAAGGTAGACTTTGCGGGACAAAAAAATTGGAATTTCAAGCCTTGAGCCATGTCCTTCACACTGCAATTTGAGATAAAGTGAATAACAACCTCCCTGGAGGCTAGAACCAGTCACACCCCTGCCCAATTGCCTCTGAATTCGTTGTCGAAGAGCAATCACTGGAGCAATGTGACAAGCAGCCTTCACAATGAACAAGCAAAATGAAGGTGCCGTGTGCAAAGGTAGACCATTAGAAAGAAGGGACGGCCCAGCTACAAGTCTTGAAAACATGGATCCTGTAGCACAAAATGAAATGTATTGCAAAAGTACCTACAGCAGATGCTCCGGGATTACCGTGCATTGGTAAGAGATCAAACAGGACTCTTTAGGTAACGAGGTTCAAATCATACCCACGCCACATTTACACTTGGTTAGTTTGAAAAAATTTGTGACTTTGGCCATCATCTATCTATCTTCTAAAGGTGATTTGCTCGCCTTAGCACCCCCGTCAACTCATTCTTAAGTCAATAGGAGGAGGTAAATCACGTGTGACCAATAGTCATTAGTGCAAATGGTCAAGACATGAGAGAGGTATATACTCGGACATGTCGAGTTTCAATCTCTAAACCTCATGTGGCAACCTTTTCTTAATCATCACACTATTTTTCTTAATCATCACACTATTTTTCTTAATTATCGTACCATCCCGAAAGGACATCATCTATCTGCTTCATGCACCGTCCACATCTTGATGAAATGCACACAAATTTAAATAGACTTATACAATGACACCGTAAGTGTACAGCCTTGGATGTTTAAAGACAAAATATGCAACCAGATCAAGAATGTTTCATGTAGTGTATGAATTGTTCCCATTTTACTTTCTCTTTCAACTAAATATATTATCATCAAATCATCTTTAAAGTATTTCATTTTACCTGTATGAATCTTATTCGTCGATTTATCGCACAAACTATAGTAATATCAAAATCGAGTAACTTTTTTATTATACATGCATATACATTAAAGTTTTCTTTAGTTTTCTTTTTATTTTAATTTTAAATTTTCTCCCTAATCAATTCAAATTTAAGTATTCTAATTTAAAATTTTATTAAGTTCCATTCAATATATACATACTATCTGAGTTTATTTTTTCTTATTTTACTTTTTAATTGTTGGCACATTGCTCCTGACAAAATTTGTTCTCTCTAATTTAATTTATTAATTATGGAAGCTATATAAATTGTCAATAAATGTATTAATATGGTTCAAGAGGCCTCCATAATTTAAATTTTTTTAAACTTAGTTAACTTAATTATCCAAACATGTAGAGGATCTAAAAAAATTTGTGGACTTATTTTAAAACATGAAAGGTAAAAAAAATAGGTTAAGAAAATTATAAACACACACATATGATATAATGGAGCTTATATTGTGGTGCTAATAGGTAGCGAATTGATGATATAATATGTTTTATTTAATAATTTATATCTCATTCATTTGATCGAGTTAAAAATCTTAATTTATTTTTAACAGATCGAGCTATTTTTTCATTACAAATTGACTTTAAATAATTTTAAAAGTACAAAGAAACTTTTGGGTTTGTATTTAGTTTAGAGAGGCTAGGATATGTTGCGGATTATAATTTATTGAAGTCTTAAAAAATTCTCAAATAATATATAATGGAAAATCTGATATTGATACTCGTGATATTTTATATGGATTAATGATTTTGAAATGTTCTTTATTAATAGAAATTACTACATGCTCATGTTACCTAATTATTAGTCCCCTCAGAGCGGTGCGATGGTTAAGACATGGAAGGTTATCATATGAGGTATAGAGGTCAAATCTCGGCACGTCCGAGCATATACCTCCCCCATTCCTTGACCAATTGCACTAATGGCTAGTAGTCACCCGTGATTTACCTCCTCCGTGTTGCCTTTTACCACATGTTACCTAATTATTAGGAAATTTTTAATTTTAAAAAATTTCTAAAATAAATTTGAAAATTTTAGATTTAAAAGTTTCTAAATTAATTAAGAAATTCTAATTAGATATTTCCTAATTTGTTAGAAAATTGTTTCCTAATTAATTAGATTTTTTAATAGAAAATTACTTCCTAAAAAAATATATGTGTAATTAAATTTTAGAAATTTATTTCCTAATTTAATTAAAGAAATCTTAATTTGTGAAATTATATTTTAAGACATATTTTATTTCAAATAATATTATGACAACTATGAAATTATTCACGTCATACTTTATGTCATGTAGATGTATTAGATACATATCATTATTTTGCCATACATGTGATTTGTCAAGTCATTTATGTCATACATGTGATGTGTTATATTATTATATGTATGTCATGCATGCGATGTGACATGTCTTCATTTATACCATGCATGTGATGTCATATAGGTAGTTCATATATACATGATGGCGATGAGAAATAAATCCCTTATAAAATATTAAAGCATACACCTTCTGTTAATATAGTAAGAACTAGAGTTTAATTACTTGTTTGAGTTAGTGTGTCAAAGTCAAGCTCAACTTGGAATTAAACATGTTCAAACCATTGAGATACGATCTCATGATTAATGGGTTGGTTTTAACTTGAAGCGTTGATTTGTTGTGTCAAAGTCAAGGTCAACGTGGATAGACGTGAACTTGGATGATATGCATTTAATGTATATATACTTGTTAATGTGTTAGCAACCTGATGGTAATGCGAATATTTAATTGGTTGATAGTATAATGTGATAGTTATGTATATACGATACATAATCGGTATATTTGATATCTACCATTAAAGCTAAGAATGACTTATTGTGTCGAAGCCAAGATCATTCTTATTTGAAGTAGATATTAACCCACTTGGAGAAAAATATACTATCTCCAGTTCTTGAATTCGATAAATAAGTGAGAATTTTAATATATGTAAATTATTTATATAGGAAAATCATCTCTCTCACATATTCTCATTTTTGTATTTCTGGGTTAATCATTTAATTATGACGCCTGTGAATTTGTGTTTGTTAATGGACTCGAACAAACTGAATAGGTCAAACTTCTTAGACTGGTTTCGAAATATGAGAATTGTTCTCAAGCCTAAGAAACTAGCATATGTCCTTGAAAATACACTTCCCACAAATATAGTAGAAGAAGTAACACCATACCAGATACTGCTTTTGAAAAGCATATGGCTGATTTTGATCTTGCTAGTTGCATCTTGAATTGCAGAAACAACATCAGCATATGGATTCTTATATGATTATTTTTCATCTACGTGAGATATTTAATGAGCAAGCTTGATCCGAACTGTTCGAGGTCACCAAGCTACTCTTTTGCTCAAAGATATAGGAAGATTTATTTGCAGTACAATATGTGTTAAAGATGAATGGCTACATTGAGCGTTTAGGATTACTTAGATTTGTAACGGATCATGAATTAAGTATTGACTTAATTTTACATAGTTTACCTAGTAGTTATTCACAATTTATGATAAACTAATGGATGAACCGAACTGAATCCACAATTTTAGAGTTGATTGATATGCTCTAAGAATAGAAGATATTAATGTTAGTAGAATCCTCACAGAATGGTTTTAAGAGAAAACCAAAGCATCAGACCAATGGGAAGAAGAAAAATGCCAAGACAGTAGAATTGGTAACAAAAGACTCATGTCATCATTGTAGCAAGATAGGATACTGGTGATAAAATGGAAGATTTATCTTGAGTTTATGAAGAAGAACAAGGCATACAATGTCTCATTGATTGTCATGCTATTTCCTTCAACACTTAGATTTTGGATACCGAGTGTGGCTCACATATATATAATGACATATATGAGCTAAAGAATAGCAGAAGATTTATCAAGGGAGAAACAAATCTACGAGTTGGCAATAGAGCAAAGGTTGCAGCTGTTGCCATCGGAATATATTTGTTAAAATTTCTTAGTGGACTAGTCTTATAACTAGATAATTATTATTTTATTTCAGCTTTAATAAAGAACATTGTTTATATTTCTTATTTAAATAAAAAAAAGTTTCCATTTGACTTTTAGTAACAATTAATGTTATATAACTTTGAATGATATTCTTTACGTTACAGGAACTCTGTGCAATGACATTTACGAGTTAGATATATCAAACAACATATTCAATATTGAATCAGGCTACAAACGTGCTAAAAAAGATGATCAATTAACCTCCTACTCGTGGCATTATTGCCTTGACCATATAAACAAAAAATGCATATCCGAATTGTGAAGATTTACGATTTTATATTCATTTAAATTAGATTCATTTGATACATGTGATTCACGTTTAAAAGGCAAGATGACAAAGTTATCTTCTATTAGAAAGGGTGAACTAGTCAAAAATTACTTGGTCTCATACATACTGATATGACCAATGTCAACGCATGCATTAGGAGGTTATGCCTACTTCTTCACCTTTATCAATTATGACTCACAATTTGGTTATTTGTATCTTGTAAGACACATGTCTGAAGCTTTTGAAAAGTTTAAAGAATTCAGAAATGAAGTGGGGAAACAACTTGGTAAGAGTATTAAGATACTTCAATCTGATCGACGTGGTGAATACTTGAGCCAAAAATTTCAAAATTATTTAAGGGACAATGGAATATTGTCTCAATAGACTCACTTGAAGGTATAACGTTTTCCTACTTATGTGAAGAAGAATATATCAGACAAGCTAGATGCTAAATCTGACAAGTGTCTATTTATTGGTTACCCTAAGAAAATGAAGGGTTACTAATTTTATAATCCCTTGTAACAAAAGAT
>JBBPFQ010000133.1:2522190-2533352 GCA_037974815.1 Kaempferia elegans | reverse complement strand
TTCATTTTGTTTGTATAAACATTTGAATGGATCCAACTCATGAATTTGGTCTCTAAAATGCTTGTATGAAAACAAGAAGAAAATCCAATGCAAAGTTTGCAAATTTGGTGGCAAAAATTTGCATTAAATCTGGAAGAGTTTTTCACTATTTACCAAGCTCTGCTTCCAGTACACAATCTCAAAAGGCAAATAAATCCTTAATATACATCAACAATACAAGCAAAGCCGAGGAGAACCATTGCTCCTGTTAGCGTATTCTTTACATGCTCAAGCTTGACAATATCTTAGGAATTAACATGGTCAAAAAAGAATCGTTTGCAAATATATCAGACTCATCACTCTTCTGATTTGATCGAGACACCCTTTAAGAAACGGACACGTTCACGCAGTGCATCTCGTCGTGGCCTTGCCATCTTGTTGTTTGGGTCCAAAAGAATCACCTCCTCGAATGCTTTTAAAGCAGCTCGCAATTCCATTTTCTTTTCGTATGCATCACCAAGGTTGTTCCATGCAATCACATAACCAGGTTGAAGCTTCACTGCTTTCTCAAACTGTGCGATACCTTTGTCAAGTTTGTCATCTCGGATGTAACACACTCCGAGGGCATTATACACCTAGGAGAATAGACACAGTTTTCTTCTTTAAAACACAAAAATAAAGGAAAAAATTCAGTAACTGAAGGAAACTCATAAGCTATATCTATTATTTTCTCCTTTTTTTTTCCTCATTCAGACATTAGTAAATGAATATACTACAGAATCTGATCAATGACAACATCTTATCATCATATGCAAAATAGTGGAATCTTGTTAATTACGGTCGATGAATGCCATGCACAACTGAATAGTGAGATTTTTCTAAATATTTAATTGCATTGATCAAATTTTGCAAATTGTATAATTGCATCATTCCTACACCTATGGCAAATTCAAGCCTCTCATTGCAGTTGATAATTACTTTATACGGGAAATATATAATTATATATAGACATTGGCTGCAAGGCAAGCATACACAATATAGCGAACTGACATGTCACATGCTCCTGTTAGAACAACAGATAAAATAGAAATATGTTAATCATCAAATTTATTGTGTATATATAACCTGAGCTAGATCTGGATCATCTCTGTCCCATTTCTCGATTGCTTGTAACAGATATTTGATAGCTGCTGGGTAGAATTTTCTTCTCAGCATCACAGCACCAAGCTCGAAGTACTCTGTTGCTGTTGCATCACCACTTCGGATTTGCTCCTATCGGGCATGTGATCAGTATTAAAAAAATAACCAGTACTGGCCATGCTGAAGGAGCTAAAAACAGAACAAAATCCTACTATAAGAGCTAAAATCCTCATTAATTAACAAAACATTACAAGGGCCAAATTGTTTAAATGCAAGATTTTCTTGAGTGATACAATGTGCAGGTTTTCATATTAATTAATGAATTGAGGGGCACTGAGGTGAACTTGCCTATTCATTTAAGAGCATCCACATCAGAATCCTTATCTAAAATTTAGGGTAAAAAATCTACTTTATTAAATTTACATATTCATTTTTTACTATACAATGCATCAGCTTCCCTATAATTTACCATATATTTTTTTTTTTTTTATTTTTTCTCTTTCATCCATATTTTTTATTATTAGATGGAGGGGAGTGAAATGTTTTTATTATTAGAGGGAGGAAAGAGAAATATTTTTATTATTGGAGGGAGGAGAGAGAAATGTTATTTTAATATTTAGGGAATGGATTCTATTCCCTAAATTTAGAGATGTACTATTCATAAAATGTATATTTAGGGAATGAGTAGGGTAGCTAATGTAGAAGTTTTTTTATGCAAAATGTAAAATTTAGGGTAAAAGTTTAGTTTAGGGTATTTGATATGGATGCTCTAAGTTCAAAGCTATGTCAAATTTTCAAGTCCTCATGAATTCAATAGTGCAGTAAAATACAGTACACCACCAAAAAGATTCTTAAGGATTCTTTGTGAGCAAGAATTGTATAATTTGTAATGAAAATTAACATTGTGTCTGGCTACTAGAAGTTGTGTAATAATCTCTTTCAATAGCTAAATATGTGCAAGTTCATAGGTAAGAACTCCATTTTTCCTCAACATATAGTTTCTCTTTTGTACATAAATTGAAAGAAGACAGTTTATGAGACACATAAAACTCCATTAACCAATATTTTCAAGTTAAAACATAAATTAATGGAAATATTGAGATATATAAATCAGGACGCCATTCACCAAATTATTGGAAAGTTAGTGGTCACAGTGTTGCAATAAGCACGTGCCATGAAAAGTTTCTATTGTTAAATATATATATGCTCTTCCATACAGAGCTGAGTTTATTGTTTTCCATCATGGGATATTTTTCACATTTTATAAAAAATTATTATGGATTGAAACATCTTTTATATAATTAAGTTACCTATTTATAATTCACATATTTGCAATACTAGTTCAAGAATTATAAAAAATAAATAAATAAATTGCTTCTTACTTGTAATTCTTTTGCAGACAGGTCAAGCTCTCGACGGACAAGAACCTGACGGATGACAAAGAAAGATCCAGCTCCAAGAAGTCCTAATAGCACTAGCAAGTACGATAATTGAATCCCCAGTTCAAATAGTTCACCAATCTCATAAACCATGTTTATTTTTGTTCCTTCACTTGACTGTGCCACATCAGCACAACCCAACCATGATGTAGATCCGCATGAAATTGCACTGATCCACTTTAACAGACTAGTGTTACTTTCAACATGATCATTGAAAGAAATGCCAGTAAATAATTCTGCAAGAATTAGAAGAAAAAGGCCCATTAGGAATACATTATTGTTGAAACAAAAATATAAGAACATTACGTGAATGAATATTTCAAACTTGCTTCCCTTTATAGATGTGAAAAGCCATGCCGTGTATCTGGACCATAATCTTTCCCACTTGGGAGTTTGATTATTCACCAACATATCCCTAGCTATCTACAATTAGTTCTTAATACTCCCTCTCTTCAAATGTATTATAAAATCCCAACTTGTTACAAATATATCAAATTCTAAAACCTCTTAGAGATCTAGTAAACAAATATGTTGTCTTATCATTAGAACTAACAAATGAAGTGGCAATAAGAATCAATCTATGTATGCTTCATCCTTTTATACTAGATTAGAGGAAATATGCATGACAGTAAAGTTGTCATAATATAGTTTCATTGGCTCTGTAGTTTCATTGTTCTTGTATCATGCCTCTACGCTTAAGCTGATTGCAACTCTCTATTGCTTATTCTTCCACGATATCAATTTGCAATTCAAGAGAACACAATAGTGCGATGTAGGTCGTCTGTCAATAGGAGAACCTAGTTACTCTGCAACGAACTTTGCCAAAAAAAACCATTGGTGAACGCCTATCTAATGTTTAAACGAGATAAGAATGCTAGGAATAGGACTTACGGGACATGGTCTTTACATAGGAAGAAACATAGAAATAATGCAGTATGTTTGAAGACCAATAGAAGACCCAAACCCACCTAAAATACTTTTCCAATTTTTTTCATATTAAAATTTTAAATTCTAATATTTTTAGCCCAGTTCTAATCTTTATCTTCTTTTCTTTTTTTATTGATTTTCTCAGCTCAGAGAGCCAGCTTGAGTGCGACATGAGAAATTTGAGCATGTGTTTGTGTTGTCTCAGGATGCCTAGCTTTCATCTCATGTTGATCATGGTCAAAGAAAATCTAAGCCTATCTAGGCACAGGTTGTGCCTAGCCTAGGTATGACCCATTGATTATGAGCTCAATTTGGAATTAAAATTGTTGTTTTTATCCTTATCAAAAGAACTGTCAAGCCCAAGTTCATAAATAGGTTTCAAGATAATTTTTTACTGCATGAATAAGCTTTGCTTGTTAATAGCCTATGGAATATGTCAAACTTAGTATGTGAAACAGTCGTGCAATTAGCCCCATGATCATTTAATTCTATGACTAGACAAGCTTATAATGAACCTATAAATTACTAAGTATGACTACTTTTTAGGAACCCTAACCACATTTACAATATGGAGGTTTGCGTATTAAATGAACAGATAAGTCTTAGTGCTACTTTAATTACCATATTAAATCAACAAAATGAACTTTTGCCAAGATGACCAATTATCAACATTTAGCTTGTTAGTCTTATGACCATATGATATAGTCCAATTCCTAATAAATTCTACAAAGTTGAGTATTTTGTTAATTAATATAAACCCCATCCACTTTTTACCCAGGCTTGTGTTCTTCCAATATGAAGCACACAATAAAAAGGTTGAGAATTACTGAACATAATTCAAAAGCTATTACTGTCCAAATATCAATCTTTCAATTTAGCATCTGACAACATTTGTTTGAGAATTTAATATGCACCACATATGGATTAAATTTTTCCAAGTATACACAAATCATCACACAACAGCTCAATAAAGTAGGTTTTAGTAGAATATAATGAACTTTAAAATATCCTCCATAACTCAAAAACGATAAGTAACAATATTTAATAATAAATTACATATAGGAAACATGATTCTGTAATAAAAAAGAAGCAAGCATACTCTTCGCAGGCCTCAACATTACGGACCATCTAGTTGCCTTGGCATCAGGAATCTGTCTTCCTCCACGTAGAAATAGATAATAGACATGAAGAGGTGAAGGAAAAAGATGACATCAGTTTATATCAGAAAATGGCATAAACTATCTTGTCATGGTAATTATAGAGACGGAGCAGCAAGAACTCAGCATCAAATCAGGATAAGCACACTGCAGAACTGATAATACAATAGAAAAGATCCCTAATTTTTTAGGAGATAAAAGGAACAACAATCGCAGTTAGCCCATTTCTGAGATAAACAGCTAAATAAAATTACCTTCGAAATTTGGGGCTTTCATTAAAAATATAGCCTAAGAAAATTCTAAGAGAAATAGCTCATAGGGACTTAGCATAAAGAAGGCTAACCAATGTATATGAAACACAATCCTTCATGCAACTGTCCTGCCAAGTCATCATCATCACACATTAACAATGAAAAGGAAAAAAAAATACAGAACGAGAAGTTAATATGAAGGATGTATTACTGTAATGGTGAGGTTCATACAAAAATAAAAGGGTAAAAATGAGAAAGTCATCCTATGTTTTCAAAATCATAAAAGGTAGCACCTTTATTTTGATAACTGCTAAGGGGGTTCCCATCACCTCTAAGATGCTATTATATAATTTTTTTATCCTAATTTATTTAAAAGTAAGTAGTTTAAATGAAATTATCCACTTCTGCTAGTTTGAGGTAAAATCAACACAACTCTTAATAAAAATGCATGTGAATGTTCACTTTTCGAACTTCATAATTCGTAGATGTATTTAGGAGAATTCTTGCCTTAATAAGTGAGCAATTTAATTGAATATGCTCAATTTGGTTAAAGGGGCAACTCGGTGCACAAAACTCCTACCAATGCGGGGTTGTCTATTATACACAGTCTTACCTTACTTTGCAAGAGGAGGTTTTCAAGACTCGAACTCATGACCTCTGGGTCACACAACAATAACTTTACTGTTGCGCCAAAGCTCCCCCTTCAATTTGCTCAATTTTGCTAACTTGAGAATTTCATCTATATCACAATTGTCCTTACGCATTGAAAGGTATGAATGTCCTCTTACAAAAGGTTTAAAGTTACATGAAAAACTAGAATGTTTTTGCTTCAGATTTGTAGAAGTGATCAGTTTCATTGAAAGTGTTCACTTTTCCATTACCCAGGGAAAAAGAGGTATAATGGACATATTTGAAGTGATAATACACCCCTTTGATAATAATTAAAATAGGCATGACCATTTGACTGATTTTGAAAATAAGGGGCACCAATGCAAATTTTACCCCAAAAATAAACGAAGTAGGGTGAGCCAACTACGAGTTGGAAACTCCAACCAGGAACTAGTCTTTAACATACAAGAAATCTCCGACTCATGGATGGGTATGTACCAGAAAATGGTTCACAAGGGAATGCTTGTGTCTACGACAGAAAACATTTTTGAGAATGTGGGCAGGTAGTTGGTATATCAATTGTTCTACGCATCATATATAGAAATGGTACAGAAGAAACTACAGATGCATATTTTTGACTGGCATCGCAAATCAGGTGTCTGAAAGCGACACAAGGTCACAGTTGGTATATTAAAATCACAAATGTTATGAAAGTGAAACAGCCTCATAACCAATTAAGTTCATAAAGTTGCAGATTTCTCATCTATAAAAAAAATACAACCATCGCTCCTTTGAAGTCAGAAAAATGGAAGGAAGAGATGCTTGACAACCAACAAAGTGCTAATGTGAAGCTATACACTATTGGTGCAAACTCAAAGAAAAATAGCAACACATTTTTTGACATCATCGTTGATGGAGCCTGTGTTTGACGAAAGGCTGAGCCAAAATCAACCATGTGATGTAAGACTGATGCCAACCACATGAATTCATGATAGCTTTGGCCTCATGGGTGATGTTACTTCCGAGCTAATAGATCAAGGCGAAGGACAACCCAAACCTCATAGATACTGCTACTTCATTCACATTAATGATGTCTAAACCATACAATCTATATTGGGACATACACCTCCTTCGAGTATTTATAAATCCTATTTAGAAACCTAACAAATGCTACTATGGTCTCTCAAACTCACTGCTCAAAGCTAATATATTATACTCTGACTTAGGTAATAAAATATCATATCAAATCAAACCCCCATTTTTCATGCCTCTTACCTTCTTCTGAAATGTTCCAAGCTGAAGAACTATCCCAAGTCAACCTCTTACTCTGAGTTGACATCTTGCTCCTACTGCGCCAAGTTGCCTTATTGATTTGAGCATCCCTTTTTCTCGAATCTCTAAGTTGACTTCTTGACTAATTTAGACCTACATCTCAGGTCCATAAGATTGAAACTGGACTTCCAAATTATCCAGCATTCCTCTTGGACAAGCAAGTTCAATCTATTCTAGTGTAAACCTTTCCACAACTAAAAGTATCAGTTGAACCAATTATCACGGGATACTTTTTTGCTAGGTATACCTTCCAGCAAGAATCCAATATGCCCCGAAGTTAAAAGATTGGATAGGGCACAAATTGATCTGCAACTACCTCATACACATAATTCAACTAAAGCATGACATGCATTGATGTGCAGCAAGCGTTGCAACTGGGTAAGTGACCTTGAATGCCATTATATGGGGAGAATTATGGCAAGATTCTTTCGAGGAGAGAAACTCTTAGTCCTTCCTCTATGTCTTAACTTCTAGCCACTTTAAACTCTCCTGACCCTTAAAATCCAACTCATCCATAAAACTCACTCACTTTGTCCAAGAGCATCTCCACCTCGTCACCTTTAGGGACCCATCCCCACCACTTAATTTCATGATTCACCTTCACTTCTTCAGCTGATAAGGCACCTCAACTAAGGTTTCACTTTTAGCTACCCAAACTAAGGAATAGTTTCACCTCAGCCAATTCATCCAAACTGCTCCCTTTTCATTCGAACTGCTCCCACTTCACATGAATTACTCCCAGTCCATATGAAGCGGACTACAAACTTCCTTTGACCAAAGTGCCATATCCAACCTTATTCTGTATCTCAAGTAAACACATCATATGCATGTAATTTCACCATATCACCACCTACTCGCTGTAATTCAGTGAAAGATTCTAGAATACCTTTGTATTAAAGAAACTCCGAAATGGTCAGACAGTTCATATAATATATAGTAGCTAGTTTACTAATGCAACCCAACAGCCACTAGTTTGCAGTAACGCTGGGCCTAAAACAAAAATGTAATTTTCATCATATTTCCTGCGGCAGCAAACATAAGTCCCTATAAATTGCTAAAGAAACAATCACGAGGACCTCACATAATCACAACCAGCGGCATCGAAATCAAGAAACGACCAATTCACAAAAATCATTCAATACTTTCTCCCAAACCTTTTCTCTCTCCTTCAGAAGGCAGCAGCAGCGCATCCTCGATTTCCCCCCATGCGCGACCAGACCCGTACGACCGCGGATGCCACCGGCGATGCCCTGAAGCAGCCCGGGCCGAAAGTTGAGATTGAAGATTGCCGCTGCCGAGCTCGGAAGAGTTCCCATCGGTCGATTGATGGAAGCCCTCCCCCGCGGCAAAAATCAGAGGAATAGGCGGGCGTTGCCAGTGGAAGATAGCAGTGAACGGCGATGGATAAGGTCGATTCCGTTCTATCGATCCGCTATTATTACCCGAACCGGTTCACTAGTGTCGTACTGAACCGTACCGAGTCGATTTCCGGTTCATATAATTTGCTCGCTAGTTCAAATCAGCATCCCAGACCATGGATAAAAATAAAAGAAAATAATTTTTTAAAAAAATTAATCAATTGGTATCCGTACAATAGCTGATCATGTGATTTATCTTTTGGGATGTCTTTGGAAAAAAAAATATCTCTCTCACCTTCTAACTACTTGGCGGTCAGTTGTAAGTGAACTTTATAATTTATCTCCCTTCACATAACTTAGAAACGGGGTGTGAGGGACATCTGGGTGAGCATAATCACATTTTGCTACAATAACTAAGTAAGTCGACTATATAAATCCTTCTACATTAGTAGACTCTATCTCCTACTATATGATTGATAAGCGTAAAGTATATAGAGTTTTCATCGTATTTTCACGTTATATTCGACCTACTTTTGTATACATGATCAGAGATATCTTTATCCTATGTTTTTTTTTTTCATGTTTTATTACTTCTAGATACTGCTCTTATGCATTTTGGTCGATAGGAGTAAATGTTGGAGTAAAACGGAGAGCAAAGATGATCAAGATAAGGGGCCCTGCTATCGTACTCGCCTCTGGTGCTTTGCCATGGAGCCTGTGCCTCACGACCCCACGTGGTCGTGCCCCACTCAAGAACCTACCCATGACTTACCCGCACTCAGTGGCACGGGTTGTGCCTTGCTCGATCACCTTGACACGATCGTTCATGCCCAACAGCACAGGCCATGGGCCACTAGATCTACGCCTCAACCCTTGACATAGGCTCTTGTGCCAAGCAGCACAGCCCCATGTCAGCACCCAAATTCCCAGCTCTATATAAAGGGATCTTCACCATTAGATTAGGAATCTTGATCCAAAGTCATCCAAGAACTCCAAAGAGGCTAGCGGAGAGGGTTTCCTCCTCTAGGAAAAACTCTAGAGCAATCTTCATCACCTCCAACGATATGTCCACTTCTAGCGCAAGGGAACCAGACTGAAGACACCGAGAATCTTATCTCTGAATATTTTTCGATCTCTATTCTCTGCTTTGATCTGTATGAATATTTTTATTTGTGTCTTTTGTTTGTAACTTCCTTATAATTGAGTAGTTCTCTTGATTTTAGGATGTTGGGAGTAACCCTTTTGATTTGTGAACATCTTTTTATTCAATCTACTGAGTTTGCATATTACTTATTCGATGAAGTATGTGTTGATGGTCCAGATCTACCATATTAACACAACCTGCCAAAAGTATGAGGTTTGTATCTCATGAGGGATTGGGGATGAACCGAAAGGAGAACCTGATCCTTCGACCCGTAGAAACCTGAGACACGACGTAGTGTCTGAATCTAATTATTTAATTAAGGAGATTTATTTGATTTATTCAAATTTAATGAGATTTAATTAGGTTTAATTAATTAAATTATCTTATAGTTATAAAATTTCAGATTTGATTAATTGTATTAAGTAAATTTTGGATATAAAATTTATTAGAGATATAGGAGATCCAAATTATGTATAAATAAAAATTTATATGATTTAGTATGTATAAAAATTTATAAGACCTATAGATATAAATTTTTATATAAATTGGTAGGTATAAAAATTTATAAAAGATTATATTATTTAGTATGTATAAAAATTTATATGACCCATGGATATAAATTTTTTTATAAAATTTATATGAATTGGTATGCACAAAAAAATTTATAAGATTAGGTATGTATAAAATTTATATAACCCATAGATATAAATTTTATTTATAAGGCTTAGTAATTAGAGCGGAAATATTCAAAGTTGAGGCTAGATCTATATAATGTACCCCATCAAAGTGACGGGGATTTTCTTCGCCACATCCCAAGGTTGAAACTGCCAACCTGAGCTTCCCAACCACCGGCCCTAAGCCTTCATCCTCACCAATTTTAGCTGGTCATCAAGCTCCAACCATAGGAGATTAGGGGTTTGGTAGCAAAAGTTTAAGGCATGTTCTATACTTTGTTATTCTTTACTTAGTTCCTTAAATTTATGGATTTTTAGATGCCAAGTTAGATTATATGAGTTTCAAATTTATTGAGTTATGTTATGTTTATGTTTCTCCTAATATCTTACCATGGTAACTTCAGAAGTCACCTATGTGAATTTCGGATTCTAAGTTTAGGTTTATGTGTATGATTCTTCTTATTTCTCATCGTAATAATTTTTATAAGTTATAGGTAAGGTCTCAGAAATTGTTTAGTTGTATTCATATTCACCTTATATCTTATCATGGTAACTTTATAAGTCACATATGTAAATTTTGGATTCTAAGCTTAGGTTTATGTGTATGTTTCTTCTTACTTCTCATTGTAATAATTTTATAAGTTATATGTAAGATTTCGGAAATTGGTTAAGTTGTAATTGTGATTACTTTTACATCTTGTCGTGCTAACTTAATGAGACACATGTTAATTTTATGCGTTTTGGATTTTTGTTCTAGGTATGCTTATGTTCATTCTTGTTTCTTATCGTGCTAACTCAATAGGTACCTTTACATGATATATTAACTACTGATTTTAGGAAATTAATGCTATGACATTAACAATGTTTATGTACAAATTTACGTTTATGTTCATGATTAGGTAGTGATCATGTTTTATTTATGTACACGTTTATATTTATGTTTATGTTTATGTTCATGTTCATGATTAGATAGTAAACATGTTTATATTTGTGTACATGTTTATGATTAGGTAATGTTCAGGTATATATTTATTTACATGCTTATATAGTGATCACATGTTTCAATACTGTAACACCCCGAAAATCCCAGAAATATTTTTAGAATGATCACATGAATTTTCTGGATTTTTAGACTATTTTTCCATAATTTTT
>JBBPFQ010000133.1:2485663-2500203 GCA_037974815.1 Kaempferia elegans | reverse complement strand
ACAAAACAATGAAGTTTTGACAATCAATTACTTTGTCAATAAATATAAATTATGAAGTAACATAATATCAAATACTTTGATAAATAAAAATTATGGCGAAGTTATAAAATATATTTACTTCGTCAATTACTTATAAACTATGAAGTTATATATTCTCTATTACTTCAGCATATAACATAACCACTAAAGTAAAATATGTATTTTTATTTCGGTACCTTACAAAACAAACGAAGTAAAAGATATTTTTTTACTTCAGCATCGGTCCAAATCTTAACTGATTTTGCCTCCTTGAACCGGTCATAGACTTCATTTTTTTCTTGGATACGACTTCAGTGATAAGACGAAGTAAATTCGTACCCTATTACTTCACATTTATCTACTTCGGTAAATATCTATCTACGACTTCAGTGAATATATGAAGTAAATCAAGGAAATTCTACTAGTGCTTGTTTGTACTCGTTACCCTGATCGCTATATAATGGATTTATTAGGGATCAAGGATGACATTGATGGGATGATTGATAATATAGATTGAACTAATTTAATGACTCTTAGCTATCCAACCTATCTTGAATTACTCTAGAATTTTGTAGCTACCTTGAATGTCAATGGAAAGATGAGGTGAGGTTAAGTTTTATTTGATGAATACTGACTATGATTGGACTCTAGTTGAGTTGAATAATTGTTTCGGTTTCCCAAATAATCACTCACATGAGTTTGATGACTCTTTTGATAGTGAAGTCTTCTGGGAGGAGATAGTATTATCCAATGAACCCTAAATCCTTCAAAGTCCAAAGCATCATTACTTCAAAATCCGGTCTTCCATTATCTACACCGAACAATGAGTAAGACCATCTTTGGTAGAGCTGAAAGTAATGGAAATGTAGGGAAGATAGAGTTCTATTGTTTGTGGGTAATGTTGAATACTATTTATTTTGATTCAGGGTTTTATTTTCTTCAACATCTTGCCTGATCTAGCAAGGCATCTTCGGGGAGCATTGTTTTTGGGTGTTTGATTATACATTTAGCTGTAACTTTTGGGTGTGAGATATATGATTTGAAAATTTTACCTAGTCCTCACAGTAGCCCTAAAATTGATATTGACATGTATTACAATGAACATAATTGTTAAGGAGAAAAGGGACTATAGTTTTATTATGAATTGGTTTTCCTTTTCTCTTACTAGATCCCGAATACACAACTATTACAAACCTTGATAATTGGATCATTAAATATACCATCATTGCATTGGTACAATTTGTTGGATATCTTGACACCGACTAGAGGGGTGAATAGTCGGTCACCCACTTCAGTTTGTTTCCTATACTTGTTAGTGCACAGCACAAATACAAAATAAAAACTAACAAGAGGAAAGCTAACAAATTATATAAAAAGTAAACAAATCGCTAATATGATTGTTTATGTGGTTCGAAAATGACACTCCTACTCCACGGCTATTCTTAAGATTGATGATCTCGATCCGTCGGTGGATCATTCCACAAAATACTCCGGCTAGCTCGAGTAGCTCCTTGTGGGTGGAGAAACTTCATCACAAACACTCTACAATACACTTGAGCTTGGAAGACTACTAATAGATGTTAACCACCTCTATTTCGTCAACCATGCTCAAGGTTTTCGAGCTATCTTAAATAGAGCTAGGGTGGGAATGGCCAAGCATGTTTCCTGCCACTAGTCAACTGCCCTACTTAACAGTCTACTGGTCACTCGTGGAAATCGAACATTACAACCCAACGACTTGATTATCAGTCGACTGACTAAAAGGGGTCAATCGACTATTCACTCACCAGTCGACAACCCTTCATAGGCTAAAACAACAGAATGTTTCTGTTTGCTCCCCAGTTGACAACACAGTCGAACAGTTAAAACCCTTACAAGGGGTTTTACCCCGATTACACTTCTCCCATGCACTCATCCTCACTCACACAACTAGATATAGCATTTAAGTCATCTTCCCTTAGCCTTGTATCCACCGGATGCCTCATCATTCTCCGTGTCTTGCTTTTTAGATGTTTCCATCGACCTTGTCCTCGTTGTTGGGTCTTTTATGTCTTTAACCTAGCCTTCTAACCTCCTCCATCAGCCTTGTATCCCTCGGATGTTTCCCCATCATTCACGTCTTACTTTCAGGAGCTTCCCTCGACCTCGGTCCTCATCCTTGTTAAGTCACACTTAGACTTACACCACTAAGGCTCCCCCTTGTACTTACATTGTCAATATCACACTTAGACTTTTCTCCTTTGATAAGTTGGCAGTTGGACTTTCCTGTACCTACACACTCATAAACACATCAAATACAATAATAAACCAAACTTAAACATTTGCCCAAATATCAAAACATATGGCACATAGATTACTCCAACATTCTCTCCTTTTTGATGTTTGGCAACTCGTTAAAGTTAAGGAAACAAATAAAGCAATAAACATGCAAGTAAAAAAGCTATCTACTCATGCATAAACAATGGAACTTAATCCTAGGCTCCCCCATCATCTAATTTCCCGCTTAAGCTCAAATTTCCAACAAAGTTTTTCTTCTCCCCCCCTGCGATTAAGTGAGCAATTGCTCCCCCTTCACCTAAAACTCTCTCTTGAGCTAGGATATCTTACAAGGGTATGTAAGTTTCACATTTAAACCTAACACTTCTCCCCCTTTGTGCATATTAAAAAGAGCTCAGAGAATATCTCAATTATTGGACTCTTAACCTTTAATAACCATTAATCATCATATATTAATCCCCTATAAGATTACATATATGTTCATCATCCTTTTGATTATTTTCTAATGCTAAAAACCAATTTCAGTCTGTATCAGTCGACTGCCATAGACACCAGTCGACTGAAATCCTTGAAATCGAACTCATAGAACTTTTTGTGTTTGATGAACAGTGTTACGAGTCGAATGATATCTATATCAGTTGTTTTGCACACTAAAACAACCTAAACTATATAAATCCACCAAAAATTTCACATATCTCAAAAAATCTCTAAATTTTACGTAGAGGTATGTTTTATCAGTGTCTACTTAGGAAAAATATATTTACAAATGTATATATATCGGATCTCAATATTGACGCAAAATCCAAAAGTATCTAAATAGGTCAATAGAACTTTGACTTAAAGTCTTAGTTTTGACTTCCTCTAGATGTATCTGTTCATTCCAGACCATACTGCATTCTTAACATTAGTTTATATGACATCTATACATCTAAAATTAATTTTCATATAATATCAATCAAATTTCATATTTTCTTGCATGAAACACATCTCATATATGTCAACAAACTAGTTTAGAGAGTCAAGTTCATCTCTAAAACTTTTGACACATATCATGACCCATTTAGAATCTCAAGCATGGTCCACTTAAGATTCATTAACCATGGGTCCCAACTTGACTCTTTGAGCGCCCTCTTAGCTCTTAACCCAAACCACCTTCCTAAGTGACTCATTCACAATAGCTAGGACACATCGCTCCACCATGGATGACAATTGACCTACAAATCTAACCTTTTGTCTTAAACATCTTGCCTTTTGGCTACTCTCTCCTTGTCCCTAGATGACTTCCCTTTGTCAGCTTGAAGTAGGAGTTGAGGCTGCTTAACTCGTACGTTATATCTTGGTGTTTGGTTTGTTTGTGTTTTCATTTATTTTCTAATGTGCTTTCTTTAAACTAACTGAACTAATCTTGAAATGAGTTTATGCAACCTTAAGAAACAAGGATGTTTACTATTCACCTGCCTTTTTGTCAGGCCATCTAATCCCCAACACAAGAATGTCTTCCTTAAGTCATAAAAGTTCATATATGATTTTGATTAATATAATATTTTCCATTATATACATCCAATTAAGAAAAAGTAATTTCATAGACACTCATTTAGTATCATATTAGTAGTTCTTATGTGTCTGACTCCTAAATCATTGGGTCCTCTCTAGAATTATGACGGTGTCATATTTGTAAGCTATGTTTATTGGGAGGACGAAAATAAAAATCATGGAACAATTTTATAGTAGAAAATTTCCTCTATTTTATTTCATAAAAATGAATACAATTTTTTCCTTTATTTTCTTTACCAAATGGGTGAAGGAAATACAAATCCATCCATCAATTTTTTACCCATCCAAGCGGAAAGCAATTCCCTCCTCCCAACTCCCAACTCGCTGTGACCCAACTGAGTTCACACGAGGTTGCTGTAGCCTGCGGCCTCACGAGTGGGGATGTGATTGCGACCTACGACCGACCAAGCGCGAGGTCTGCGGCGACTCCGTGAGTGAGAGGTCGTTGCTCACACTGCGAGCGAAAGGTCGCCTCGCGAGAGCGAGGTCGTCGTGGCTTGTGGCCTCACGCGCGAGCATGACATCACCGTGGGCGGCAACCTTGCGAGCGAGATGTCGTGGCAGCCTGCAACCTCACGAGCACGAGGTCATCAACCTCAACAACCTCTTTTTTTTTTTTTTATGAAAAGGTAAATATATATTATCAAAAGTGGTCATGGCGCCTCTTATATCTTGTCTGAAGAATTGTCAGATCTGAAAGGGAAACCATGATCGTGTACATGTGATCACTCGTGTACCATCTCTCACTCTCTCTGCTACGCATGTTGGCTGCCTGCTCATCCTCAGTACGAGATATAGAAGCTGAGGTATCAATCAGCACTGCCCATGATCTCTGTCCATGTTGTATGTGTCTCATCCTCATGATCTTATCATTGTCACTGTCCATACTCTGTCATGTGTCCTCTATCAGTGGTTGCCTCCGCAACCCCCATGTAGTGTGTCGCTATCCTGTGTCCATGAGTCACCAATGGCTCCAACTTTTCTTTGTCAGCCTTCTCCTAGGTCATGAATCTAGGACCGTCCAGTGTCATCTCCAAGTCTCATGATGTCACTTTTAGCATGTGATCAGTTATCAATGGATTGAATGTGTCTTTGCTGTGAGTCTTTTACTGCAGACTAGAAAAGCCTTTGTGTCGGGCCTGTGCACCCTCGTGAGCTTTTTGGCAAAACCCCAGCTATAAACATATTTGATTTGTTCTTACCGCAAGTGTTTGCTGCAAACTAGATAAACCTTTATGGTGGATATATTCATCCTCTTGGGCTTTTTGACAAAGCTCCACCTATAAACGGATTTAAAGCCTCGGCAACCTCATGCGCATTGTGCAAGTTGCCACTATGCGAGACCAATGACCGCAGTGAGTTCGTAAATTGGTCCTCCTTCATATTTTTTATATTTTTGCTTCTTTCCTTTCTCTTACCCTTCCCTAATAAATTTTTTCTACCATCAATCCTTTCTTTTCCCTTTCCATCTTTTGGAATAAATAGACCCTTAAAGATATTTACTTACTATTTATAAGGGCATCTATATTGGTTTGAATGTTAATATATAACCTCTTGAAAAAACATGTCGCATACTTATTATATTAACACATTCCTTTTATTAACACACTCATATTTATTTTAATATTAATACTCATTATTTATGAATTTTATCATCCACTTATTTATCTTTATTCTTTATATTCAACATTTATTGTCGTATTTTAAATTTTTTTATAAAATCTCCTCATTAACAACATTCAAAAATTGAATGTTATTAATATATGGCTGTTATAACATTCATTCATATTAATTATAATATCATGTGGATATTATAACACTCACATATTAATTCCAATGTAATATCTCTTAGAAATTAGTGGGCCTATAGTGCCTAAACACATAATATATCTTAATTTAGTATTTACCCATCATAAGTAATTAGTAAACCTACAACACTTAAATATAAGATAATTGACCACTAGATTTTCTAGTGGTTCAAAGAGTTCATGTATAATTATAATCAAAGAGTTCATGTATAATGATAGTGATTATAGTGACATTTTCTAATGCAAATGGAACATCAAACACTTATTTAAAAAAAAGGAATTAGACTGGGTAACGTCGAGCTTGGAGTGATCGGCTCGGTCCCATACTTCCATAGAAGTTTTCCACCGGCCAACAGATTAAATCGAGAAGCACTAAAAATTTCTACAAATATATCGTAGCTAAAAATTGAATCTCAAATATTTGAGAGGCAATTGAACGTCTTTACCTAATTTGAAAACGGAATGTGAAATCGTTTGAAATGAACGTAACCATTTCAAATTAAATTTGACATCATTATCGACTGACCGAGTAGTTTTATTGGTATAAAAACCCTCTCAATCCCTTCGACGCCATTCCATTCCTCACGCCCCCACCGATCCTCCACCGCCTTATCTCACGCCGCCGGCCGCCGATCTTCCACACATTTCAGAGTTTCGATCGAAGAATTTGGTATCCGCTAGATCTACTTTTTTCTATCGATTTCATTTGTTTGCTCGATCAATTTGCTCAATTATCCTCCATTTCGGCATCTTTTAATCCTTGTTTCATCATAATAGGACTTATAGATCCGAAGGTGGAGATGGATGCTTTGCAGAAGCGTATCAAAATAACGGTAAGCCCTTTTGAAACCTCTTCTCCCTCATTAATCTGATGAGCGATCTTATGATGTTTGCATTTAGGAAGGGAGCGGGGACGAAGGAGATGAAGAACAAGGAAGCGGAAAACAGATGACGGAGATGGGATCACAGGGCATGGAGGAGCCCTTCCAACGCATTTTTGAGAAGGTCGAGCGCTACACTCACCAGGTACGCCATTGCTTACCTCGATTGAATGCGGATCAAACTACATCTCTATCGCCGTCCCTCTCTGGATTTTATTGGAAGGTCGAGGAGCTGCTGGAAGCAGGGAGGACGCTGTTTAAAAATCTATCCCCTGAATTCGAAGAGCGTTTGATCTCGTCAGTAACATTGGCTATCCTCTTGTGCCCACTACGTGTTTGCTTGTTTGTTTCGTTTGTCAGATTGATAATACTACAGTTTGAATTTGGCTCTGATGCCGGACCAAATGATCCCCGCATCTAACCCTTGTTTCCGCTCACAACGTCCAGGATTCACAAGGAGCAAATCGAGAAGTGGCAGGAGGAGATCAAGGACCTGCAGTCGCGTCACGCTGCCAATGAAGCAGCTGCAGCACTTCTTGGCAACGCTCATCACTTGCTTCGTAGTTCTCCGCAATTCTCCATCCACGCCACAAGCATATTGAAGGACTGAGGTGAAATCTTTCAAAAGCAGGTCCGAGATTGATTCGACAGGAGGCTGCTGTGTGAAGTAGGCAGGGAAACAATTTCATAAAAGGGGAAAACAACGAATGTATCCTTCCGATACGATAGAGTGTGTTGGAACGTTTGGATGAGTCTCTTTTCTTCTTGATTTGGGCGTTTTACCATTAAAATGTAGCAAAAGACTATTTCCTTCCCTCCTCTGTTCCGTTAACTGTGGTGTGGATGTTGCTGTACTAGTTCATGGGCGAGCGAAACTATAGTTAAGTGACTAATCCACAAGGAAATGAAATATTCGACGTAACTTTTTTTTTTCCTTTTACCGAAATGATATTGACTATAAAAAAAAAATTATTCTAGTAAATTAAATAAAGTATGCAAGGAAACAAAAGTATTACTAGTTTGGAAATCTATTACTAAGTTGAGGTGCAGCAGTCCAACTTGAACAACGAGACTTAATCTCTACTACATCTAACGAGCTCTCTGTTAAATTTTTTAATGAAAAAAATTTCAGTGATAAACACATACATTCATAACTCATTATTTTATTTTTTATGGGCTCATCACTTTACGTGTCTATCACTGAATTTTTTTCCTAAATTTTTTTTTCTATGCATCAGTTTTATTTTAAGGACATAGGAACCATCTAGTAGCATAACTATCATGGGGGATATCTCACCCCTATGATTTAGGGTCATGGAGGTGACAACTTCATATTTTTCTGCCTATTATGGAGGGATATCTCTAGTTGACCTAACCTAAGAGGTTGGCTCTTGCAGCTACTAAAGTGCAAACCTAGCCGATAGGTAGATAATTTAGCACGAAGTCTTTGAACTAATGAGTGATATATTAATCTGGAGCAGGGTTATGTAGGCATGTCTTGCTAACCTAGAGTGGGGTTGATACTGCAACCCAAAGAAAGGTAAATTTCAACCTACACATTTAAAATTATTCCTACTACATATAAATGGAACTTCAGCAATTAATTAAGCTCATTTAAGACTTAAAGGTTGCATGGCATACTCTTGCCCAAATCTGCTTCAACAACAATCTAGCCCTTGACATTTTCAACTACTCGATTGAGCACTTCATCTTTTTAGCTTAGGCTTTGTACTTGGGGCGCCATTGATGAATAATGGGTCATTAATGTAGCAACATTAATGCACAGTGAGAGGTAAGGGATAAAAGAAAATGACAAAAATATCGTAGTCCTTGACTTGGCCTTCACTCGCATTATCGCTTCCCAACCTCATGATGCCCACAGACCTCATCAACCCCTCAACCAGGGACAAAATCTTCATCAACAATGTTCACAATCTTCACATGAGTAAAAGAAAGAGATCCCCTTGGCTTCGCCTTCACCCGCATTGTCGCCCCTCAATCTTAGTGCCCACAGATATCAACTCTTCAACTACGGACAAAACCTTCATCCACCTTCCACAACCCCTCCTAAACCATAGGCACATGCTTTAGTTGCCCTTGCCTGGCCCCCAGGGCTAACCTAGTTGGTATAAGCTTGAGAGAATGGCTGAAACGGCTCGGGGTTGATCCTTACTAAAGGAGAATTTCACGACCTCTGAGGGCGATTCTCACTCATACCTCTGCCACCTGGATTCCTGCTGAACCTCCTCCCAATGGCGTGAGGCAATCATGGGGGACTGCTAACGTGATGATTTTTATTTATTTATTTAGTTGCCTTTGCCTGAACCCTCATCAAGCCACAGGCCACATCAACTGCTCAACTATGGAGGCGAACCTCCATCCCTACCACAATCACACCTAAGCCATAGCCAATGACACTTATACTTGGCTAGCCTCACATGTTGCTTTAAGTTGAATAGCCACAAACACAACTCGACATCACAATGCCCATAGAACTCATCAACCCCACAACTACAGACCAAACCTTCATCAACCTCCCACAACCACACCTAAGCCATAACCAACGACACATGTTTTGGCTAGCCTATGCCTATCACCTAAACCTCATCAAGCCAATAGACCTCATCAACCACTCAACTACAGACCAAACCTTCATCAACTTCTTAAAACCACACCTAAGCCATAGCCAATGACACTTGTGCTTGGCTGGTCTTGCATGTCACTTGAACCCTCATCAAGCCCACCATAACGCCACCCAGGCCACTATTGATAAGCCCCGAGGCCTAGTTGAACCACAAATACACTCAGGCAATGCCCATATAGACAAGGGGAAAAAAATTCCCTACAAGAAGTTGACATCCTCTCAATTTTTGAAGCACAATTGAACACCAAAATCAATCCATAAGTGGAGGAATTCCCCCTTAATTGTAACCTAGGTAAACAGTTCATCCGTTGAATTATCCACGCCCCAAAAGTAGCATGTAGTGAAGGACCACAACAGGTGTTCTCTCAACTGTCTAAACTCCACTAAACGTCCATCAATTGCTGCTCCAAAAATGAATTGTACTTGGTTGTCAGAGAGGAGCAAGGGCGGCCAAGAAGATGAAACTCCACAAGAAGAGTTCAAGCGAGGATGAGCTGATACATCATGAAGGGATAAAGACTGCACTCCCATAGAAGTATGACTAGTACCGAACTAGAAAATCTTTTTTTTTTTTTTTTTCATTTATCCTTCATTATAATCGAGAATAAAATAAAAGAAGTGAATTTTCAGTTTTCCAAAAAAAAAAAGGCACGAACATACCAATAAACCAAATTAACGTTTCTCTAATGTTTTGAAGGAACCCTCCCTGGAATTTCTTGCCGATCATACGTTGATGGCAATAGGATGTTCCAGTCACAGGAAAGATGACCCGATCATATGTACTGGTGAATTTACCACGCATAAATTTACTTCAGACAGGAACCGATATGCCCTTACTCGTTAAATCATCAAGAATGTCATTAAATGCTTGGCATAGCCCAGCAATCTGCCCAAAACAGACAAAGGTGCAAAGCAAACGTCACAAATGATAATCTCATTTGACAATAATTGAAAATGAAACAGAGACGGATAGTAATAGTTAGCTTATAGTTTCTCCATATGCAGTTGCATTATCTAAACGTGTATATGCCTTTTCAAGGAGCAGATAAGTTGAGAATAACCTTAATAACAAATGGAGAAATAGTATTTCACAACCATAAATATAGACTATATAGTTGAGTATAAACACCGTGGTTAAGCAATATGAATAAAATTTGCCAATGTGCTTGTAAAGGATGAAAAGACATGTTGAAGAGAACTACCTACGCTTGAGACAGGAGAAACTGGACACCAGGCGCAACCAAGGGCCACATATGGACACTGGCTACACAAACCAACCAGGGGCCGTAGCTACACCAGCGGCAGCAACCAAGGAGGGACCAACACAGACTCACTGTTGGCACCATGCAGCAGCTAACCCCACTATCACATGTCAATCACTTGGACGATATGTATCACAGAGCCTAAAAATAGAGACCGGAGACCACATGCTTCCAACAATTTGGCCAACCTGGACTATATTCCATCTAAACTTGGTGTGGCCTCCAACAAGATCCTACATAAAATCTATGTAATCATACCATAACATATTGATGCGCTAAGTGTGGGATAGTTAGACATCGAAAGTCCTACAAAAGTAAAGTCTGAATTTTGAATATCCAGAATGGATGAAGATACCATGTCTTGGGGAAGTATCAAACTCCACATTTTGTTGAGCATGGCAAACACTGAGCCTCGTAAAACGTTGGTCATGGAAAACAAAGTAGCTTATGAACTCACAGTTAAGATTTATGACAAGTTGATGAAAGAGATAATCTCTTGGTAGAAAGAAAAACTGGGGCATTGGATGATCTAATGGAATGTAAGAATCAGATGAAAACAGACAAACTACAGGAGCAAGAGATGGCGATAGAAGTTAGATCAAGTTGGACTGATGATAATGCACCACGGAAAGAACATCAGCCAAAACACAAGTTTGAACCCCTTTTATCAGAGATTCAAGATGAGTCAATCCCAATGAACTTCCCAGTGCCCTATATTGTCTCTTACAACAAAGTTCAAACCAACTGGCATTTTGCTTCTAGCATGTCCTTGTATATTAGATGCTATAATGTGAACCAACTGGGATTTTGCTTCTAGCATGTCCTTGTATATTATATGCCAGAATGTGTAAGGTATTCCCAACACCTTAAGAGTCGCACACAAATGGTAAAGGTTTGAAGCTTATTTTGTACAAAGCAAACGTAGAGAACAAATGGTCAATAGCTTGATGATAATAAAGCAGGAGGTTGAAACACCATATTAAATTCATGAAAAGGTCTCATTCAGAAAGAGCAGGTTGATATATAAAAGCTTCTGAATTAAAGCTAAGTAAAACATAAGAACCAAGGGTATTATGGTTAAAAGTGCAAGACATTATGGAAGAAGGCCATCCATGAGCCTAAAAAACAACTCGTCACTGTTTTGCCTTACATGTAGCAACCAAAATACATTTGGTATTTGACTCTCCAATGAAGATGATGGGAGCATCCGTTTGGACCATTAAGATACACTAGTGATTGAGCTACAAAATTTGAATTCTTTGGTGAAGAGGGTGTTGATTGATATGGCTTTTATCACGACCTTTATAAAGATAGGATATTCCAAACCTAGAAGAAGGTATGCCAGCCAAGCCATGGGGACAATGACCTCAACTGTGAAGGCCGAGGAGGAAATAGTTCTGAACAATTCAAATGCAGTTCCTGATGACGGACCTAACTTCAACCTACAACGTGAGTATAGCAATCCTACTGTCAGCATGATGAAGGTCATGGCGTCCATCTACCATTTGGCATTAAAGTTCCATACTCCAAAGGGGGTAGCTCTAGCAAAGCTAACAACAAAAATGTGATAAAGAGGGCGAATGGTGACTGATTTCAAAGGGTACATAACAAGGAAATTTAATTTCACAACTCAACCACTCAAGGGTAGAAGAAAGCCGACTACAAGACAAGGAAAATGTGAAGATAAACTAGGAGGGACTCAGTACAGGTTGAAGGCCAAAATATGCCAAGGACTTTGAAGTTGGAAACCATAAGATCGAATGAAATGTTAGATTGCGTGACGTGGCTAGAGGGGCGAATAAACACTCTTCTTTTTTCGATTTTCATTCATGCTCATCTCTACGATTTGTTAATACGGAGCGGAAACAACTTGCAAAACAAATAAAAACAACAGAAGCATAGATCCCTAATTCCAACTCCACGACTTATAATCCATTAGTAGATTACTCTCGGATCACCGCTAAGTTTTCTCTACAAACAAGAGAATTAGCAGGGTAATGAGATGTTGGAATGTTCAACAAAGAATGAGCCTATGGACAAGCAACCAACAGGAGAATTAAAGGATGGATCATTTTTTAAGGCTCGTGAAATAGAAGGGAATCCACCGTAACAAATTTTCACTTCAGCTTGACCAACTTAGCCAGGGTGATAGTAGAAGGTTTCAGTGAATTACCTCTCAAATCTGAAGATTAGCATAAGCTTGTTCAACAAAGGGGTTGAGAATTAAGAATTGTAGGTTGAACTGCCCATGAGCAACAAGCCAGTAGAAGCAGTGCAAGCAAGCTAAGATGCAACTTTGATGATCCTTAAATCGGACAGATCAAAAGAAGTGAAATAAAGATAGATCAAGGTTTACCAAACTAAGGAAAATTCATACAGGAAAGAGAAAGGTGGAATAGAATGGAATCTTCCACAACAAATTGTTGCCAATCAACTGAGTCAGGGTAATAGTAGAAGATTTGAGTGGGTTGCCTCTCCCATTTACAAAGATAAGCATAGGTTTGTTGTTCATAGAGGAGGTTGAGGTTGAAGAGGTGTAGATTGGACTATCCTTGGGCCATGGAGGTGCCCTGCTCCCTTCAAATTTGATCCCCCTGGGGGCGTATTGACATTGGTGTTTGCCTTGCTGAGGGCGGCTTGAAGTGGCTTGACCGCTTTGCTGAAGAGGCTTAACCTTGGGGAGCTACTGGCTTGACCTCGAGTGGGGTCTTGTTAAGGGTGCTACTTTTGGAGTTGTGTTGGGGCTGTGTTGGCATTGGTGTTTGCCTTGTGGGTTGGTCCCATTATTTACCCTAATGGAATTTGGGCACAGGGTGAGGCAGAGGTAAGGCCGCGTTGGCCATGGAGGCGCCCTCCTCCCTTCAACTCTGATCTCCCTCGGGGCGTACTGACATTATGTTTGCCTTGTCGGACTCGGCTTGAAGTGGCATGACTTCTTGGCTGAACTGGCTTGACCTCGGAGGCTAATGGCTTGGCCTCGAGCAGGGTCTTGTTAAGGGTGCTACTTTTGGGGTTGTGTTGACATTGGTGTTTGTCTTGTGGGTTGATGAAAATCCCATTATTTACTCTAATAGAGCCAGTAGAAACAATTTGAGTGAGCTAAGACTCAACAAGTGATCCTTGAATAAGGCACTTCAAAAGAAAGGAAATACAAATAGATCGTGGCTTCTGAACTGTGGAAAAATTGTACAAGAAAGAAGTCTAAATCAAAGAAAGAGCTTGCAATGAAGAAGCCCAAATAGAAGACGATGAAAGGCCCGAGTAGGTATTATATGTAAAAACTCTGTAATGTGGTGACCCGTTTTATGGATAACAACAATCTAGAGATCAGTGAATTTGGAAATGCCAGTTGTGTACATTATGGTTTTGATAACACTATGAAAGCTCAAGTTTCAAGTCTGGAAACTAACTATACTATTGATATCAGAATGAAGGTTCTGCAATTGGATTAGCAATTTATAGCCAATACTCACCTGTTGATCCCATTGTTGTAACTCCTCAGTATCATCCTCAAAATGAATGACAGCTTCAACCTGCAATAGAAAACATGAAATTCCCCTTTTTTTAGCAACATTAAAAAATCTGGATAAACAAGACAACCTCATTTGATTTGATTATTCTACAAGTTGGTAGTTAATTCTATGTTAGTTAATTGGGACCACAAAAAATATTTCAGTGGAAAACCTTTTTCTAATTTTTGTCTTCACGAAAAACATGACCAACAAAAAAATGTGTTTGACCTCCAAAAAACATGATCAAAAGAACTGATCGCAGAGAGAACAAACTCTCCCCAATTGTATGCTCCTATTCCACAATAATAACCCATGGTTGCCCACTTAGCTGCTGAGACAGAGCTACGATTGAGCCACGTAGCCCCATGGAGAACACCACCCTCCACACATTGGGACTATATTGTCTTAAAATCCCCAATCAAAACTTGATCTTTGCATGCAGTTCCCATGTCAGAGAAATTTTATTTCCACTCCCTGCATGCAAAGTTTTGTTTGCTTCAACTCCCTGCATGCAAACATTGTTATCTAATTGCCCTTATATTTTTTAGGTACAAAAAATCCAAAATGAAGTATAATTCCTCCTA
>JBBPFQ010000133.1:2343977-2356916 GCA_037974815.1 Kaempferia elegans | reverse complement strand
GTTCGCCCCCAGCGCCTCCGTCAACCTGTCCTCAGGTCAACACGAAGGAGGTAAATCACGGGTAGTAGCCATTAGTGCAAATGGTTAAGATATGGGGGAGGTATATGCTCCGACTCGATGAGTTTCGACTGCTAGACCTCATGTGACAACCTTCCATACCTTAATCATCGCACTGCCCCGAGGGGACAATCAAATGCTGCAAATGATCAATAAAAAAGTGTTTTCCTAAAACTTTTAAATGCTGAGCTAGGACCACTTGGTGAGCAAATATGAAACCCATAATTTCGTAATGTACAATTCTACAAGTTCGAGAATCTCTTAGTTTTGTGGCATCATATTCGCACACATCAAGCTATGTGAACCACAAAAAACTAGAGAAGCAGCAATCCCGGTCAATATTCTTGTGCACATCAATCCAAGTACTAGATTTGATGTGTCTCGATTTTTTTCAATCTAGCTTATATTAACAATAATGGCTTATTGTTAATATAAGCAAACTTTACTTGTGTTTATAGCTTATGAAGTGTAAAATCAAACTGCTTGTATTGTGGATTAGCTTGAAAGGCAAATCATTCGCCTACTTGTATTATGGATGGATTTCAGTCACCAAAACAGAGACACAGCAGGAACAGATTTTGTAGACTTGGGACGAGTTGCAGTAAAGCTGTTGATCCACAAATATTGGAGATATGAGACATGACATGTGGCCACATGATACAACTCTCCTTGTTACTGTAACTCATTTGGCATTAATGCTCAGTTTGCTCTAAATCTATTTAATGCTGTTTCAATGATTTACTTTTGCTGAATCAGTTGTTCTGACTTAGACTTGCTTAATGTCTATGGGATTAAAATTTCTAATATTTGCAAAATATTCACAGAGTTTTGCAAATCTTGCTCATGAAGGATAAAATGACTAAAATGTGTAAGTTTTGAAAAATACCATGACAACGCTTAATAAAAGTAAATGGTAAAATGCCAATTATAAGATCACAAATGTTATTTTAGAAAAATAATAAAACTGAAGTAAAAAAAAGATTATAGAAATTTTTGATGATATTAAAATTCTAGCAGACAATTTACTAATAATGTAGACGTTGAGATGAGAGAATGGTAAGCTAAGCAGCAGAAGAGGACACGAGAGAGCTGCTGTGTCTTCAGATTCATGAAAACAGGACGACTTGAACCTTCACTAAACTAAGCACCATGAAGGCCAGCTGCTGCGATCTTTGAACAGCGACTTTGGATTTCTTCATGCGAGTTTAGAGCTATTAGATGGCAGATATGCACTCCCTCGTTTGCTTTCTGGAGGAAAAAGAAAACTAAATGGAGAAGGTGGTGGTGGTGCTTGCTCTTTCCCTTCTTCAGTAGATCTCTCTTTTGCCGGATTGGGTTTTGGTTAAAAATTCAACTTTTAGCAGAAAGTTTGAATCTTTCATGTTGAATCCAAGAGAAGTTGCAGTTAAATATGAGGATTTGTGATCTTATAATGAACAGGAGTTTCGTGGTGGTTAGAGCTCCTAATTAACCTTGAAAGCTATTCTGTCATGGTGAATCAAAGAGGAGAATTCCCATCCCGTGTAAACATATTTGCTATCCTACTCTTTTATTATATTTGCCAATGGTTAAAAATCCAATTTTTAGCTGGAAGCTCAAGTCTTCATGGTAAATTCAAGAGTTTTTTTGCAGCAAAATATGAGATTTTATCATAGAAAATCAGACCTTTAATAAAAACAAGGGAACTCAGTGATACCATCTCATGCCTTATTCTACAAGATGATATATATTTTTTTCTTTCCATTTTTCCCGATTCAGAAAAGGCAAAGAATCCATATTTACAAGAGCAAGAAGCCCACACACGCAAACCCCATAACAATCACTGAATCTAGTCTTAAATTCGAAAGCTTGTATTCATCATCCAATTAAAATCATTCTTGCTTGATTCTGCGCATGTGTTTTCTTATTCTATCCTACCTAAAATCTAATTGTCCTATTTGATCTTATCTGCAATTTTATAATAATTAAATCATCAGATGAAGTCAAATCCAACAGGAAGGAAGTCTAAATTTTCACCCATTTTAGATTTTTCAATAGCTGGGTCCTGCTCTAAAACGACAATTCTAGGATTCTTATTACTGTTCTTGGTTAGATAAACATGCCTAACTTAGTGGATAAAACACACACATAGCTGTAAGGATTAATGGATGTGTATCTCCAATTTGTAGACGCACACCAAATAAGAAATTGTGAAGATGATTGGCCATTTATGAAGAGAGAGAGAAAGAGAAAGAGGGAGCATTTACCCAACTTAGTATCTATTGTCCTCTCACAGGTGAGGTGTTTCTCTGCCTGGAATATTTTCTTCAATGATTACATGTAGACTAAGTGAGGTTTGTAATTGTATGGTGATCTCATTTTTTACCCTCCCCTGTGGATATCTCTCTTTTTTTCCCCTTTGGTTTTATCAGCCTTTTGCTATCCTTGCGAGCAATTCCTATGGAGTTTTTGAGTCAATGATGGCATCATCACTGTGATGACACTACGAGAGAGTTTAAGGCTTCTTCATTTGGTATTTATGAGGACAATAAATGGAAGAGCGAGAAGATGGTAGAATGGAAGATGAGTTTGCAGGTGAAACAAAAACCTTTCATCATTTGTTCTGTTTTCTTGTTATTTGGTTCATTTGAAGATTCTTGGACATAGTGAGTTCAAGAAGGATCCTAAAGTTGAAATGTGAAAAATCTTTCTTCTTCTCGAAGTTAGTTCATCAATTAGTCCAAGTATTTCTCTCAACTGTCTGCTTCTTTTTTTTGTTCTCTCCCTTGAAATCCGATATTCTTGAAATATGATCCTTTTGCTTATTCAATAGTCTTGAATCACTAGTGTTTCTTTGCAATTAAAACAACTTTAAGATATCCTCTTGTCCATTATGAGCTACTTTGTTTTCCTCTTGAATAATATTTCATAATGCATGTTTCTCGAAAGAATTTCTATGTTATTCATAATTTTTTTTTAATCTTTTCCCCCTTTAAAGATATTGTTTGAAACTTCCCTTGAATTTTCAGATACTTTCTCATCCTATGACAGAAGAATAATTCTTCAAAATTATCAGAAGAGAGTTACTTTTTGTAAAATAAAGAATTCCTTCTCAGAAATGAATTTCTATTCTGATGACGAGTTAGTAATCATTTTTATGTTTCCCTCGAGAGTATGTTTTGTTCTTGATTTTTACTCTCTTCTTTTATGCTATCTTTCCACTTTTCAGTGCAACTCTTTCATTTCCCTTGAATAAATTAAATCTGCTAGTTGTTGTGTTTCTCTGGCAAATTGTAACTTGTTATGTTACTTATATTGTTAAGCTATTAATTAAAGATTTTTACTAAGGAATCAGGTTTTCTTAGCCTGAGACTTTATCTCCTATTCATCTTTGGTTTTATTTCTTTTCAGGAATGGGTTCAAAGCTGCATACATAAAACAAACTATTCACCACCTTGGAAAAGAGCAACAGTTTTGCAGTAACTAGAGCAGTGAAGATTTCAGATTCAAATGCTTTGGGCCAACGTAGGTTCCCAATGAAGAAACATGTCGAATGCCATGGCAGAGATTCTGTGAGGAATACAATGTTGAAGCATGAAGACATTTTCAGGCAGCAGGTTAAGCAAAATGCCACATTTTAATTGCATTTCTACCACAAAAAGCACATTATTGCTAACTCACTGGGATGAGCTGAATGATTGTAGGTTCGTGAACTCCATCGTCTGTATCAAGTCCAGAAGATGCTGATGACTGAGCTGGTGAAAAAGGAAGCAGAACTCCATTCCTTGCCGAGTATTGAAGCTACAGCAGCAGTAGCAGATACAAAGACTAGAATCTGGAGCAGTGCTTCAACCTCCGAGATCACCCAATCTTCTCGTGTCAGTAATGTGAACCAACCTGCAGCTTGCAGCACAAGGGAAGGAGGCTTCCTCTCAAGGAAGATAAGTTTCTGTTCTCGTGACCGATCGAGTGTGCATGCCATGGGCTTTGAATTCGATCAACCAGCTGAAGAGAACACTTTCAGAGGAGACAGGAACACCAAACAGCTCCGAGAAACATGGTCTGATGATGGAGCTGAAATTGACTTGACACTTAGCATAGTTTGTGGTCCTAGAAACAAGAAATGTCCGAATGCCTAAATTGGCTGCTCGGATCCAACTACAAGTGATATCAGGTTGAGGCAGATTAAGCGGAGAAAGAAGAGGTTTGTGGTGATTCCTCTTCTGGCCCGGGCAGGGAAATGGTGAAGAGCCCCCCCTGTTTCTTGTTTCTTGCATGATTCTTGATTGAAAACAGATGGTGAATGAGGACTTTGAGCAAAGGACCTTCTACATTAGCAGCCAAAATTGATTGATTTATACAGCCAATATGTTTCTTTGGGGTTTCAAGTTTGATACGTATATATATTTTTTCTCTTGATTTCTTTTCCCTTTGTTGTTTAGAATTAATGTAATCCAACAATATAACATGTCTTTTCATTCCAAAAATATTTAAAAAACCTGAACTTGGTCCATCATTTTAGATTACATATACTCGTAAATTTAACTGCTCATTTCCAACTTCCAAGGATCAACAGTTATGATCATATTATCCCTATTAGTTAGTTTCAGTATGTTATTTTCTGGTAAAAAGATTGTTTTTGTTAGACTGTTTGATTAATATATTGCTTAGTCTATCTGAAATGTATGATAATGATTGGTCAAGTTTCATTGTTTTTATGAATAAATCATAAAAATATATGTCAGACAATGTTAACTTCCTATTTCCTTAGAAGAACTTACAATCAATTATTTAAGAAAAAGTTACAGATATTGTAAAATATATGTATTGTAAAAACTATAGTTTATGCAGGTAAGACAAGATGGGTGATCCAGTCTATAAGTGAGGAGATGGGCACCAGGAAAAGTCCTTGCACATGCGGATCAAAGAGTCGCTGATGAGGATGGACACCAGGAAAAGTCCTTGCACATGCGGATCAAAGAGTCGCTGATGAGGATGCAGTCTGCTCCGCGGATCAAAGAGTCATTGATGAGGATGTAGTCTGCTCCCTGCACACCAAAGACTAGCAGAAACGTTAGCAACCAAACAGGAGTCACCGCTCCTTGTTTGGCCCTCCGACGTTTAAGTTAACCCAACGATGTCGCAAAGAAGTTGCAGAAATGAAGTGAGAAAAGTAGCGTGAAATGACTATTGCGCATACCTGCGACCTTTATGAGGAGGTCTATTTATAGCCTCCAAAGAATTACGGTTTATGTGCCAGATGTTCTCGCACGTGCGTTGATTTCCTTCCATTTGGGGTTTTCTATAAGTGGGCTGCTCATGATTGCCTTTTCAACGTGTTTACGCCTGATTGGCTTTCCAGCTTGCAAAGAACATTCTCTGATATTCTGTTAGGCTAGGCAACAAAGGGGACTCTTGTCTTTTGAGTCGATCGAACTCTAGACTCATGGCCTTTTGTCAAAGTGATCCGACTGGCTATTGGCCTTGACAGAATTCCTGCGTACCGACCGATAGTCTAGGATATGAAGATAGTTATCTGATCTTTGCTGAGTGGCTGCTACCGTTTGAGATTAGTGCATCCGATCGGCCAGATGGTCCGGTCGAATACTTTAGCTGAATTGTTAAGTGGTTGTTATGTAATGCCTCCGATTGGCCATATTGCTTGGTCAGATTACTCGGCCGACTGGAAGGGCGCCCCGGTCGGCTATATTTATAATCTTACTGATGAGTCAGCAGATGACGTGGCCCTACTTTGACCAAACCTTGACCTTTAAGGCTGACATGTCTTCTATGTTGACCAATCCTTGACTACCGGATCAGTATACACATAATATATATGTTAAATCAAAAACTTTATTTTCTATTAAACAACTTCTAATCACATTCATATGAAAAATATATATATTTGGTAAAAAAAATGAATAAGGGCATTAACAGAATGTGCAAAATAAAATGAACACAAAAGAACTTATTTCATGTCATTCGGAGATGTGTAAGTCGATATTTAGATTTTTAAATCAATTCTATTTAAATTAAATTAATTTTTAATTTGGGACGAAATCTGGATTCGTCCCAGAATTGACTGCCACAATTTCACCAATATTATTAATTTTGCGATGAATATGCAATCTGACCCAAACATGGAAATAAAAATAAAAATTTCGTTGTCATTTGGCAATAAATTTAGCGACAAAATATATTTTGTAGCGAATTTGCTATAAAAATATTTTATTGCAGGTTTCGTTGCTAATTTGGGATGATTTTATTTTTTGTTGCCAAATTTGTTGCTAATTTATGATGAAAAATTTTTATCCCTAAATCATTCCTTTTTTGTAGTGCAAGAAATCAGTTTTATAATTACAGAAACAAAGCTTTATTTAGCAGCAAAATGAAGTTATACTTTCACCATGAATTAAACAGCAAAGGACATGTAGCTTTCCTCTATGTTTTAGTTCCTGTCTGAATCACAAGGACACTCAACTGAAATGATGAATGCTATGAGGATGAAACAAATGACAAGCTTGATTGAGCAATCACCAAACTGTGAGAATTTTGATTGTTAAGGTGAAATATTAGAGACCATGTTTTCCCAATATAAAATGAAGCAGTATAAAAAATTGCACCGTAAAAGAAAACTCATACTCTTAAACTCGCCGACAAGGAAAATATTATAAATCAAAGCAAAACATTTACTAACCTGAATTAAAAGGTTATCAACCATTCTGCCAACACTCTGAGAGTCGCAAGTAGCAGTTCCCAGAATTAAATCATTTGTTTTGAGTTTCTTTTAGTTAATTATATAGTCTCACTTTTGGCGCAAGGAATAATGGTAAAGTCCAGAATGGGACCTTGTTTTTCACAGATTGATCAAGAAATTTTGATTAGCCCTCAGTTGTGGGATCAAAACTCGCATGGAGGCTTTTCTTACATATATACTTAAAAAATGATAGTTCTGAATTGTTGAAGAAATTATTCTCCAGTTGCACTTCTGGGACCATTGCCCTCTAGCCCTCTTGCCTTCTCAATGAAATTTGGCTCTGAGGATGAAGTAGATCCTTTCAGGCTGCCGGAAAATACATTGATAAAATTAATAATAATCATAAGCCCTGAACTAAAATTGTGAAGCAGGATGATGGCGATATGTTCATGAAAGGCGTGAATTAGTTTAAGAAACCATTAGCAAATATCAAAACCCCTATGGACATGGGCAAGTGGATATCTCTAGCACAGAAAGGTTTTGTTAATTTTAACAAGAAGGCGTAAAGCCCAAGGGCTGTCTTTTGGAAAAGCTTCGAAAAGAATATAACATTGACTAAAGTTGAGAAGTTATCCACATAATACTATAGCAAAACAAGTGAATCATTGCAACATTTAAAGGAAAACAAGAATAAAATTCTCATGTCATCTTCTAATCACCATAAAATATTTGTTTGAATGTTGATCATTTCAATGTTATATAAAGTAGATCATAGAGAAATTTTTTTTAGATAAATTAATTTAAATTATCAAGGGTGCACAAACTCATGTGGCAAAAAAGTGATTCGTTCACCCCAGCGCTTCTGCCAATCCGTTCCCAGGCTAACACGGAGGAGGTAAATCACGGGTGGCTACTAGCCATTAGTGTAAATGGTCAAGACATCGGGGAGGTATATGCTCGGACGCTCGAGTTTCGACCTCTAAACCTTATGTGGCAATCTCTCATGTCTTAACCATCGCACCGCCGCGAGGGGACAAGGGTGCACAAATTCATTGGTGGCAAAAGGCGATTCGCTCGCCCTCAGTGCCTCTGCCAACCCGTCCCAGGGCCAACACGAAGGAGGTAAATCACGGGGGCTACTAGCCCAAACAGTGACTAATGCATAAGGGAGGAGAGTTCACAAATTCATGTACAGTATGTAAGTAGCTTTGATTAGTAAAATAAACAGTAAATCATACCATATGCATTGACAAACTAGTCTATTCAAATTGTTCTTTCTTCTAAATTCAGTTGCATATATTTCTGCGAAGTGGATTGGGTTTAATCTTCTATCACTCTTTGGAAAACCCATCATAATCAAGCTCCAGCGAGATTTTCACATCCCATAGACATGTGAGCTTGTATACCAGAAAACTGACCCTCTCTCATCTTAGTTGTCAATTCCCTCAATAACCCACATATTTTTTCCCGTCCTTGCTGGAACTTCTCACCAGCTAAGAAAGTGTGGACCTCATTATTCACTTCAACAGAACTATACCCAGGTATCTTCCTTATTCCTCTCTCTTCCATTGCTTTCTTAACCCCAATCATCTGGTCCCACTTCTCATCAAAAGCATATATATTTGAGAGAAGGTTATAGTGTGCAGCATGCTCAGTCTCCATCTTTAGTAGATTTTTTGCCACCAATTCACCCATATGAATGTTGTGATGTTTCATACAAGCAGCAAGCAGCGCACACCAAATGTCAGGGCTGACAGGGCTTGGCATGTGTTCAATGAGTAACAAGGCCTCTTGCAATTTCCCAGCACGTCCAAGGAGATCAACCATGATACTGTAATGCTCTAAACAAGGTTTGACCCCATAAACATGGTTCATGCGATCGAAAATCCTTCTCCCTTCCTCAAGCAAACCAGCATGACTGCACGCAGACAATATTGTGACAAATGTAACTGCATTAGGTGCAATTGATGTTTGGATCATGTGCTCAAAAGTTGCAATTGCCCGAACTCCAAGACCATGCATTCCATACGCAGCTATCATAGAACTCCACAATACTACATCCTTCTCATCTGTGGTTTGGAACACTTTGGCAGCATTATCCAACCAGCCACACTTGGAATACAGATCAATGACTTTAGAACTAACAAAAACCTTATTGTCAAAACCACTCTTAATTAAGAAACCATGGAGACAGAGAGCTTGGGTAAGATTTCCTAATTGTGAACTCGCTGTGAGAACCTTCACCATTGTGACAGCATCAGGATTAGGTCCATCTGATAATAACTCCTGAAACATTTTCAGCGATTCATTGGCCATACCATTTTGAGTCATACCACTAATGACAGCAGCCCATGTGACTACATCCTTCTCAGGCATTTTATGGAATATATCTATTGCATCCGGAGAACACGAACACTTCATGTACAAGTCAATAAGAGCAGTTGAAACAGCCAACTCTGAATCATGTCCTCTATGGATTGCAAATTCATGCACCTTTCTACCTTCACTGAGATCAAGAGTCAATGCACATGCTTGAAGCACACTAACCAAAGTAACAGAATTAGGTTCTACTCCATTCTCAATCATCCTTTTATACATCTTCAAAGCTGCAGGGCCATCCCCATTCTGAGCATAACAAGTAATCATGGAGCTCCAAGTAATAACATCTCTCATATGCATTTTGTCAAACAACTTTCTTGCTGCATTAATCTCACCCAATTTTGCATACAAGTTCAGGACAGAATTTGCAAGTGGTAAATCGTACTCAAAGCCCATTCGAACTAAAAATCCATGGCAGGATTTTCCAGAAAGAAGGTTGCCGAACTGTCCAAGTGCAGATACCACACTGATGAGTGTGATGGGACCAGGAACTATATGCTTCCCGACCACGTTCCGGGAAAAGAATGACAAGGCCTCTTCTGCATTTCCATTCTTCGTGTACCCAGTGATCACCGAAGTCAGAAGCACCAAGTCTGGTTCAGTGAATTCCTCCAGCACCATGACGGCATCGCCCATTTTCCGGCACCTAGAGTACAACTCCACCAGAGACGAACCAACAAACATGTCAGAGAAAGCTTCTCCCATCTTGATGGAGAGGCAGTGAACAATTTGTCCAGAGCGCAATTCCGAGAGTGCGGCGCACGCTTTCAGCGCGACAGTGAAAGTGAATTGATCCGGGCATCCATGCAGTGACCAAGCATTGATCATGCGGCGGAAAAGCCTAAGAGTTTCGAGCCACTGACCGGCATGAGAGTGAGCTCGAAGAATGGCATTATAGATGAAAGCATTCGGGTTGGGAATTTCGTCAAACAACTGGCGGGCATGCTGAGTGTGCCGCAGCCTAGCGTATGCAGATGTCAGGCGGGTGGCGAAGAAGCAATCGGCGGCGGCAAGTAGACCAGAACGGAGGAGCAGAGAGTGGAGGGAGGCCAAGGACTTGGCATCAGTGGAGGATGCGACGAGCTTGGACAAGCATTCGCTACTTCTCATGTATTTATTTATTCTGCAATAGCGGCAGCACGGCAGCACGGCAGCAGCAGGAAATGCCTCAATTACTTTTTAAAAGGGCAGCACAATTTTATTATACTCCTCATTTATTCATTTCCGTTTCTGATAAAGTTTTAAAAATATAGAATCTGAATTCAATCAATAAAACGTATAACCTTTTTTAAACTTTTAATAATGTTATTTTTTATTTTAAAAAAATTGAATTTATAATAGTTTTTTAAAACAATATATATATTTTAAAATTTTAGAATTATTTGTTTAAAATATTTAAAAATATAAAACATTTAGTTTAATAAAATTAAATTATTGATAGAGATAGAAATGATAAATATTTACTTATTGATTTTAATGGTGCATTATAGTACAGTGATAATTTTACAATATCATTTTAAAACAATAAATTACCAAACCTTTTTTTTTTCAATTTTTAAACTTTACTTGTTAATAGATGAAAAACTGAAAAATATCTCTTATATTTAAAATATAAATAAGATCTTAATTAAATTTAAATTGGACAATATAAATTGAGAACATTATATTTTTTTAATGGACGTAAAAACTTTTAAATAATTTCAATTTAACTCCTATAAATTTTCTTAATATATTTAGATTTTTATATCTGAATTAAAACATCAAGAATATGAGAACCGTTAATTTTTTAAAAAGAGATTTTTGAGAGCTGCGGAAGGATATAATGGGAATGTTAATTTTAGTATTATAAAAATTAGGTACGTGGAATAGAAATATTCAAATTTGCGTTGACAATTTAGTAAAATGCCAAATTCTTTTGAGGCTCAATTACTATTTGATTACATTAATCCAAAGGTAAATAGCCCTTAAATTCTCATGCAAAGTTTTTAATTTCAGATAATACTTATTTCCACTTTTTGATCCATACCAATTCACTTAATTCACTATTTATACATAATCTTATATAATTATATACAATTAATATATATATATATACTTAATTTTAAATATTTTATACCTAATAAAGTAGTTTATATACCTACGTATATATACTACATATTCATATAGATGTGATCGACCAATTATAGATAGTGCTCGGAATAAAAAATATATTAGATTTTAATTTAAATCATACAAAATTTAAGAGTAATTATATAATTTTTTACTTATATTTTAGTACGTACATAAAAAAAAATATGTGGACTAAAATGATACTAAATTTAAGAAGAATTATATCTTATTATAAACTTTTTATACCTATATTTTTTCATGTACCTATAATTGTGCACATAGGTAATGTACTAGATTTAAGTTTAAATGATATTAAATTATGAGGAATTATACTTCCTTTTCCTTTTCATGAATAATATCTCATTTTAAACTTTTTATATTTATATTTTATAAAAATCTTTTGAAATATACGTATAGGGATTGATAGCAAAATTAAAATTTTATATGAAGAATTAAAATAAATATTCTTCTGACCTAGTGACGATAAAGTTGAAACTTAGTAGAATCTTGTTAAGGGGACTATAATTTACCTTTCCTCAAATCTTTAAAATCATCGGCATTGAAAATAATTAATTATATATATATAGAGAGAGAGAAATCTTACCCTGCATACCCATATGTGCGCACCCCGCATGGGCGACTCTCACGCAGGAGGCGGTAGGGCGTGTGAGAGTAGCCCACGCAGGTGTGTACATATAAGTGTGTAGGCTAAGATTTTGCTATATATATATATATATATATATTACATATAGTGGGCTGTTAGCCTGCACGGTTGACAGTGCATGACGCGCGTGGACGACTCTCTGCCCGACGCCTTGTGCCCGACTATGCCCGACACACATTGTAGTGCTGTCGCGTCAGCATATTTTATATTTTTCCACCTGTTCACTTGCCAACGATGCCGCGAATTGTTTTTATATCTCATCGCCCTCAACCCAGCGAAATTTAATAACCTGCCATGTCCACCTCTTTCCCTCTCCTTCTAGTTCCTTCCCCTATCGGGCGACCGTCGATCGTGTCGTTACCTTCCATCCTACATTCGACACCGCCTGTGCTTCGACTAATCATTATTCCGTCCAACGCTACACCGTCCGTAGCCTTCTCTAGGCAGGAAAAATCGCTTCCATAGCTCTCCGCCGCCATTTCCTTCATCTAACCTTCTCTCTACTACACCGCCGTCACTACCTTCTCTCTACTCTTTACCCCTTTTTTGCCGCCATTTGCTTCATGTTGCTTGTTAAAGTCTAGGGTTTTGGTCATGCTGGGACGGCCCAGACAACCTTATGGGAGCTGCTATAATAGCTGTTGCAGTTCCGTTTCCAGTAGCTGCGACAGCGTTGGTGTAGCTACTTGATGGGGAGCTTCCATAGCGTTGTCGCAACTACTCGATATGGAGCTACGACAGCGTTGGTGCAGCTACTCGATCGGGAGCTGCCACAACGTTGGTGCAACTACTCGATATGGAGCTGCGACAGCGTTGGTGCAGCTACTCGATCGGGAGCTGCCACAGCATTGTCTCAGCTACTTGAAGGGGAGTTGCCACAGCTTTGGTGCAGCTACTCGATCGGGAGCTGCCACAGCATTGTCGCAGCTACTCGATCAGGAGCTACGACAACATTGGTGCAGCTACTCGATCGCGAGTTGCCACAGCGTTGGTGCAGCTACTTGATTGGGAGTTGCCACAACGTTGTCGCAGCTACTCGATGGGGAGCTGCCAC
>JBBPFQ010000133.1:2323208-2343877 GCA_037974815.1 Kaempferia elegans | reverse complement strand
TGAAAACGGTGAGGCTTCATGAGCAGCCCGTGACACAAGAATAAATTAATGGATTTTTCAAGAATCTAGTTTTTGTGGCTACTGAAGCAGATTTAACAATTAATTTTCCTTGTTGGTTAAGATTGGCAGTTTATGAAGTATAAATATGGCAAGTTGCTATTGCATAATTTGATCACTATTCTTATCATTAGAATATGTTTCATGGTTAGGAGGTAATATATATGAATGTATACTCTATAGGCAAGAAAGCAACCTGTTGCCAAACAATCACAGTGCCTTGAATCAGTCACATGATGCTCAAATCTTCTTTAATAAGAACAATAATGGACAAATCTTCTTAATATGTGTCCAAACTCTAGCTACTTTACTACTGTTTCTGTAGGATTCAACTACCTTTCAATCCTACTAGTTTCTTATTCACATAGCCATTGGTTAATTCCTTAGTTAGCTTGGTTTTTGAGGATATGATACCTCGGTCATCGACGGGCGAGATGCCGGTGCCGCCCTGATGCAAAGGGAGGCTGCAAAAGTGAGCTTGCGTAGCTGCTCGTAGTCGTAATGTTCTTCCAATCTCGAATCGAGCAGCATTCGTATTGTGCCATCTCTTAGATAAGGTTTTGCCTGCAGTTAGTCAAGATTGATCCAAGTCTGATCTTGCTAGATACAACTATACAGCAATAGGTTTAGAAAGTAGTCTCAATCACATTGAGCACACACTTACCCAGCTAACCAAGCTCTTGTGAGAGACATCGACCGGCTTCCTTCCCGATATGATCTCCAAGAGGAACACCCCAAACGCAAAGACATCAGTCTTCTCATGTACTATCCCATACATGAAGTACTCCGGTGCCAAACACCTGATCACACAACAACTTCATTAGCTACAACTCAAACTACTACTTTAAGTTAACAACTTGAATTTAGCTTTAAGCGTAGATACCCAAATGTGCCTTCAATCGGCTTCACTGTGCGATAGCTCCACTCCGATGGAAGCCATTTCGCGAGCCCAAAGTCTGATATCTGTGAATTTTCAGTGGTTAAAATGGTGTTGCAAAGTAGAACAAAAACTTCCAGTTTGAAGAACTAATGATGTGGAGACAGCTACTTGAGGCTCAAAATTATGATTGAGGAGTATGTTGGAGGCCTTGATGTCTCTATGGATGATCCTTCTCTGGCAACCCTTGTGCAGGTAATGCAGTCCTCTTGCACTTCCCAGAGCAATTTCGTACCTCGACTTCCACTCCAATGGAGGACTGCTCTCATCTATATCGATTTAACTGTGGAGGTGAAACTGATAATTTCTTTTGAACTCTAAAGAATTTTTATTGGAGTTAATACCGTGGATGTTGGAGGAGACAGAGCCGTTGGAGGCGAACTCGAAGATCAGATAGAAACCGAGCTCAATGCAGCACCCGACGAGGGGCGAGACGTTGGGGTGGTGGACATGGCCGACGGTGCCCAGCTCCGTCAAGAAGTCCTTCTCTTGCTCCTCCGGCGACGTAATGGCCATCCGCTTGACCGCAATCGCCTGTCCGTCCTCGAGCACTCCCCTGTACACCTCCGCGGACCCTCCCTTCCCCACCAAATTGCCTGCTAAATCCTTGCGAGAAAAGGAGGTCACCGCCGGTCCAGATGGAAACAGCTGAGGTAGCAAGCGCAGAGCACGAACCTTGGCGGAAGCCGTTGGTGGCTTTGTGGATCTCCTCGTGGGAGAAGCATCTCCAGGCTGGCTTTTTCAGTGGTTCGGCATCGGAAGGAGGACGCGGTTCTTCTTCTTTCCTCTTCCTCCGGCCAAATTTAAATAGCAGAAGCAGGCTTTTGAGGCCCATTCCTCGTCCTGAAGAAAGACGAAGCAAGCGCCTTCGATGGGTATTAAAAAAGCAGCGCGCCTTTTGCCGTGCGTAGCTTCGCTTTTCGAGGGATGCTACAAGGAAGCATTGATGAGGAAGTTGGGAGCTGCCATTGCCGCTTTCTGGATTCAGTACCCTGCTCTGCTTCGATTCACGGAGTCGCCATTGCTGCTTTGGCTCTCAGGAAAGCTACAAACTTGGGGGATTTAATGGAGGAAGGTGGATTTAAAATGAATTAGTAAATAATATAATTAAATTAATTTTTTAATTTAAAATTTATTAAAATTAAATTTAATTCTTATAATTTCATCATTTTATCGTTTATTAATAAAATTTAATATGTACCTAGAGAGTTATCTGATAATTTTAACTTTTTTATTCTAAAAAAAAAATTAATTCCACCCTTTCTTTTAAACATGGTGTAAGTAAATCCTACCAGACCAATTCTCAAATGAAAAGTTCTAAAACTTCACTGGAAGTAGGGGACCAAACTCGCAAGATCGAAGACTAGGCCTATAATTTTTCTCATGAAAAGGCACTGCTTACTGACATGATTTGACAAGTCGTATAACAGGTGTAAATGCGTTTGAGTGTCTGGATTTGGAGTACTTGCCTGTCACAAGGCTAAATGCAGGTGAGCATAGCTCCTGCTACCATTGATGCCTAAACGATGATGCTTAAATGATGCTTCCCTTGTTGCATGAATACTGATGCCTTGTCAATTGTTCTCGCGGATGGATTCATGACTAGTACTTAGATGTTATCACCAATGCTGATGCCTGAATTATTGCTGTTTGTTTAAGATACATGAGGAAAAGAGAGTCTACTCAATTGAGAGGCCTAAGAAGGAAGAAGAGTGGGTTCCAATTTGTATCTTATGTAGGAACAGACACGAGAATAATCCTGCCTACAGTGTGTATGCCATCCTGCACAGTTGAGTTATATCATGCAGATATGCGGACACGTTTTGCCTTTGTCTTTATCTTGTGTCAGCGTTTTTGAGCTGGGGAATTTGAGTATGTTCGAGGGATTTAGTAGATGATATATAGTAATTGATCATTTGACGAATGCCTTTGTTTGCATTTGGTTTACATCAAATCTAATATCGTCAATGTTCTGTTTTTAATCAAATTGCATTTTAGCATAAAATTTTCCTAGATTATCATCGTTGATCATGAGTTTTCTTCAAAATTAAATATAAACTAATTTATGAATAACTTAGGAAAAAAAATTAAAAAGGATGCCTCTTATGTCAAAGGAGTACAAGATCAAAATCATCCTAAAATATTTTATTCCAGTCTATTGTAGCAATTATAATTATTATAGTGTCAAATAAAATTATAATAGATGAAATATTATTATATCCGACTATTTTTCAATAACTTAATTAAAATTATTTAAACTTGATTAAAATAGTTTTAAATTTATTGAAACAACAACCGTCATAATTATTAGAATAATTTAAAACGATTTTAATTAAATTGGAATGATTATAATCAACTTCAAATAATTTTGAAAAATATTTTAATATAAAAGAAGCAATTCATATTTTATAATCTTGACCAAGTTATGTTAAGCAAATTTGTTTTACTTCACATTGTAATAATAGTTATGCTATAATTCAAATAAGTTTTTAGATATATTAATATTAACAAATAAATTTTATTATATATATAATTTATAGAGTAATTTAACAACTGTAAAAGTTAGCAAACTCTTTTAACCCACCATAAAATGGTCAACGAAGCATCTTCTTACCATCCAATAAACCACGTCTTCCCAATAATTTGGCCCCAAATTAGCAAAAGATTTCGAAATTTAGCACACACTTCACCTATAAATTCCACCTCAATTTATCATCCACAGCAATCAAATTTTTTTTCCCTTTTTCCCTTTTAATATTTTTTTATAAAATAAAAATCTAAAATCGAATAAATTGGACATGGCCTCCTTCGCCGCCGTGCTGTCCTTCCTCCTCCTCTCCTCCGCCGCTGTTGCCGTCCTCGCCTTCGACGTCAAGGAGATCCTCACCCCCGAGACTGACTTCTCGTCCTTCACCAAATACCTCATCGACACCAAGGTCGCCGACGACATCAACGGCCTCAAGACCGCCACCGTCCTCGCGCTCGACAACTCCGCCGTCGCGCCCCTCGCCGGACTCTCCGCCGCGCAGCTCAAGGACGTGCTCACCGTCCACGTCCTGATCGACTACTATGACCCCGACACACTCAACCGCCTCTTCAAGAACAAGTCCGCCGTCATTACCACGCTCTTCCAGAACTCCGGCCACGCTGCCGCTGACAACGGCCTGTTGAACTACGTCGAGAAGGCCGACCAGAGCATGTACTTCGGCTCCGCAGCGGGCGGCGCCTCCCCTGACTCCGAGCTCATCAAGGTCATCGGCGCGCGTCCGTATGACCTGTCGGTCATCCAGGTCAGCAAGGCCATCATCCCGCCAGGCGTCGCCGGTGGAAGCGACGTCTCCGCAGCCGCCGATGGCAACACCACCTCCTCGGCCGCAACTCCCAAGGCCGGTGGCGACAATGCCACCTCTGCTTCCAGCGACGCTGCAGCGGCGCCGGGCCCTGCTGGGGAGAAAAAAGCCAGCTCGGCCGAGAGGGTGGTGGTACTTGGCACCGCACTTGGACTCGCCATGGTCATGGCCGTTCTTGGTGCGTTTTAAAATTAAACAACAAAATTTTAAAAAAATGCGCATCCGGGGAATCGAACCCCGGTCAGTACCGTGGGAGGGTACTATGATACCACTACACCAGATGCGCTCCTGATTTATCATTTTTGTGTTATTTTATATGATAAATGATGTCATTTCATTTTCTCTAATGGTAATTTGAAATTAACAATAATGTGTTGGCTTTATCTATTTCTACTTTATCTTCGTGCTAATTATAATTAAAATTAACTTTTCTGGCTTATCTTTGAGGTTTGAAATTGACTCCTGTAAGTTAGAATACATCCACAACAACAATAATAAACTATTTTATAAGTAAAACTGGAAAACTAAAAAGGACCTTAATAAATCAATACTCGGACAAATGAGCTTCTAACTAAGGATGATAATGTGGAACTACTAGTTCAATATATATTAACATTAAAACTCATTTAAGTTGAGTCTAAGTATCTAATTATATTAAAAATCAGATTCTAGTTAGATTCCAGTTTGCAGATTTTACGCATAAAGTATATATTCGGATGAGGCCATCTAAATATATTTTATAATGGATTCATTTAATAGATTTTTTCAATTGAGTTATTAAATTCTTTGAACTAATTAATCTTGGAACGAACCAATTCATCTCTATAAAAAGACATTCATGATGGTCTATTTAAACACCCACTATCATTAAAAGAAAAATCTAGTATTGAAATTCATCTGAGTCTCAATCTAAGATTCAGCTATCCATACGTAGAGCTCTTATCATAAATTCATAACCGTTTCCCGGGGCAATGAATGGATATTTAAACAGTATTAATTGAAATAGTATTGAAATTTGCAGATCCAAAATCTAGTAGCATATAGTAGATTGGGCCGGGCTTTTATTTAATGCAGCCCAGCCCAAGATGAGGAATTTCTTCTGGTCCAATCGACTCTCATCGGTCAAGCCCTTTCCATTCCCGCGCTCCACCATCTTCGACCTCGAGAAAAGGTTTCGCGTCTCCAAACAGAGACCATGGCGGCAGAGGTGGTGGAGGAAGAGGTCGAGATGGAATCCACCGGAACCGCCTCTGGGAGCCCGATCCGCTTCCAGCTTCAACTCGACAAGCCCCTCCCCTTCCAGGTCGGTCGATCCCTCCCTCCCTCGAAACCCTAGGCCCCCTCCCCCTTTTTGCGTGCTTGCTTGAGTTGCAATGCAGCTGTCGTGGTGCAGATTAAGATCGCCGAGTGGAACCCGGAGAAGGACCTGCTTGCTATGGTCACCGACGATTCTAAGGTGGTCTTGCATCGCTTCAACTGGCAGAGGCTTTGGATGATCTCGCCAGGTGAATGCATCCTATCGATATTTGTTTCCCCGTCTTTTTTTAGCTTTCCGGTCTCTCTTGGTTCACGGTTTACTTTGAAGCAGTTGAAAAATTATTGAGCTTAGCCATTCTTTCAGCTTGTCTTTCTTTTCGTCTGGAAAGAATGGCGAAAGACAAACCGTAGTTCAAAGATTGTTTTCTTTTTTTGCTTTATTAGTTTTTAAAAGTAGGTGAAATTATCAATTTCAGTTTACTTTTATATCTGATGCCTGTGCATATCATTAAAACCGAACTGATATATAAACATGTATAAATATGCACTTACATATATGCGTAAGTATAATCCTCAATTTGAAACCAAATTGTATGAGCAAGTTCTAGACAATGTTGATTTGGTTTGATTCTAAGGTGGTCTTACATTTCCTTCAACTGGTACAGGCTTTGGAATATATCTCAATATAACAAGAACAAGGGCTTGAAACAAAAACTAGAACAATTTAACATTGTTCTGCCTAAGCAAAAACCACGAAAAGATTCTAGAATATCATGGAATGGGAGCAAAATATATAAATACCCTTGGACAAGCCGCGGAAACCATGTGTGGATAATTCTCTCAATCCTATCTAGACTTCTTCCTCAACTTCAATTGAGAAAACAAACAAAATTTCACCTCACGCACTTATTTTAACACTAAAAAGTTCTCGATGTGAATAAATTATAAATTCATGTTTGCACACACCCAAGGCATGGCCTCATCTGTAGCAAATATCCAAGGCAAAAAAGTTGCTGCAGTTGTTCAAAAATCAAAGGCAAGCCAAAACACAGATTAAAGTCCTTAAACTTTGGGTTTTGGAGGGCCATCTCCCCTATGTGTTGGGTCTACTAGATCACACACATGTAGACCATGCTTTGGACTGTGGCCTGGTGGGCCTGCTAAGGTACTGGACCTGCGTGCAACATAATCTTACCATAAGCCAACAAATATCAGCATTTAGATGTCTTATGCTTTACAGATCTAAGTAATACACATTTCTTTTCAGGCAAATGCATTACATCTCTTTGTTGGCGTCCTGATGGCAAAGTGATTGCTCTTGGTATTGAAGATGGTTCCATTCTATTGCATGATGTTGAGGTAGGTTAATTGGAATGCTTAATATAAACAAATTTACTTTCAATTGTTAAAATTTTCACATTTTAAACTTGTTTTTTATGACAATTATGAGACAGTGATTAATTTCTTTGTTTGATGCAATTCCATTCCCATCTGTGAGCTTCAAATGCTTTTTTTTTTTTGAGTGATTCCTCCATTTAAATTTGATTAATTATTAAGTAAACATATCAAAGGGGTGCCTTGACCCAACAATAAAGTTGTTGCTTTGTGACCTAGAGGTCACAGGCAGGGTAAGGCTGTGTACAATTGATCCTTCCTCGAACCCCACATGGTGAGACATTTGTGCACTAGTCTGCCTTTTTATTAAGTAACATATCCTTATTATTCTTGCATCTAATTGTAAGTGCTTCCTTTTATCCAGAGTGTCACCAAGTCATTGTACTTGGTATTAGGATAGTTAAGTCAAAGTTGTGGTGGATAAAATATTTGTTTTTTTGAATGTTGCTCTTGTATTATGTTATATTAGATGCTAATTTTAACAAACTAAAGCCCATTTGTCACCAATCTTTAGAATGGAAAGTTATTAAGGAGCATTAAGTCGCATTCTGTGGCTGTCATCTATTTGAATTGGGAGGAAGATGCACACGCTGCAATGGTATGTTATCCGTTTCTATTTTCTGCACCTTGTTTCTACTTATGCATCTGTGCCAAATAGTTCTCATCTTGTTTTTATGCCATGCATATGTGATTATTTCTCAAGTAACTTAAAATGCACTTGGAAACTTCCAAAATTATAGTGTTTACTAATTGCATTAGCACTTCATCATTGAAGGAGAGCTTTTTTATAAGCGAGGGAGTGATAATAGAAAGGCTCGGTTGTGGTCTACTAGTCTTTTAGGGATTGATGGTCGAATTGAGGAGAGAAAGGGGAATAAGACCCCTTTTAACTTATCATTTGGTCCAGAACCATTAGTCATGGTTTAAAATTTTGAGTTGTACCGAGATTTCGGTCTAGAGTCTTAGATCGGAACAATACGGTTTTGATATTGTGTTGTACCGATATAGTTTTGTTATTTTTTAAATATATAATATATTAATTAAAAATAAAATATTTAACATAAATATTTAAAATATAAAAATAATCTTTTAAAAAGGAAATAAATATAAAAAATATATAAATAAATAAAAATTTTATTATATTTTTTTAGAATAATAAATTAATCAAATAATTTTATTAGGGTTTAATAAAGCCTCTTTATATTATCCTTATCATAGCTAGGAGTTGATTAAAGTAATCAACCTAAGTTTTAATTAAAAACACACACCCACCCACTCGTAGACTCGTTGCACGAGAAAAGTCGTGTGATTGCATGACCGCGGCACGGTTGGGTCGTGCGACAACTCCGGGACGCAGCGGTGGTTGTGTGATCCCTCCGGCGCTGCCGCGGGGTTATGTGCCCCTTCTGCGGCGGACGTGGAGGTCACGTGCCCCCTCCACGGGGGCTGCGGGGTCGTGCGGCGCCTCCGCTGTGGATGCAGGGCCACGTGACCCTCTCTGCGGCGACCACGTGGTTGCGCGACGCCTCTCTGCTGCCGCGTGGCCTGGTGTCGGGGTCGTGCTGGTCGATGGGCGAAACGAGATGTTTCGGCCATTTTGACCTATTCGACATGGTATTTTAATCCGTTCCATCCATTTCTGAAACACTAGGTTGACCTAAAGAAACAAACTCAAATAATTGGTGTATTAACCATTCTTGTAGGTGGTTTTACTTTATCTATTCATCAACTTATATTCTTAATCCGTCTAATTTTAGTAGGGTCACTTCTTAATAATTCCTTGCATTGCAGGGAGTGACTAGACTACCTTAAGACTGAGGTCCTTGAATTATTTAGAGGGATGAGATCAAGGACATACCACCTATACCTATCATTATTAGAGATTCAAGGGAAGATATTCAAGTCAATGATTTAAATCTAGCTGTTGACATGAGTGAAATTTATCATTTCACTGGCACAATGTTGGCACGGTCTTGATTGCATCAATTGAAATCATAGGGTGTTGGGTGGCACTAGCATTGTCTCATCTTGCTTTGACAAAGACAAAAACTTTGGCTCTGGAAAGGGCGGCAAGGGGTCTTGGAAGGAGATAGTAAGAGCCATGACATCTAGTGTTGTAAGGGAAAGAGAGGAGAGCCAAACAGTGACTATTGTGTGGATAGAAGGCTTCTTCATATTGGTAAAAGGAAGCGAAGCATTTGGCTGGTGTGCCTTTGGGGAAAGTGAGGGGAGCTAGTTGGCTGGTGTCGCATGGGTGAGAAACCACGTGGAACCATTTGTAGGGTGGGAAGGGGTCATGGAATTGCAGCCCTGTGATGTGGTGGGAAATTAACTTTTTTATTAACATAATATCAAACAGATTACTTACCTGTTTATGGACAGATTCTAAAAAGATAAATATATATTAATTAAACAAATTATAAACAGATTACTAATATTGATTTATTAATTTTATATATTGATAGATTAGTATTAATATAAATCTTTTTTATATTCTAATTTTAGTTAATAATCAAATTATTTACACTTTTGTTGAAGTGTGGTGAATTTCTTAATTTGAAATAGTTTATTATAGTTGATGGTGCAAGGAGATTAAAGAGTAAAATTTATCTGATTTGTCTTGCCATGCTATGATTTGTGTTGAAGTGGGTTGAGTGTCAGTTTGGAGGGATTAGGAAGAAAAGGGATAGGGGAGGGAGTGGATAAAGGTGGCTTATCCCTTGTTTGGGAGTCTATTAAGGTGTGTCTACTTTCGAGGGAGGTAAAATAAAGGGAAAACAGATTCCTTTGTTTACTTGAGCACAAGAAAGGGGAGGGGGGGGGCATTTTGGAGCTCTTTTTTCCACACTAAACTCCACCCAAATGTGAATGGAAGAGGGGCGGAATGGAAGTGGTAAAAGGATTGGTTTATCCCTACATGTTTTTGGAGTGACAAAATCCAAGGCCTAGTTATTCGTGTCATTTTTTCTTTTTTCTTTTCTTTTCAAGTAGAGAAATGAAGGAAACCCTATTTTTATTATTCCATTATTTATTAAATTACTTTTTCTATCTTCCTGTAGAGGTTGAGGACAAGACTATTTTGATCTTCATTAGTTTTTTTTTTACTTTCGTCTCCCTAATGATAACATCCAAACAAGGTAGAGTTCCTTTCCCATCCCCCTCTTTTCGCTCACTTTCCTTTAATCTCCGCTCCTTTCCCGTACTAAAAAAAAAACTAAGCCGTTGTCTACTTGAAAGGTATGCAAATTAAACGAATTAGTCATAGGTTTTTATTGCATGTTTCTAGATTCTCACGTCCTATTTTCTCACTTTTGGATCATTCCTTTCTCAATATTTTTTTAATCTGAAATTCCATGGAAAAGTGTGTTACTAAATGATTTGCAATGAAATTTTATGAGAACATGTTTGATGATTCCACTATAGTGCAGATTCCCTAGTTTGAATCAGTGGTGACACTATACTTTGTCCACAGGAAGATGTTGACAATGCTTTTGTTTATGAAGACCGCACAAGTCGTTTCTTCCCTCCTGCTCCTAGAATTCCTCGTATGCCTGGTTTGGGTGCTGGAGATGCTGGTTTCATGGACGACTATGAAGATACTTTTCATGAATTTTCAACATCTCCAGGTCAACATTTTAATGTGTTGTCTAGTGGTGATAAAGATGGCTCCATATGCTTCAGTATCTTTGGAATATTTCCAATCGGAAAAATTGTAAGTCATTCTTCTAGTCCATGCTTGTTTTACTTGACATTGATAACCTCAAATGCTCGTGAAAACTCGTAGCATTTACTTTTAGGTGACCTTGTTTCCTGATCTTTTGTAATCCTTTTATAATTTTTTAGATTCAAGGAATTACATAATAATCACTTTGTCATGAGTTGGCAAAATCTGCCAATGACTGTCCATATTAGTTGAGTTGAATCAGGGATTAACTATGAGCAATATAAATTTTTCCAAAAAAATCTACACATAAATCCTATAGAAATTCGTCATGAAATACAACAAATCGTTTCTATTGAAATTCATATGAGAATTGGCAAATTAGAGGTAAATTGGACACTTGTCACGCCTTGAGGTTGTAGTTTCGCGTACGAGATACTTCACTTGGTTACAATGTGATAATAGAAAAACCAAGAGACGTAGAAACAACTTCTAACTCAAATAAACACGAAGTTTTTATTCTCAACAAACTATATATATTCATTTTTTTTATTGAAGATAAAAGAAAACCATACATTATCAAAAATTCATATAAATAAGACAAAAGGGTACAGCAAATACCACTAAACCAAAATAAATCTTTGAGCAACTCTAAGTATTAACTAAAACCAACTATAACACTAGAATCACCTTTTCCTCCAAAGCTGGAGGCAAAGAAAAAACAAACTGCGAACACAAATTTGCTAAATGAGTAAATAGGAAAGATGTGCTTGAATTAAATCTTGATTAAGAGACCAAGAAAATAAGACAAATACAATTTATATTACAACTTCAGTTCTCATTTGGGTTCTTTAATACACACACACACAGTCACAATTATTTCTCTTAATTATCATTGTCTTTTATGACAAGTTAAGGTAAATTTTAATTATCATTTTTAATCATTACTAGTAAATCCATTAAGAAATGAATCACTGAATCTAATATGTTTAGAGCATAACAACGTTACCTGACGTACGAGTTAAAGTTTTCATTGGTGCTATATAACAATATAACGCTCTTGCACAAATAAATTATGATCGGGGGCGACCACTCGCTGTCACAATCTCATATAGATGGTCAACTACTTAAGTATAATACTAGACTTAGAGTTTTCACCTTTTAATATTTCTTTTCTCCATTTAAAATCATCAATGTTTCACTTTAAATCTTTACATCATAATTATTCTACTATAGGGTTACTTATTGATTAGTCTAAATGACTAATCTAAATTAACTTTTTAATATAACTTATGCTAATTTAATTGTGTATTAGCATATGATCTACAAGCAAGACATATACAATGTAAAAGTATCACCATCTAAGTCAACAAATAGTATGGAAGGTAAAGCACTTTAATGACAATATCAATTGAAAAATTATTATAGTATCAACTTTTATTTTTTGAATACAATCTCTTCCCATTTAATCCCTATACAAACACCTACATGGGTATAGCATTCAAAAGTGTCAATTATTTAAGCCCTCAATAGTTTAATTCATTTTAAAACTCATTTTGCTATTTTAAATATCATTTAATTCCTTTTCAAAAATAGTTATAGAAACATATATATAATCCATTTTTATATGTATTCATGCACAAAGACATCCATTTTTATTGTATTCATGCACAAAGAACTATATAACGAGTCAAAGGATATATTTTATCCATATCAATGTACAATAAAAGATCCAAGTGACGGTCTGAGAATCAACATGCTCCACTTGTGTGAGTATCCACAAATAGAGTATGAAAATAACTCAGAAAACTCAAAATAAATCTCTAATAATGATATAAAAATTTAGGAATTAACTAAAATTAGATATCAATAGACTCAATCTTGATCTCACTTCCTCGATATAATTCCAATTACAAAACTAGACACTACTAATATCAAATAATTATTCCATTTCCCATCCTAACCAAATGCACCAACATAAAAGGTAGGGGTTTTGTTGATACGAAACAGTTGAACCTAAATAACAGTGTGATTAGTTTGAAATAATCAAACATTTTCTGATATCAACTATACAATTACTCATTGAATTCTTACCTTTAATTTGGTTGGCATGTGGGCAATAACCAAGTTCAAAGACACCAGGAAGCTTAGAAAAATGAGAGGGCTGGCGGTTCCTCTTGGCTCAACTAAAAGCAGCCAAATGATGACTGTGGGTGTTGAGAAAGGGAGGAGATAAAGAGTAAAGGAAAAAGAGAGGAAGGAGGGTCCTCTCGACTCAATGAAGGGTGGCCGGTCGACTAGTGGCTATGGGCACAGAGATGACCATTTTCTGAGATGAATGACAACACTTGCTCTTGTGGACATGCCGAAAGAAAATAGAAAAGAGGGAGAAGGGAAATTATGAGGGGAAGAGGGAGGGCTGCTGACAATTAGTGCTGTGTGAGTGGAAGAGAAGTGGTGGCAGCGACAAGTGATAGCGGTGGTGGCATTTCAGCAAAATAACAGAGGAAGAATAGAGAGACTAAAAGAGGGAGAGAGAAGCTGATGGAGAACGACAGCTGGTTGGTGTGGTGTCTAGCATCACACAAGGAAGAAGAAGAGGAAAGGGGCATGTGGTGTTGGGTGAGTAGAGGGGCGCATGGAAGAGAAGAGAGGAGATGGCTTTTGGCTCGGGATGCACAGGGAGAAACGTGTGAGTGGGAGAGAAGAGGAGAGGAGATGGAATTTCAAATCTTCAACTCAAAAAAATTTCCAATTCATCCCTAAGTTGAATCCACATGATCCTAATCATCATACCTATCCGATGGGTTCCCAAACCCAATTGGATTTCAGCTCACCACCCCAAACTATTTAGCAGTTTGGTTTGACTTAATTTGTCATCTAAAATTAAAAAAAAATTTAGGATGTGGAAAAATTAGATGAAAGTTTGATATCTAACAATATCAATGTATTAATTTTGAAATCTTACCTATCATGGAGATTGCCAAATTCTCATGCCAGATTGTGTACCACAGATACCACTTGATCACAACTTGCAGCTTGTCGGAGTTGCTACTCTGTCCCTCATAGTTGTTGCTGCACTGGGTTCATCCCTACGCTTCACCTTGCCCTCAATGTTTTGAAAATTGGACTTTACTAGAGTGCACTGAGCTACCCCTTTGTCCTTGTTTCTTGGAACTGCCAAAAAGAAGTATATTTGATAAAAAAAAAAAAAGTACAATTTACCTTCCTTCCGAAGCTTCTCACTTCCTGGCCTACTTCCACCTAGCATTCTGGTTTAGAAGATAGAACAGTTTGTTTAGCATGTTGTTTAGGTAATGCACTAAATAAACAACAACGATTTGGGCTTTTGAAGCACAACCATGTGTTTTTGTGAGAGTTGAATCTACAATTTCTTCCCTTTTTGTTTTCTTTTACTGAAATTTCAAGGAACTCAAATTGGGTTGTGAGCTGCTTTTACATTGATTTTCTCCCATCTAAAATTTCTTTTAATTTCCACCAATGGGGTGTGATTACTAATTTTCTTCATTGAATGCCTTTATGGTGTCTTTTTTGATAATTTGTTTATTCATCAATCATTTGATTCAGTTGTATTTCAACCTAAATTTCTATGGTTTTATTATTTTAAATCCTTAATTTATCCAAATCACGTGGATGTTTTTTCTATTGTTTCTATTATATGAAAGCCAAGATGTGCTCTTCTGCAACAGTTCGGTTAAATATGTTTTGTGGCTATCCATTTAGTTTCATATTTTTGAAATAACATTTGGTGGCAGCTCAGAAGCAGCAAATGTTCAGTATAACATGGTTATATAACTATTATTTAGTTTTAAAGTTAATTTGTGCAACTTGTCTTTAGAGATAGGCAATTAACTGTTCATTAAGTCTATTCTATGCAGTTGTTACTTGCTACTCTTTTTATATATAATCTAAGCGGGATCTTAGTTGCTTCCTGACTGATTGCATTTAAAAGCAGAACATTCATCAGCTCCCTATCCGAGCAACACTTCCAAACAGGATTGCTACCTTGCAGATTTTAAATGCTTCCATACAGAAGGTAATCTAGCTGTTCTGTTGCTTGGTAATATACTATTTCAACTGTGAACAGCTTCTGCATTCAGATGTTAAATTTAATGAGGACGGTTGTTTGAATTTCATTTTCAGAGAAAATTTAGCGTTTGTTTGTTATATCATGTGTTTTCTAGTTGTTATCTTTTAACCATATGGGTTTCTATAACTGGCTCAATTTATCTTTGGATGTTCTTGTCAGTTGGCATTGTCAAAAAATTTATCTCAGCTAATTGTTCTATGCTTTGGAGAGCTCGTTGAAGACTTTGTTGAATCAAAATCCAAGTCTATACAGAGAGTTGAATTTGAGCTGCAGAGTTCATCAGTCAACAGGGTTTCTTCAGTAGGGTTGCACTGTTTTGTTCTTAAAACATCTATATTTCTTGACAGGTGTGTGGTATTTAACATAGTTTAGCTATCATTCTTCTGTGTCCACCATAATCCTTATGTTTAAGTTTTATTATTTTTCTCTTTATTTTTTGAAATTATGAATCAAGTACCTAATATTTCTGATTAATTGAAGTCTTGAAGATGGTCATCCCTTAATCCTTGGTCCATGTCTTAGGGACGTTGCAATAGTTTGTAGGTTTTCCATTGCTCAACAAATAAACTTTTTATGGGAAGTGTATTTGCTTTTCTAAATTTTCAAGTCTTAAAGTGATTTATGCTGGCGCAGAAAAAATGAACTTCATCAGGTTGCCCAACAAGCTTCAAGTATTGAAGATTTGGTTGAGGTTGTGCGTGCTTCCTTGTCAGTTATGTCCAAGCATTGGTCTGAAGCCATGCATTCATTCCATGAGAAATTTGATCCTCTATCGTCTTTGATCATAGATCACGGTAGTTATCAATTCCTGATATGAGATAATTGTTTTTCAATGATTAACTGATATATGGATCTGTTATAGCCGTTAAAATTTTTCTCTAGGTTTGTTTTCCACTCCGCAAGATGAGTTTCTAAGTGTGTTATTTGGGGCGAGGACAAGTCCACCACTTCATCAATTTCTAGCCAATACACTTGGTGAAGCGGTACCACAGTATTTGATTTATTTTAGAAGTCGAGTATTAACAACTGAAAACAACTATTCTATCCTTTTGCATAGGGCTTGAAGCGTGTCTCTAAGGCTGTTGATGGTGCTGGAAAAGAGTTGCATTCTGTTATTCATGAACATCTTCAGGTACTATATTTATTGCCACTTGCATCACTGTATATTTCTATTAAATTCACAAGTTACCCATTGAAGTTGAGAGCAGAGACAAGTCCAAATGAAACTGAAATAGGATACAGGTTGGATGAATTTTGTGATACCTGCAATAAGCTGTCAATCTATTGATTTGGATCTAGTTACTGAGGCGTAAAACTTCCTAAAATTTGTATTATAGATTATATCATAATTTTCAAGGTACAATGAATTCTGATTTGGGGTGGGTAAGGCTGTCAATTTGAGAAATTGGATTTTAGGTGATGAGAAGCCAGAAATCTCAATCAGGTAAGTCTACCTTGGCTGGCTGGAGGTATGATTGTTTTGAAAAGGATCTAACCAATTTGATTGATTGCTCCAACTGAAGTAAGGCTGAGGAAAGAGTAGACAGCAAGAGCAAAGGGCAGATAGAAGGTGTACAATAAATCGTTTCCCAGGACCCATATTGGCATGAGCTTTGGGGACAACTACCCTTATTTTATAGTTAAATATTAGTATGCATGCATAATATGTCACTTGAATAAAAAATATTTTCTCATACAATTTCAAAAGAAAAATAGATAATTTTTTAAAAGTATAAATCATATTTATTTTGGATATATTATATGCTGAATTTTGATTTACCATACTACAAGGTAAAAAATGGAAATCATCCAGATTATCACAGAGAAAAGTCATACCGATAAGAAAATAATTATAAATGAATACTTTTAAATATAATTGATCTTGTCCATTGATTTTCTTTTACTTTCATTGCCATTGTTATATTTTTAAAACTTCATTGTGCAAGTCAAAATTGTTGTTTTGTGTTTTCCCCCCTCTAGGTAGCAAACATATTATTTTGATGAAACCACCTATTTCAAGAATCTTCCTGCACTAATTGGCAGCCTGCTGTAGAGATCATTGGATTTCGAATTGCAGAATTGCGAGGCCTTTCTCGATGGCGTGCACGATATCGTGTTATTGGACTGGATGAGAAGCTTATTGATAATGCAACAGAGAAGGCTGGCATGTTGCTTGTCCAAGTTGAAAGGTTTTCGAGGATTCTTGCAATTGTATTACATCTGGTATTGCTTCCCGGCTTGACGATGTTTTCTGACTGCATGCTTAGTTTCTCTTTATTTGTGCTTTACTATGTATTTATGTTTTGTTTTGGGTCATGCATGATTTGTTGCACTTGTTTATTTAGCTTATATCCATGTTTGTATTATCTACCTTAATGTTCTATTTGGATCTTTTCTTATAACTAATTTCTTTGATCTTTTGTTCTCACTTGCTGCAATGTGTCTATCTACATAGATTCTTTGTTATGTAAAACTTTTAAGCTTATAAAACCTTCAACTCCGACCATAGGTCTTTAGCCATCAGGTTACTGTTAGGCAGCAACTGATATTAAAATTTTGTAAGAAGTTTACTCTCCCTTCTAGCAATATGTACATTGTGTTAAGTTGGATATTCAGTTTGCATATATTGTAATTTAATTTAGCATTTCCTTGCAAGACTTCTAACTTTCCTTGATGACAAAATAGATTACTCTTATTCTTGTTGGAACTAGGATTTGTAGAATAGATTTGGCCGTGCTGAGATTTTATAAGACTCTGGCTACCCATTTGATTGCAAATTTGCCAATTTCCATTTTCATTACTTTCCATAATTTATTATGGGCATTGAAAATGAAACCCGCAAAAAGCAACTTCAAGCATTAGGAGAGGTGAAATCTTGAATTTTGTCATATGTACAATCCAAACAATAATTCTTTCCATATAGAAGTTTCTTGCTTTGGAAATTGTATTCCATTTTTATCCTTGTGACCAAATCCACTTTGATGGAGGCAGAAATTTCTGGTAATGGGCAACGATATATGGATAGATTACTCTAGATGAGAATCCTACTAATGGTAAAGGAACATACTAAAATGCTTTTGAAGTTGCCTTGGTTACACTGTCCTATATGCATTCTAAACTATTGGCCGCCTCTTAGAGTGGAATGGAATAGATAACTTCTGGTTTACTAGGTATGCCTAGTTATTGTATACTTATGTTTTCTACACATCCAAGCTCTGTGAGGATACGAATGTGGGATGTACTAAACAAGTGTGTTCCATGCTATCATTCCTCATCTTTGTAGGAATGAATATGTGTTCTAAAATGTGCTTATCAAATGAATTCACATACTATATTAAATATTAGTTCCCTTTTTGTTTAACAAAGACAATTATTATGTTTAGATATTTTCTATCATATTTTTTACCTCATGCCTGGATGAGTTCTTAAGATATTCATTATTAATTTCATAACATATATGGTTGTTCTGAGTTCTAAGTTTATTCTATAGTTATTCTTGTTATCTCCTTTATTTCAGTTACAAAATTTTTTCAATTGGGTTTTGAGGTCTATTAAAATATTAATGTCCGAGCCAATTGATCAAGTACAGTCAGCTAACAGGTTTGATATCCCCCATTTTCCCTCTGACATTTTCATACTAACACCTTAGATTTGATTGGTACTGATAATTTATGATCGTGTTCATAGCGAACTCATTGTGGTGTTCTTGAAATTTGTGCTCAATCATGATCCAGTTGGGGAGTTGTTGGATGCCACTAAAACAATTGATGTTGATGGGTAAGTTACCGTTTGCAGATGTTCCTGTGATTTTTTTGGCCTGTCATTTCAGTCATCATTTATCTTGTTGGATAAGACAACCGGTCTGCTCGTGCTTATTGAATTGATGACTCCAATATGGCTGCCCTATCTGTTCCTTGAGATATTTTTCTTTATTTTCAGAAATTTGTTTTTAAGTTTTGCTGTTTGTTGATGCAGAGAAATTATGGAGCGGCTTGAGGAGTTGGTGATATTTGGAGGATATTCGGATACTAAGTACTTGGAAAGAAACTTATTAAATGAATTTAATCAGATGGAGCAATGGTACTATCTGCACTTGAATATATTTATTACATGGTTTAGAATTCAGAAAAGGTGCATTTTGTTAGTCACAACATTGCAGGTTTTAAGATTCAATTGGTTTAGGATCTTGGTATACTTAATAATTTTTACGTTGTTGAATGTATTCAATACACTTGGTTTATATCCCGAAAGTGCACTTTGTTAATCACAACAATTGCAGGTTTTAAGATTTGATATGTTTAGTACTCTTGGTATGCTTAATAACTTTTCCATTGCATATAACTTGACTGTTATACACAACACATCAAATTAGAGATTTCAATAGTCGGGCTTGGCTTGATATGTTTCCATCCCTTGCCATGCTTCTTTTTTGGAGATGAGGTTTCTTATAATTCTTAAGGAAGATCTTCATTTTAAAGAAAATACACAATATATCTTTTGCAAGAAGTCAGTATGCTAGACTCAGAACTTGCAAAAATTCCAAATACACAAAATTATGACCTATGGATAAAAGATGTTGTCTTTGAAGATTGTTCTACTTATTGAGGACTCATGGAAAAATTCATTTATTTTATAGTTATCAAGCTATATATATTTAAATGCTTTGCAGTAAATGTTGCCAGTCAGTTTAGGCAGCCAAGAAGTGTCGTTGAAAAAGACTTTTAATCTATGTTCGATGTATCCCATCTTAGAATTCTATACTATATGCTATATTTGATGCAATCTTGCAATGTAGGAAAACAAAATCAAAGTATGGATGCACAATGACATGCATTTTCTGTGATTATCTGGATAGGTTTTTAAATTTTTTCTTCTTAAGGATCTCGGTTTTAACAATATTGGTTATACAGATCTATGAATATGCATTGTGACAATCACATTAGCATCTAAAATGCAAATAATCCAATATTCTGAAGACGCTAAACATGATTGCCACTTCATCATCTGTGATGCATGCCAAACATGATTGCCACTTCATCATCTGTGATGCATTTGTGACCAAGGAAATTAGCACACCCTATGCCTTTATTGAAGAATTACCAAGCATCTTAATGCTATTTGATTTATGGCTGTCTATCAAGTTGAGCATGTTTGTTTTCTTCAGGGGTATTTGATAAAATATTATTTAAAGCATTTCTTTTAAAATTTAAGGACCAACTTGCAATATTTGGTGAGTGATGTTTTTTATTTGTAAAAATCCTAATTATAATTAGCTCAAGGAAAGATTTCTATTCTTTCTAATCTTTCCCCGAATTGCTTCTCTTTTCTTGGCCATGGACTCCTGCTGTTACCCTTGACTCCCTTCCTGCTGACTTCCGTTGTCATAGATACCGACGATTTAATCTCACTTTCATTGTTGTCACTGCCGCCGACTTCCATCACTACTACTAACTTTCGTTGTTGTTACCGATTTTTTGTAGATTTCTATTCTGTCTAATCTTTCCCTGAATTGTTTCTCTCTTGTTGGCCATGGACTCCTGCTGTCACCCTCGACTCCCTTCCCGCTAACTTCCATTGTCATAGATGCTGACAATTTAATATCGCCACTGACTTTCATTGTTGTCGCCGCCGCCGACTTCATCGCTACTACTAACTTCTGCGGGTTGCTGCCAATTTTTGTTGTTCACCTTGTCACTGTCTCAAATTGTGATCACTTTCCTTTAACCTCTTGATTCGTGGACTTAAGGTGATCTTTTGAGCTTGACTCTCTGTTTCTGATGAATTCCTGCTCGGACATGCCTGATGATTATGCTGGAGTTGAGTTTTAGTGTCCTTTTATTTTTCTTGTTGCACATATTATTTTCCTTATACATTTTTCCTTATGTCAACATAAGACATTTG
>JBBPFQ010000133.1:2294735-2307339 GCA_037974815.1 Kaempferia elegans | reverse complement strand
ACAAGGTTTTCTAAAACTTTTTTTTTTTTTTTTTTTTTTTTTTTTTAGAATTTGAGATGTTTAATGGCTTGAAACCATATTATTGGGCCGGCAAAGATATCAATTATTAACGCACCTCATCAGGTCATCAAACTAAGCTCACACTTTTCCATTTAAAGTTTTATTGCCTCCGGCAATGGTATAACGGTTATACCCTTCAAACGATTAATCAGATATTGTAGGGATTTTTCTCTAGTAGAATGATAAAACAGTTGAGATCAGTTAGCCTCTGTGAGTGCTTACCAATTTAAGTTGATGATCAGTGAAAAATTTTTATTGGACTGAATTAGTCCCCCACAAAATTAATCATTTTGAAAAATAAAATATCTGAATTTAAGAAAAAAACAGATAGACACACACAATTAATTTTTCTTTTCTGGTTCTCTCTTTCGGTGCGATTGGTCCACTAAAATCTTTAACACTTAGCTTTTGTTTAGACGTCTATCTACTACTCGAGGAACAGTCAGATGTCTAAAAGAAGAGTGACAATGGAGAAAGCAAGTTCAGATCCAACTCGAAGAGGAATTAGTAAAGCAACCAGAGTACTCTATTCAGATAGAACACATGCTGCAGTTCCCTTACATACTTGACTCAGGACTGTGACAAGCACAAGGCTAGCTAGCTATTTATGATGCAGAAACGAATAAAGAATACATACACATATTTGCTCCTTAATTTAATAATAATTTCTTCTTCTTCTTCATCGATCATCTGTTTGAGTTGAGTTGAGTTCAGGGCGTGGAGCATTCCGGCGGCAGGCCCTGAGGGAAGCGCTTGGCGTCGTGGCAGTAGTGGTAGATCATGAAGTTCCTCTGTACCCACTGCATCCGCCCCTGGCTCGTCAGGTCCAGCTCCTGGTTCCACCACCCGCCCTTGCTCTTGCTGGCCTCGCACGGCCGGCCGCCGCCGCATGCCTCGGCTCTGAAACCCCTGTACGCCGCCACGAACGGCGCCTTGCTCCAGTCCGTCTTCACCAGCCCGCCGCGCGTCGCCCAGTCGTCGGCGTTCCACAGGCTCGAGTAGACCCGCATCGGCTGACTGCGCGGGAATGCGATGCCACGCGACTCCAGGTTCTTGAAGTCCCTGATCGGCGTCCCGTCCACCATAAAACTGACCATCGAAAGCTACCGTTTTAGTAGGAGTTTATTTATCCGGCCATATATTCACTTTAAAATGATCAATTAATATATATATGAATCTAAAGAGGGGAATTGAATTGAATTGATTACATGACGTGTTTTGGGTTCCAGATGAAGGAGTAGGTGTGGAAATCTTTGGTGGGATCGAACCAGAGGCGGAACTGCATCTCCCTGTCGCCCTTCCCCTGCGTGTACACGTTCGTGTGCAGAGTGTAGGGCTCGCCGCTGAGGTTTCCGAGGAACTCGAAGTCGATCTCGTCGTGAGTCGATCCCAACGACGACAACTGAAAATTAACAAGATCTACAACTTAATTAACAAGCGGAATATTGGAGGTTAATTAATTAATTATATATTACGTAGTAGGCAGTGACAGTGCCGGCGGAGTTGCCAGGAACGAGCTTGATCTGCATGTCGATCTTGCCGAAGAGGTACTCGTGCTTAGACTGGAAGCCGGAACCGGAGGTGCGGTCGAGGGCGAGGGTAAGGAGCTGGCCATTTCCCAGAATCTTAGCTCGGCTGCCGCCCCAGGTGACATCAAAGTCGTCTAAGAAGCTATCGCCGGCGGCCATCGTCGCCATGAGGAACACCACCACCAGGGCCACTTTCACTGCAGCAGCAGCAGCAGCAGCAGCAGATGAAGAAGACATGGCTCAATAATCAACTGAGGAATATTGATTAAGAAGTAGAGGAAGAGCGTGAGTGGTGAGGAGGTGGGAGTCGGTACTTATAGCAGATGAGAGATTGAAGGCGAGGAAGAGGAAGAAGAGGAGGAACTAAAAATAAAATAATTATTTTTTTATATCGCAGCTACTGATATTTATGCTGCGAGATTTGTCGATTTATCTTGACAATCGTAGACAGATTTTATACGATTAGGCAAACTATAAAAACAAGTAGCATTATAATAATTTAATTTGAAATAAAATTATATTAAATATAAAATATCTTATAGGATATTTTTTTTTAATTTTAAGTTTTTAAAAAAAATTGGATGAGAGTGATGAAGTGAGCTGGCAGTGGACTGGAGACAGAGAAAATAATAATGGCGGAGGGAGGATGGAAGCAAGAGGAAAGGGCAAGGTTCCTCCCGTGTCTTTTCTGTTCTTATTGGTCTGCTCATTCATGCACCTGCCGCTCTGTTTTTTTTTTAATTTTTTTTTATATAATTTAAATATTTAACTCTCCAAAACTTCCCCCAAAACTACTCAAGTTAGCCCTGTATAAATTTTCCATTAATCACTAGATAAATTAAAAAGGGCAACAGTATCCTCTTCGACAATATGATAAAAAGATAAATTATGAATGACTATTAATTATTAATGTAAATGATTAAAATATAGAAAAGATATTCTAAAACTCGCAAGGCATAAAAGGTTAACCTAGATCTTAGACGTGTTGCAATTGAAGTCAACGTGGCTTTGTGCCAGCAGGAATATAATTAATCGCCTATTTCATTAAAAAAAAACAATAACAATTAATACGAATTTTTAATATATAACACGTGAATTAATGGCATGTGAATTAATACAAATTTGTATTTACTTTTTAATATATAATTTTTTAATGGGAAGCAGATGGAAATTATTAATTTAATTTTAAACAGATGAGAAACCCCTTTTCTTAGGTTTCCGTCTGGATTCGATTCATTAAGAATAATAAACCATTTCTTCGCTAAATTTATTTATTAGGCAATCAAATAAAAATCCGAGAAATAATGGGAGGACTAAAATCAACGTGCGAATACGATAAATAGCTGATCAGCTATTTAATTGGTGACAACGAAGCAACAAAACTACCAGATCCAGATTCCTTTGCCCTAATTACTGCTACGGCTAGAGACGGCGCAGTCCTCCATGGCGAGCGGCGACGGCGAACGTAGTTATTGGCGATGGAGCAAGGAGGATTTCTTCCCGGAGCCGTCCTTCCGGAGTTGGACCGCGTACGGAGAGGCACTCTCCCAAACTGGGCTCCGCCTCCGCAGCCGCCTTTTTTACCGCTCCACCGACGCCGCCGAGCTTCGCTCCCTTCCCCGCCGCAGCGAGCACGAGTTGCGCCGCTGCCTAAATTGGTGGGACCTCGCCTGGCTCGGATTCGGTGCCGTCGTCGGCACTGGAATCTTCGTCCTCACTGGCCAGGAGGCTCGCTTCTCGGCCGGCCCTGCAATCCCTCTCGCTTATGTTGCCGCCGGTGCTTCTGCTCTTTTGTCCTCCCTCATCTACGCCGAATTCGCCTCTGACGTGCCCTCCGCTGGCGGCTCCTTCTCCTACCTCCGCATCGAGCTCGGCGAATTTGTCGCTTATCTCGCCGCCGCCAACATCCTCCTTGAGGCCCTCGTTGGCGCCGCCGGCCTAGCCCGCTCATGGACCTCTTACTTCACCACCCTCCTCGGCCGCGATCCCGACGCCTTCCGCATCCACGCCCCGGCTCTTGCCGCCGGCTTTGATCTCCTCGATCCGATCGCCGTCGTCGTCCTCATCACCTGCTCCACCGTCACAATATTCGGCACACGCGGCACCTCCACCCTCAACTGGCTCACCTCCCTCCTCAGTGTCGCCGTCATCGGCTTCATCATCGCCGCGGGATTCACCCACGCCGATCCTTCCAATCTCAGCCCTTTCTTTCCCATGGGCGCCAAGGGAGTTTTCCAGGCGGCAGCGGTGGTCTACTGGGCGTACACCGGCTTCGATATGGTGGCCACCATGGCTGAGGAGACCCGCAACCCAGCGCGCGACATTCCCCTCGGCCTCGTCGGCTCCATGTCCGCAATCACCATCGTGTACTGCGTAATGGCCCTCGTGCTGGTGATGATGCAGCGGTACGACCAGCTCGACCCCAATGCAGCCTACGCGGTGGCGTTTCAGGCGGCGGGGATGAAGTGGGCCAAGTACCTGGTGGCGATAGGAGCGATCAAGGGGATGACCACGGGGTTGCTCGTCGGCGCGTTAGGGCAGGGGCGGTACACTACGCAAATCGCGCGCGCCCACATGATCCCGCCCTACTTTGCGCTCGTGCACCCTCGCACCTTCACGCCCATCTACGCCACTCTCCTCGTCACCCTCTCCAGCGCCATCATCGCCTTCTTTTCCAGCCTCGACGTCCTCTCCAGCGTCTCCTCCATCAGCACGCTCTTCATCTTCGCGCTCGTGGCGCTCGCATTGCTCGTGAGGCGTTACTACGACAGGGAATCCCAACAGCAGCCGAGAGCGCACCTAGCGAAGCTGACGTTTTTCCTGGCGGCCATCGTGGCCTCGTCCGTCGCCGTGTCCACATGCTGGAACACGAACCCGGACGGGTGGATCGGGTTCGCGGTCACGGTGCCGCTGTGGTTCCTGAGCACTCTGGGGCTGGCGCTGTTGGTGCCGCAGCAGAGGACGCCGAATCTGTGGCGGGTGCCCCTGGTGCCCTGGCTGCCGTCGCTGTCGATAGCGACCAATGTGTTCTTGATGGGGTCGCTGGGCTACGAGGCGTACGTAAGGTTCGGGATCTGCACAGCAGCGATGCTGGCGTACTACGTGCTCGTCGGCGTGCATGCGACCTACGACGTCGCTCAGGAGGAGTCGGACGGAGTTGAAACTGCGCCCGGTTCCAAGTGTTAATACTAATGATATCGTGCCCAGAAAAAACTTCAATTTAGTTTTTATAGTTTGCTGATTAATACATGATATCGATGATAGTATAGGATTTGCATTCGGAAATATTTCAAGGCCGATTTGGGATTATCAGGCCTACAATCTCTGTTCCACGTTGAAATAAACGTTTGAATTGGGATAATTTAGTGATGACTAACATTCTTTTTCATTTATATATGAGTTCTTAAATCTTTTCCTGTTTTCTTTTTCTTCTTCATGCTTATTCCGGTATGTTCTCATTCAATTGAGATAGAAAGATGGATGACGAGAATTACTAGGATCATGTGGATGAGTTGCCAAGACAAGGCGGTGCTCGGCTCGGATGGTTTTTTTTTTTTTTTTTGGGAAACAGATTGGCCATAGAAAACAATCCACTTGGTTTTAAGAAAAAACAATGAAGAAGACAACATGGAGTGCCGGTCTAATCGATATAGATGAATCCGGCAGAGATGAAAATGTCATAAACTAGACTGCCATGATCGAATTTTATTGCCATATTTTTTTAATCAATGGCAATTCTTTTATTTGCTGTGGCAGGCTTTTGCCTTCGTCTTTGCATTCGGCGTCAGCGCCGGCGGTGGGCTGCTAACGGCGCTCATAAACTCCACGTCTGCCTCCAACGCCGTCATAAACGCCGGCTCGAGACATATCTCCAAGTCCATGCTTCCACCCCCCTCGCTCCCCGGGTAGAGCGTCACCTTCCCGTCGAATTTGTGCGCCGTCCCGCTCCGCGCCGCCACCGCTCGCCCCCACCCGAATTCGCACCCGTAGACGTCGAACCGCGGCGAGCTCCCCATCATCACGCTGAACCGGTCGAACATGCTCACCCGATACGCCACCGGCGCCGCCATCCACTTCGCCACCATCCCCTGTATGGCCGCGTCCGTGAGTCCAGCAACCGCCTCGTGGGCGAGCCTCGCCGCCCACCCGAGATCGTGCGCCAACAGCTCCCCGGCGGTGGTCTCCGTCGCGATGGGGTAGATGGAGTTCCCGAAGTAGTCCGGCGAGAGCGGGGGAATCAACCGCCCCCGGTTCTGCGCAGCCAGACGGCAGCGGGTGCTCTGCTCCGACGGGAGGCCGCGGGCGCGCGTGATGCATCGCCACAGCATCCCGGAGACGGATTGGAAGGAGGAGATCGTGGAGGCCAATCCGCTTTCTTTATTAGCCTTCGCCTTCAACCGAGCGATAGAGTCGGCCGTCAGGTGGAAGATTCGCTCGCGGTAAACTGGTGGCTTGAATCGCTCGATGAACTCCTCCGGACGCACGAAAGGGAGCTTAATTGGCGGCTGGACGGAGCCGTTAACGAACCACCGGTCATGGACTGGAGGACGAGCGAGCTTGGCTTCCTCTCCTTTTCCCGACCGTGCGATCTCCGCCCACGCGTTGAAGAATTGCCAATACGAAGTGCCGTCGCCGACGGCGTGATTGAAGCAGCACCCGAGAAAGACGCCGTCGTCCAGCTCCGTCACCTGCACCGCCAGAAGAGGCACTACTACAGCGTCGTAGTTGATGGCTCCGTCGAGTGGGAAAAACGCGTTGACGTAGGACGGCACGTCGCCGTCTAGGGCGAGCACGTCGGCCACCGTCACGCCCTCGGCGACGACGTGAACGAACTCCGCACCTTGGCCGGCACAGTCGATCGACACGAAGAGGCCCGTGGGGTTGCCCTGCGCGTCGAGAGCTGGCTCAGAGAGGAAGCGGCCAGCGAGAGGGTAGAAGTGGAACAGGGCGACGGAGAGGGAGGACTTGAGTCCGCCGATGAGGTCAGCGATAGTGAGGTGGCGGGGCTTGCGGAAGAGGAGGCCCTTTTGAATGTATTGTGCGGTGAGCATGGCGAGGTCCCACGGCCCGAGGTGAAGGCGGGTGCGAGGATGCGGCAGAGGAGGCTTGATGGTGGTGGCGGAGACGTGCCGGATCAACCGGGAAGTGGATGCCATTGTTCAATTCTTTTCCCTGCTGCTTTGTGTTATCTCAATTCACATGTCCCTTTAAATAAGTAAACTTGATCTTTTGTAACAAAAGTGGATTACGGTCTCACATAATATGTGAAAAAAATGAATTACGATCTCACAGCTACATCTAAATTATATGAACTTGATCTTCTTTAAAATCAGATAGATTGAGTAACTTCTAATTTAAGATAATTTATTCCATCTCACAACAAATTTTCATTGAACACTAAGTTAAATCAAAAAGTACCCCTGATAAACGGCTCAAAATTATAATATTCTTTAATTATAAATTCTATTTAGAAGAAAAATCTCAATAAATATACCGAAGCATATAAAAATCTTTGAATCTACGGAAGGGCAGCGGCGACACAATCAAACATTTTGACCTACCTAACTCTCTACAAGCCGGCGACTGTGGACTAAGATTACCAACCATCCACTACTTGGAACAGATCTCAGCGATTACTTCAGCAAAGAAATTGTCAAAGTTGGACGAAGCTTCGTAGCTGCAATTATAAGTTGGACGAAAAAACAACTATATTAGTTGTGCTTGGCATGTGCACCATTTCAAGGAACTCACGTGCTCTCTTTCATGACATCTGTACCACGAGCTTCAGCCTTCAATTATAAGTAACGGATCAAATGAGTCTATGTTAGGCACCAATAGAAATTTTAAATATCAAATGGTAAAACGTGATTTTTTCGCCCAACACATCTGACAATCCGTCTATAAATTAATTCGGAAGAGGTAATCACGAATGACTACTAGCCATTAATACAAATGATCAAGACATCGAAAAAGTATATACTCGGACACGCTAAATTTCGAGCTCAAGAAGGTCTTGTGGCAACCACCCATCCCTTAACCATCAATGGATAATTTTCCAAAGAAATAAAGAAATTACATTGGTGATATCACATGTCAGGCACAATACTTTCCAAATACATAGCTAGTCTTATTAAATTACACACGGTTCACCTTATTTGAATGACACTTAGCAATTAGTCTGTCCGGCATTTCTTGGTGTCCCTCCCGCGGCATAGTAGATCAATTTTTCAAGTAACTTTTCTTGTTAGCTGATCTCTTGACGTGCTTTCAAAGATCTTATCAGCGTTGCCTACTTCAAATCCATCACGCCTATGAAATTCCTTTACCTACAGAAACACAACACAGATCCACGAATCAACAGGCACTTGCACATGTTGATGACGAATGAGAAATGAAGAGAATGCCTGTAGTGTACATGATGTAAAGGTTCTACTCGCAAAGAAAATTTTATGTCAGTGAGGAAATGATACGCCATTATCAATTGTCTATCGTAATCCTGTATAAGCTCTCATGAAATTGAAAATTACCTCAACAATAATTTATATGCACAAAAAATCAACTGAAACTCATCATAGGATAGCATTTGAACTGCCAACGGAGGGATATATTTTACTTTGCCTAACCATTGACATCATTAACGTAGAGGATCGATGCAATCTTTGTGACGGAGGATAAACTTCATTAAAAGTCTATAAGCACAGAAATAAAGATTTTAAACTTCCATTATTAATTTAGCATGTCTTGGAAGATGATAAACTTATTGGGAAATGATATAAAGTTAATCAATTCCTAAAGGTTGAAGTCAAAAGTCAACATTAAATGACCGATAATTCCAATATGCTTTAATTTCCCTTAAAAAATTATAACATATTTATGAGTCTTTTAAATTTCCTATGTGTATATCTCTATGAGTCCTTTGTATTTTCAAATGAGTCCATCTATTAACATTTATGTTGCTTGAGTCCTTTATAACTCCTAGTATAAATGTGTGTACGACTATAATGCTAGAATATGAAATAGATATCAATATTTTAAAAGTTCTCTTAGGTTGTGTGATACAATCACCCTCTGATGTGATGCCTAGAAACCCTTAGGTGTGATACTAAGTTTCTACATTCTTTACCACTTTATTCCATATTTCTACTCCCTAAACAGCCCAAAACTCAATCTCCTCTTGTGCTATATCACTTTGAAAATCTGCAACTTATGCCAAGAAACAAGCACCCATACCTCTTCTTCAGGCATATTTTTATACTCCGGAAGCAAAAGGCGCTCTGCAAATTCGATATATGAACAAGGGACAGGCTCAGTTACACCATCAGCAAAATTGAAGGAGGTTGTATCAGCAACAGTGGAACTTTGAAGTAGAAGCCCATCAGGACTCACTGCACATAAAGATCAAAAGTAATGTAAAGAAGAAGCTTTTGTTAAACCTGAACATCTTCAACAGTTTTAGATCCACACCCGTCCTCTGATACGTGTTCTACAGTTCGAGTAATAGATACCATGCCTACTTTCTTTTGAAAAAAAAAAATAGATAAAACATCTGAAACAACTCATTTCAAAGAGAGTTGCTTGCTACAGAGTCAACAAAATTTGAGGAATTTTTATAAGAGTTTTTTCATCAAACAAGAGCTTTATGCCAAGTATAGTTCAAGTTACCAAACGTGCAGATAGACAGCTTCTCCAATCTCCAATAGCATAGTTCAAATTGTGGTATAGTTAAATAGGAACGTCATTTGTGAATTTCAATGCTTTGCAATTTTTTGTTTGACAGAGTTAGAGAATTCAATCAAGAAGGTATACATCAAGTAAAACTATCTAAAATCAGCTTACTAAATCTTTATTCAATTTAAGCAAGGTGTAGTTTGTAGCTAACCTTTTAAAATTCCTCCTTCCGAATTCAATTTAAAGCCATTAGCTTCGATATATTTGTTAAAGCTGTCAATTTTCTTGACATGCGATTGCAGTCGATGAGTGGAAATAGTAACATGGTTCAATGCATAACCATTAACAAGTGTCCATGCAGCATATTCACTCTCCCTGGAAAGGAAGCATAAGAAAGATAACAGGACATCTTTGACATTATTCATTACTCAAGTTTCAGTGAGAATCAATAAACTAGATAGAAAATGTTCTAATGGATGACATTAATGCTTAATTAATGCTGAAGCTATACATTTGTTGTTATATCATGATAAGATATCAAGAACATATTATGAATGAAATAATCAAACAACATATTTACTGCATTTACCTAGATAACAATTGATAATCAGAATATGATGGACTTTCCCAAGTGAGACAACCTAATGTACTTGCAAGAGCCGCATATTCATACCCATTAGCAGAGATTTTGATGTATTTTCTAATTATTTCCTGCACATAAAGCACACAAATAATATTATTTAATAAGAACATACATTGTCAGTATAGCATTCTATTGTGCTAACAAATTTTAATTTTAAGATATAAGCATTCCAATGAGATGTAGGTCCCAATCTGCTTCTCCTGAACTTTAAGCAGAGCAACAACAGTATTGTTTGACTGTGTTCATAAGTTTCTTCTTTTAGTTCGACATCCTCATTTTTCTATCATTATAGACATGATATAATGGCTAAACTATCATGTAAGTAGTATCTTCAGAAGAAATGTCAACCTGACATTGATCACTCATCTGATCCACAAGAAGCTCTGATATGAATATCCTTGGCAAAGGCCCATGAACACCAGTTCCATTTGCATTTGTTTCAGCATCTGGATGAGAAAACCAGAGTGCTTTCAACTTCTTTGCAGGAAATCTCAATTCTTCATGTTGCTTGTAACCAAAATGTAGGAAAATCTTTGCCATTGAATCAATGCCATGCCCATCTAACTTTAAGAAGAGAGGAAAAAATAACATGATGAACTATTTGCATTTCATAATTTTAATTTTATTGGTTGATGAAAATGAGATAAACAATTTGGCCAAATAAATCCAAATCAGTGGAAGAGTATATCCTGTACCCCAAAAGATCGGAAAGCAAGATGATCATAGCAGATATGATCTCCATCATATTTCCTAACAAGTTCTAGAATGGCCTTAGCTGTTGGATTCCTGCTGAAGTAAACATTTTCCATGCCTGAGATCAACTTTCTCAGGAAAGATTCATTACCCTGTAGCAAACATGATGAATTTTTATTAGTTCATCAAGAAGAAAAAAAAAAACCCTAAGCCAAAAAAATAAAGATTAACTAATCAACAATGAATCCAATTGATAGGTGTCTGAAACTCAAACAGCACTTGACATAACATTGCAAGTATGTGAAACAGAGAAAAGTATCAATAAAAAACAATTTTTTTTTACAAGGAAAGGGAAATGAAACATATACCCTCAGAAAAGTTGAAGCATAAAACAATGTTGGCAGCAAATAGCTATCAAATTGTAGTTGCATTCGCATAATCAAAATAGGTTCATAGCACTTGGAAGATTGAGATTGTGGATGACAAATATGGAATTATAGAGAACCTAATTAGGTCGGCATAGGATTACCAATTACGTTACATTTGGTTGAAGTGGTAGCATTGGTATGTCTCCAATTCAAATCCGTTGATCACTTGAATGGACTACATGATTCCATGTTGGATTGGCTGAAATAAAAATTTTGTGGTTTTGGGATGTTCCGTTGATCACTTGAATGGACTACATGATTCCATGTTGGATTGGCTGCAATAAAAATTTTGTGGTTTTGGGATGTTGCCAAAAAATTGGAATGCTACCCTTATTTGTAGCAAAAGATGATTATGCTCACCCCAAACACCACTCACAGGGGCGTTGTTGCTGCCCCTAAACCCCATAGCCAAATGGAGCTTGATGTCCAAACTCATTGTTCATACTCCATATCGTCAACAACCAGAGGCATATTCATAGGGCAGGAAGTTTTAATAAATCTATAATAATTTATTACGATATTCTATAAAATAATTACAATTTACCCTTGAATTTTCACATGAAACGTATATTAGTTTGTGCTTCCGAAGGTGGAAAGCTGGTTCCAGCTGAGTCAATAATAGCAAAATGATCACACGAACAGTTTAGGGACGAGATCAATTACGAAACAAGAAAGTTCATCTTGTATTACTCTCTTCACAAGGAGAAACACAAATTCCAAATTAACGACCAAGGTCACAGTTTAATAAAATAACATAAAGGAACTGCCCTTGAGAACCATATATCCATGAGCCCATTTGAATGTTTTGGAGGGAGTGGTTTATTTTCCTGATAATCTCCTTGGTCCCAATTTCATGTATATAGGGAGATAAAAAGAAGAAGAGGTTCTCACCGTGACTTCATTCCAAATTCTGCAAACCACCATATCACAATTATTAAGCATCTGGATTGCGAGAATTGATCCCTTTCCGTTCGCCATCGGTATTGGACCATTGAGGCATTAATATCGCAAGAAGGAAGGTTAGTAAATCAACTATTAACTAAATTGAATGACATTTTTTATTCGATTTTTGAGTTTATTTTCCATCATTGGTATCAAAGCGATGGTCTAGACCAGATGTCATATGGGATGACCTTGAACGAAGTTGCAGGAAAGCACATGATCGGATGCTCACGAGGAGGCCCAAAGCGGGTCAAGGTGACTGGATGCTCGCGGGGAAGCCCGGAACAAGTTAGGTGACTGGATGCTTTCAAGGAGTCCCCGAGCAGGTCAAGAGTGACTGGATATGGATGCTTGGGGGATGTCCAGAGTAGGTCAAGGGTGACCGGATGCTCGCAGGAAGGCCCGGAGCTAGTCAGGATGACCGGATGTTTGCGGAAAAGCCCAAAGCAGGTCAGGGTAACCAAATGCTAGCGGGGAGGCCCGGAGCAGGTCAAGTGACCGGATGCTTACAAGAGACACAGAACAGTTCAAGAGCGACCGGGTGTGAATGCTTGTAGAGCTGTCAATTTGGGTTGGGCCCGTCGGGTTAGCCCGCCCCGCCAAACAATTTAAGCGGGTTGGGTTGGAGTTTTAACAACCCA